>CM041632.1:49705316-49715563 GCA_023333625.1 Bothriochloa decipiens
AATTGCCATGCTAGATTAGGATTGGAACTAGGGTGCAAAACTTTTCTTGGTAGAATCCTTAGGAACACACACAGGCACATAGGGTGAAATGGGCTAATAGGTTTTAATTCCGTAAGAAATTTTAGAATTAGCCCAATTCACCCCCCTCTTGGGCATCTTGATCCTTTCAAGTGGTATCGGAGCCGAGTTGCTCTAAATTAGGCTTGACCGCCTAGAGTAAAGATGTCCCATGGGGAAGGCCCTCCTCCCATGTTCGAGGGAGACGATTTTCCTTATTGGAAAATTCGTATGGAAGCTTACTTAGAAGCCATTGATGTTGGCGACCTCAAAGCCGCGTTGCAAGGATTCCCAAAACCTAAGGACTCGGCCGACTTTGTCGATGATGAGGTTCATCATGAGAAGTGGAACGCTAAGGCCAAGAATGCTATATTCCGTGGTCTTTGTAAGGAAGTGTTTAACCGTGTTAGGAACCACAAGGACGCCCATGCACTATGGTCCGACCTTTGTGCGTTACATGAGGGAACCAAGAGTGAGCGTGAGGAACACTATCATCTTGTTATGCGCAAGCTAAATTCATTTGAGATGAAATCCAATGAAAGTGCTAATGACATGTATTCTCGCTTGAATACTATTGTAGAGGAATTGAATGGACTTGGACTCAATCAAATGTCGCCATCCGATGTTGCAAGGAAGATTCTTTGTGTTCTCCCCATTGAGAAGTATGGCCACATTGTCACCGTGCTTCATCAAGGTGACCTTTCCAATGCTACACCAACACAAATATTGGGAAAGGTCAATGCCCATGAGATGTACATGCATCTCACTCCCAAGGATGGCACATCATCCAAGAAGAAAGATTTGGCTCTCAATGCAAGCCTTCAAAGAAAAGGCAAAGAAAAGATCTCATATGACCAATCAAGTGATGTTGAAATCAATGATGCTAGTCTTGCTCTCATGGTGAAGAAAACCACCAAGATGATGAAGAAGCTCAACAATCATGGCATCAAATTTGATGGCAAGAAGAAGAAGTTCTATACAAGTAGCAAGAGAAAGCCCATCTCCGAAATGGAGTGTTACAATTGCCACAAGATTGGGCATCTCTCTCATCAATGCCCGGAACCACCCAAAGACAAGTACAAGAAGAAGGGCAAGAACAAGAAGGAAGACTCAAGTGATGATGATGAGCAAGACAAGAAAAAGAAAGACAAGTATCACAAGAAGAAAGAAGATAAAGAGTACCACAAGAAGAAGAAGAATGGCAAGGCTTATATTGTTGGTGATTGGGTCACCGATATTGAGTCTTCTTGTGGATCATCCGATGAAGAGAGTGATGATGAAGGTGTTGCTGCCATTGGTATTGGTTCTACACCGCCACCACAACCTCTACCGTTGTCTTCATCCTCTACACACTATTGTCTCATGGGCAAAGGTGACCGGAAGGTACAATCTAATCTTGAGGATAGTGATAATGAAAGTGGTAGTGAAAGTGATGATGAATTTGAATCACCCTCTTATGATGAACTTGTGAAAATTGTGAACAAATACACTAAAGTCATTATCAAAACTAGAGCCCAAAATGATGAGCTTGCTAGTGAGAATGCTTCTCTTGATAAGAAATGTGAAAAATTGCAAAAATCTAGTCATGAGCTTAGAGATCAATTTGAAATTGTATCTTCCCAACTTAAGGAGCTCAAAGCCTCTAAAAAGGAGCTCAAAGAAAAACATGATAAACTTGAGAGGAAGTACAATGAGCTCAACACTAGCTATGATTCTTTGAAAGAGACATATACCACTATCAAGGTCAATCATGATAATATTGCCATGGCTTATGATCTTCTCTCCGAAACACATGAGGCTATTAACCAAGTTGTTAAGATTGATATAACTACATCATGTGATGATTTGTTTGTGGAGAGCATTGAGCAAGGTTCTAGTTGCAAGGGCAAGAAAGTGATTGAGGCCGAGCACTATGATGACTATGTCAAGCTCAAGATTGAAAATGAAGAGCTCAAGAAGAATCTTGAAAAAGAGAAGGCCTACAACACCATCACCATTGAGAACCTTGATCATAATAAAGAGTTGGCTCTTGAGAATGAGAAGCTCAAAGAAGAGAACAAAAGACTCATGTTTGAAAAGTCTTGTATGAAGGAACCAATCAATGAGTCACTCATAGAAGAAAACAAGAAGCTCAAGCAAGAGAGAGAACATCTCAAGATTGGGTTGAGCAAGTTTGCAAAAGGCAAGTCACTTCAAAGTGAGCTCTTAATGAACACCGTGATGAAGACCGATAGAAGTGGCATTGGGTTCAAGGCACACCAAGAAAAACAAGTTCAAGCTAAGCAAGTAACTCAACAAAAGCCAAAGCCAAAGCCAAAGAGATGCTTTTAGTGTGGATTGGAAGGCCACTTTGCTCATGAGTGTGAAACACCCTCACCACAACCCTTGCCCAAGCATGCTAGACCCTTTGCCTTCAATGCTCACTACTTGCTTAGGAAGGATTCTAGTGGGAAGATGAAAGTTGCATTCTTAGGACCTCCCAACAAGAATAGGCCTAAGAAAATATGGGTTGTAAAGTCACTAATTGAGAAAGTCAAGGAACCTCATCAAGTTTGGGTTCCTAAACAACAAGCTTGATCTCTTGTGTGTAGGTGAACTACAAGACCGGTGGAAGTCATTGGGTTATTGATAGTGGTTGCACTCAACACATGACCGGTGATCCTCGTATGTTTGCCTCACTAGATGAAGGAGACCAACATCAAGACAAGATTACATTTGGTGATAATTCAAAGGGCAAGGTCAAGGGGTTGGGCAAGATAGCAATATCAAATGATCACTCTTTGTCAAATGTGCTTCATGTTGTGCCATTGAGCTTCAACTTGCTATCCGTTGGTCAATTATGTGATCTTGGTTTCTAATGTTTGTTTGATGAGAAGGAAGTAATTGTCACAAAGAAAGAAGATGCCTCATTCATATTCAAAGGATTTAGATACAACAATCTCTATCTAGTTGATTTCTCCTCCAATGATGCAAATTTGAACACATGCTTATTCTCCAAGACCTCCCTTGGGTGGTTGTGGCATAGAATACTAGCACATGTTGGTATGGGTACACTCAAGAAGCTAATGAAGAAAGAGCTAGTGAGAGGTTTGAAGGATGTCAAGTTTGAGAAGGACAAGCCTTGTAGTGCATGTCAAGCTGGCAAGCAAGTTGCAAACACCCATCCAACCAAAGCTTACTTGTCAACGGGAAGAGTGCTAGAGTTATTACATATGGACTTATTTGGACCAACCACATACAAGAGCCTTGGAGGGAACCTCTATTGTTTGGTGATTGTTGATGATTTCTCAAGATTCACTTGGACCTTCTTTCTTCATGACAAAACCGAAGTAGCCGCTTGCTTCAAGAAGTTTGCCAAGAGAGCTCAAAATGAATTTGATGTCACCATCAAGAAGATTAGAAGTGACAATGGGAAGGAATTTGACAACACTCACATTAAAGCTTATTGTGATGAAGTTGGGATCAAGCATGAAGTCTCATCCACCTACACACCTCAACAAAATGGCATTGTAGAGAGAAAGAACTAGACTCTTATCACTCTTGCAAGAACCATGCTAGATGAGTACAATACACCGGATAACTTGTGGGCCGAGGCTATCAACACCGCATGCTATGCATCCAACTGATTATATCTCCATAAGTTTCTTGGGAAGACCCCCTATGAGTTGCTTAATGGGAAGAAGCCGGATGTCTCGTTCTTCCGGGTGTTTGGTTGCAAATGCTACATCTACAAGAAGAGGCAAGACCTAGGGAAGTTTCAAAGACGTTGTGATATTGGATTTCTTGTTGGCTACTCATCAAAATCCAAAGCATATCGTGTATTCAACCATGCCACCGGCTTGGTAGAAGAAACATATGATGTGGAGTTTGATGAATCTAACGGCTCCCAAGGAGCAATTGAAAATCTTGATGATGTAGGTGATGAACCATTGAGGGAGGCCATGAAGAACATGCCGGTGGGAGACATCAAGCTAAAAGAATATGATGATGAAGTGCAAGTCATTGACAAGCCTTCTTCCTCATCAAGTGTGCCCCAAGTTGAAGATAAATATGGGAGAGTTGAAAATGAAGATACTTATGTCTCCCATGAACAAAGAGAGGCACAAGCTCAAGATGTTGATGCTCCTAAACCTTCTCCTCAAGTGGTTGAAAGAAGAGCTCCACAACTTCAAGCCCATCCTCAAGAACTCATCATAGGGGATCCAAAAAGGGGTGTTTCAACTAGATCTCAAAATATGACTAACTTTGTTGAACATCACTCTTTTGTTTCTTGCATTGAGCCTCAAAATGTAGATGAAGCTCTCAAGGATCCGGATTGGGTGAATGCCATGCATGAAGAATTAAACAACTTCACCCGTAATCAAGTATGGACACTTGAAGAGCGTCCCAAAGATGCAAGAATCATTGGAACCAAGTGGGTGTTCCGCAACAAGCAAGATGACCAAGGCACCATTGTGAGAAACAAGGCAAGGCTCGTGGAAAAGGGGTTCTCTCAAGTTGAAGGCTTGGATTTTGGAGAGACCTTTGCACCGGTTGCAAGACTTGAAGCCATTCGTATCCTCCTTTCATATGCATCACATCATGATATGAAACTATTTCAAATGGATGTGAAAAGTACTTTTTTAAATGGCTTCATTAATGAGCGTGTATATGTTGATCAACCTCCCGGTTTTGAGGACCCTAGATATCCTAATCATGTTTATAGGTTATCGAAGGCGTTATATGGGCTTAAGCAAGCTCCAAGAGCTTGGTATGAGCGCCTTCGGGACTTTCTTATTGAGAAGGGCTTCACAATTGGGAAAGTAGATACTACACTATTCACCAAGAAGCATAATGGGGAAATCTTCATTTGTCAAGTGTATGTTGATGATATCATCTTTGGCTCAACAAATGAAGAAGAATGCAAGAAGTTTGGTGATATGATGTCAAAAGAGTTCGAGATGTCCATGATTGGTGAACTTACCTTCTTCCTTGGGTTTCAAATCAAGCAATTGAGAGAAGGGACTTTCATCTCTCAAGAGAAGTATACCAAGGACCTCTTGAAGAGGTTTGATATGAAGGATTGTAAGCCAATCAACACACCCATGGCATCTAATGGGCATCTCGATCTTGATGAGGGAGGTAACCCGGTTGATCAAACTCTTTACCGTTCTATGATCGGTAGCTTACTTTACCTTACCGCATCTAGGCCCGATATCATGTTTAGTGTATGTATGTGTGCTCGATTTCAAGCTAACCCTAAGGATACCCACTTGAGTGCCGTCAAGAGGATCCTTAGATATCTTAAGCTAACCCTAAGTATTGGCCTATGGTATCCCAAAGGAGCAAGATTTCAACTTGTTGGCTATTCCGATTCGGATTATGCCGGTTGCAAAATTGATAGAAAAAGCACATCCGGAGGGTGCCATTTGCTTGGGAGATCTCTTGTTTCTTGGTCATCTAAAAAGCAAAATAGTGTTGCATTGTCCACCGCCGAGGCAGAATATATTGCTGCAGGGGCTTGTTGTGCACAGATTCTCTATATGAAGCAAACCCTCCTTGACTATGGAGTCAACCTCGGGCAAGTGACCCTTTTGTGTGACAATGAGAGTGCGGTCAAGATTGCAAACAACCCGGTCCAACATTCTCGCACCAAGCATATTGATATCCGCCACCACTTTCTTAGAGATCACGTCTCCAAAAAGGATATATCTCTAGTAGGGGTGAGAACCGAAGATCAATTAGCGGATATCTTTACTAAACCTCTTGATGAATCCATGTTTTGCAGGTTGAGGAATGAGCTTAATGTGCTTGATTCAAGCAATTTCATAAGAAAATGATGATGTGTTGTCAGTCGCATTGCATATGTATTATATGTCATATTTACACTCTTGTTATGCATGTAGGGCCTGTCTAACATGGTTAAGATAACCCTCATTGGGAGGTGTGAAGAAGCTTACCCTTGGTTCAAACTTGACAAGCCAACTAGATTCAAATTTCTGTTACTGCATTCATATGCATGCTTGTTATTTTGTCGTTTTGTTCCTCACCTGGATTTATTGCCTATTTTCACTAAAAACTACTATGCCTATGGCTAACTATTTGAAAAATTGAGGGTCTAAGAGTGAGGATCTCACACTAGCTCCAACTGGTGTTTCTTCGAGTCTTATTTGAGTTGGAAACTAGTTGGGAACAGGTGCTGCGAAGAAAGCAATCAAAATCAGCTTAAAAATGAGCGCCGGACGCTCAACAAGTGATCGGCGGACGCGTCCGGCGCGTTAAAGGATTGAGCCAGCAGCAGCATAAGGCGTCGGACGCTCAACAGTACTTTCTCGACGTCTGACGGTGAACAGACCAGACGCGTCCGGCGCGACCTGAGAATTGCCGAACTCTCTGTGTCGCGTCTGATGGTCGGCGGACGCGTCCGGCGCTGCCTACTGAGCCGCGTTCGGACGCTGCTGCCTGACATACGGACGCGTCCGACGCAATAATAGAAGGCAAAATAAGTTACTCTGACGAGTGGGGCCACCTTTTTCTCTTCTTCTTTAGACTCCGGTCGTCGGGACTTGCTTTTTCAACGCCGACGCCGCCATTGCCGCGCCGCCACCCCAGCTCCACCGCGCCGCACTCCGCTGCTCCACCGCCGTGCGCCGCATCCGGCCGCCGCGCCTCGCCAGCGCCGCCTGCGCACCAGCTCGAGTCGCGCCGCCCCGCCCCGCCACCTCGTCCTCACCCTAGGCGCCGCCGGAGCCCACCTCGCCGCCGACAACCCAGCCCGCTTCGAGTCCTATCTCTCCTTCACCACGTCTTGACGACAGAGAACGCCGGAGCAGCTCCCTCTCTCGGCCACTCTTCCATCGGTGGTGAGCTTCCTCCCCCCTGCTCACCAAGTGTTCGATGAAATGCCTCAGTGAGCTCGATTTGTCCAAATCGACTGATTTTCGGTTCAATTCAATTGCAGTCCTCATCTTGAGCTTCGGGGGTGCCCTACGAGTCATTTTCTTATCTTTTCACTGGGTGGGTGCCGATGCCTAGGTATAATCCCCAAATGCTCTGCTATTCAATTCTTACCCTATATGCTATGCTTCCTTAGGGTCTCGCTTCTCTAGCTATGTGCTTATGGTTATATATTCTCTTTTTATTCCATCTATGCAGCGAGCTATGTCTGTTTGAGGTTGACTTAATCGTTTGAGGCAGTTGGGCAGTGGTAGTTGAACTCAGGGCCAAGCCCGCGAGTATGGATTGAGGCTAAGCCTCTTAAGGCGTCAGTGCACCCTCTTGTTAGTTGATTGCAGTGGCAGCTCACCTTCTTAACAGTTTGGGCTTTCAGCGGTAGTTGCGTCAGCTATGGTGAGAGTCAAGTCTGCAGGCAGGAGTTCTGGGGATGAAAATGATCCCAACAGGCGTCCCAGCATTCCAGAGAAGCTTAAGGGCAAGATGACAGAGCTTACAAAGAAGACTACCAAGAAGGGTCACTTGTCAGCAGAGGCTCAGGCAGCACTTGCAGCAGTTGCAGCCGGAGAGAGGGGACAGCGCAGAGGTCGCAGGGGTTCAGGCTTTGTGATCAGAGAAGGTCAGTTCGCAGAGGGACAGGAGGCCGAGGCAGAGGCCATGGACATAGAGGAGGAGATCTTGCAGCAGCAGCAGCTTCTAGAGCAGATACAGGAGGTTACTCCAGGACGCCGTCGCTCTGACCGTGTTCGAGCTATGGAGCAGTCACAGCAGGCCGGTCCGTCTACTCAGGCAGGTTCCTCTTTCCAGCAGCCAGGGTCGTCTTCACGTCAGGCGGGACCCTCCTCTCCTCTAGCGAGACAGGCCAGAGCTCCCAGGGGTCCTCGCATAGATTATTCAGATCTGTTGAAGGCCAGTGCTAAGAGGATCCAGTCGATCAGGCAGGTTGACCTTGACGTGTGGTTTCCCTCTACCCGTGAGCGAGGAGTAGATCACTACTATACAGCTATGCAGCGGGTTTTTGCTAGGGCATATTCAGAGAAGGGGAAGATCACCAAGCACACCAGGATCTCAGCTTCTAACTTTGGTCTTATGATGGGTCAGGACTTCTTGGAGTACTTGGATGCCCAGCTGGGTTTTAGGGATCTCATCCAGAGTAGCGGCACATATATTGCTGATTGGGTCAGTGAGTTCTATGCTACAGTCTGGATACATCCTGAGCACAGCTTCATCGTCTACAGCATCCATGGTCAGAAGAGGGTGCTCACCAGTGACGTGGCTCGTCAGCACCTTAGGCTTGAGGAGCAGCCTATCAGACTTCACAAGCTCTGCTTTCTAGATATTGAGCCTCCCCGTCGTGCCCATACAGGAGTGCTTCCACCGCCGAGGTGATGAAGCCAGTCTTTGGAGAGGACTTCACTGAGGGGTCCAGCAGACTGCCACAGGATGAGCTGCCAGTTGCCAGAGCTCTAGATGCTATTCAGAGGCAGACTATCCTTCCTAGGCCGGGCTACAGGAACGGCTTCACTCGTTTGCAGCAGTGGGTTGTCTCTCACCTAGTAAGGAAGATACCATTTGATATCTGGGATTTGATTTTATGTGACATTGAGGATATCATTTATGGGAGCTTCAGGAAGGAGCAGCTGATGCACTATGCTCATTGGATCACTTGGCTTATCTTTAGGAACGGGGACCTACCTCCAAATGCCCGCGCTCAGTGGGAGGATCTTGATATGAAGGATGAGTTCGGCCTCTATGATGCTACTTAGGTGCTTCAACACGCCAAGGCTGTCACTCCCATCCGACAGACTTCCAGAGCCCATGTGCCAGAGACAGCAGCTCAGCAGGATGCTACTGTAGAGGAGCTAGCAGCTCAGGAGGAGGCAGATATAGCAGCTGCTGAGGCCAGTGGCGCCGAGATAGGTTTCTCTTCAGACTCCGATGACGAGGATTACGCCATTCCAGTCCAGCCACCTCGTCAGCAGGATACAGTACCGGCAGCCGTAGGAGCTTCCCTTGACAGGATGGCCACTGTCCTTGACCGGTTGGTCACCTCTCAGGAGCGTCAGGAGCAGCGGACAGAGATAGCACTTGCAGAGATTCATGCTCGACAGGACCAGCAGCAGCAGATCCAGCAGCAGCAGTTCCAGCTCACCATGACCCTGGTAGCGTCTCTTTTCCAGCAGACCGGTGCTCAGCCACCGCCGGGCATTCTTCAGGGCATGGCAGGACCGTCCACTCTTACACCTCAGGGCCAGCCTTCAGTGTTACCAGTCCACGATGCAGGTCCTTCCTCTCCAGCTGCTCAGCTTCCTTAGAGTTTTCAGTCACCAGGCCTTCAGTTCACTCCTATTCAGACTGGCTTCACTCCAGGCTCTGAGGCACTGCAGGCCTCTTACAGTGTGTTGACTGGTGCACCGACTCCTGAGTACATGAGAGTGTCAGTCTCTACGGACTCAGCACCCATCCAGCAGAGTGCTCCGCAGCCAGAGATAGCTCCCGTGGGTGGCCGGATTCCTTCTTCCGTTGGTTCGACAGAGCCCCTTTCTATCCCTACTGAGACACCTGCCTTTGTGACCACAGCTCAGCAGCCCGCTCTTTCTTCAGAGCCACAGGGACAGGCAGATGCAGCTCCAGCTTCTAAGACAGCACCAGAGGCAGCTATCCCTCTTACCGAGTCAGTTGAGCAGGCCCAGACCGCTTCTCCTACAGAGTTACCACCAGAGGGTCCTCAGGCTACTGACATACAGCTAGAGGAGGGCACAGAGGACAGTCCTGATGATGCTTCACAGTTTGTGCTCGCCCGTCACCCCCGACAGACCGGCTCGTCTGCCCCTTCTTCTCCTCAGCCTTAGGTTTTGGTCCTTGATGACAAAGGGGGAGAGTTGGGAGTATGTAGACTTAGGGGGAGCTGTGAGAGGAATTGGATTCGGTTCTTTTGGTTGTGATGATATATTGCATGCATCATTATTTGTGTGATGATACTCTTGACATGTGATGGTTTTCATGTCGTTATCTTTTGGTCTTATGCTATGATCTATGCTCATATGTGTTATGCTTCCGCGCTTTACTCCGATTCCATATGAGCTATGTTTATATGTGTTGTACTAACTCTTCATGCAGATCATATGAGTACATTATGTTGGCTTGGTGTAATATGGGTCATTCTATTTACATGTTTTTATTGCAAAAGGCCCATATGAACCAAGCATGTTTGAAAACCTAAACTCTTATCTTCATACTCCAGGGTTGTCATCAAT
>CM041632.1:49721418-49736048 GCA_023333625.1 Bothriochloa decipiens
AGAGAAAATTACTGTACCATGGCTGATAAGCTCAAGCGAACAGGGCGCCTGTCTAATTTCATACCTATATGATTCAAAATTAAACTGAAGTCACTTGGCTGCCTTTTAGAAGTGAGCATTACTGAGTTAAAAAAAAGAGAAGTGCTTTATCACTCGAAATCCTGTTGTTTACCAATGTGGTCAAAAGTGTCAAACAAATTAACCTTTGTTTTATCTTTGAATTAACATTATTTTATCTGAATTTCATTTTTTTTACAGTGTTAGCCTCATGTGGCTGCGATGATTATTTTAGTTTTTTTAGTGCTTGCTTATCTTTCCTGGTTCTGACGTTTTGTTCTAGTGTTGTGCTTATTATCATGTCTGTAGAGTTCTATCACACCGATACCATTTATACAGGTGTCCGTGTTGAATTCTCTTGAACAGATGTTTTTTACTCCTTTTATGTTTTTTAAGTTTTTATAAGCGCTAATTTATATATATTTATTGGATGGTTATTCCAAAGCTTTTTATCTTAGGACAAAAGAGAAAAAAAAAGTAGCATGATGCCATGCTCCCTGTGTCCTTAGACTCCTTAAGCTTATTTTCTTGAACTTAATGTGGTTGTTTTGCGGCTTCTTCATATCTTGCACCCAATACTGACAATACTTGGTCTGATATATTGGTGATGTGTTAAATTGGTAGCTTGAAAGCCTCCCAGCTATGGTTAGTGGGGTTTATTCGGATGACAACAACCTTCAGCTTGAGGCTACCACACAGTTCCGCAAGTTGCTCTCTATAGGTATTTACTTCTCTTTGCAGTTGTTTTTGTTTCTTAGTTTATTATCAAAGGTTGCCCATTATACACTGTTTGTAAACATTGGTTGAACTTGCAATATTTCTGAACCAGAGAGGAGCCCCCCCATTGAAGAAGTTATCAAATCTGGTGTAGTTCCAAGATTTGTGCAGTTTCTCAGCAGAGAGGATTTCCCCCAGCTGCAGGCATGTTGATACAATCTAAATCTTATATACTTTTGCCACTGGATGAAAATGGATTTCTTATCAGTTTTGTAATTCTCTTGTAGTTCGAAGCAGCCTGGGCTCTCACAAATATTGCTTCTGGTACTTCAGAAAATACAAAGGTTGTTATTGATCATGGGGCTGTTCCTATATTTGTGAAGCTTCTTGGGTCTGCTAGTGATGATGTTCGTGAGCAGGTATTTATTTAGTCTTTTGGCCTATGTGCTTTTTATTTGCTGTTTAGGAGTGTATTATGTGACAATAATGTCCTTTGTCTGTTTTAAAACAATACAAAAGGCTGTGTGGGCTCTGGGCAATGTTGCTGGTGATTCTCCGAAGTGCCGCGACCTTGTTCTTGCCAATGGTGCTTTGATGCCTCTGCTAGCCCAGTTGAACGAGCATGCTAAGCTCTCCATGTTGAGGAATGCCACCTGGACTTTGTCTAACTTCTGCAGGGGAAAGCCACAGCCATCATTTGATCAGGTTTAGAAAAGACTTTTTTATTGCTGTTCTGTAACAACGGTTACCAACTAAACATGTTATTCTTTGGCTGTTATGGACTAAGCCTGCTCTCTCTTTGGCTGTTATAGACTAAGCCTGCTCTGCCAGCACTTGCACGACTTATCCATTCCAATGATGAGGAAGTTCTCACTGATGCATGCTGGGCCCTGTCATACTTATCTGATGGCACTAATGATAAGATCCAAGCTGTGATTGAAGCTGGTGTTTGCCCCCGGCTTGTGGAGCTCCTCCTGTATGTGAAAATGCTGTGTAACAACTTCATGTTGATTGCTTTGATAGTTTTTGTTATTTGCACCATTTTTTTATCTTTATATGATGTGTGCTGATACCACATGCAGCCATCCATCACCGTCAGTGCTTATACCTGCTCTACGAACTGTTGGGAACATTGTCACTGGAGATGATATGCAAACTCAGGTGATGCATTAAGTTTGGCAGCTTTATATCTGGCACACTTTGTGCGATCAGTTATCAGAGCTATTTTTTTTGGATATGATTATTTAGTATGGGTCATGCTGTACACATCACATCACATCACATGTTCCAAAACTAAGTGGTTCTGAAAGTTTTTTGTTAATATTGTGGTACCGGATGAACTAATGCACCATCACAAGCATCGCATGAAGCACCATGGAAATTACTTTTGACTGCCATTTTATTGAACTTTTCTTCTATTTTTTGCAGTGTATCATTGATCATCAAGCTCTTCCTCGCCTCCTGAATCTGTTGACACAGAACCACAAGAAAAGCATTAAAAAAGAGGCATGCTGGACGATTTCAAATATTACTGCTGGAAACAAAGATCAGATACAGGTAATACCATACAAAATCCTGTGCCGCTAGTTGCTCCTGTAATGTTTATGTTCCAAATGAGTGTTCCAAGTGGTGTATTTGGCTCATTTGTTGACTCGAAAATAGCACCTCTTAACCTCTTGTTAGCATAGTTTTCTTTTATATCTGAGCATCATTTGTTTGTACATACTTCTGTAAAGAAAATTGTTTGGGTGTCACTATTAATAATTTATAATGATGTCCACAGATGACCCTTGCCATGCTTCTTATATAGTAAATTGATTACTCACTTTGCTATATTGAATTTTTAGGCTGTCATAAGTGCTGGCATTATTGGTCCTTTGTTGCAACTGCTTCAAACAGCAGAGTTTGATATCAAGAAGGAGGCTGCCTGGGCCGTCTCAAATGCTACCTCTGGTGGTTCCCATGAGCAGATCAAGTATGCTCCCTTGGCTTGCACTGCCTTTTGGCTTGTGGATCTGTGTGCAATGCAACTTATGTATGTCTGCTTTGAGCATAATTTATAACTCTTGTTGTCTTTCCTAGGTTCTTGGTGGCAGAGGGCTGCATTAAGCCATTGTGCGACCTTCTTGTTTGCCCTGATCCGAGAATTGTAACAGTTTGTCTGGAGGGTCTTGAGAATATTCTTAAAGTAGGGGAGCATGACAAGGCCATGGGTGGGGCAACAGCTGATGGCAATCTCTTTGCTCAGATGATTGAAGAAGCAGAAGGCCTGGAAAAGATCGAGAACCTACAGAGCCACGATAATAATGAAATCTATGAAAAGGCTGTGAAGCTTCTTGAGGCATACTGGATGGAGGAGGAAGATGACGCAATGGCCACTGCTGGGGAAGCTGCTCCCGCTGTTTTTGACTTTAGCCAAGGTGGCAACCCTCCTGCTGGTGGTGGTTTGAGCTTCAACTAAATACAGGTTCTCCCAGCCTTACCATCCTCATCATAGAATATTTTGATTATGTCCAATCTGTTAGAACTTGCGGTTCATTGTTTCTGCAAAGGATTAATGGTCCTGATATTCTCTGCAGGCTTTAACCAAAAGGGCATTAATTCCCTCGGCGATGGGCTTGGCATTGGCTTGCCGTGGCAATGTAATGTGGTCGATTCCATGTGTGGGATAATGGTCTGTGGTGGGTCCTCAAGCCCCCAAGCAGTCATGGATATCAGTATCGCAGGGTCTGTCACATCTGTAACAGGATTATAATTGTCGAACATCAGTCTGGGTTCTTTTTTAGAAGGCTACTCCTAGGGTTTGTGTCATTTAGTTGTGTCATATCTGGCTACTGTATAGCCTGAGTCCAATCATCTGCATGGCCGAAAGGCATTCCTGAGTGGTTTGGTTTTGAGGTTCCTTGGGAATGGTCTGCGTTGCAGTTTGTCCGGAGCTGTAAACCTTTAATGGTTTGAGTATATTACTAGTCCAGTCGGCCTAGCTTTACTACGGTAGATCCAACCTATTGGCCATATATAATTTTGACTTCGAAAAAGCTGTTCGCATATGCATTAACTTTTGGTTGATGCCAAATTCATTTTTGAGTCATACGATTATTTTTGTAATAGAAAGGTTCTTACAAGACGCTTTACAACTCAAAGCCAACCTGTTTTCACTCCATGGTATATAGGTTTTTGTTGGGTTACATTTACGAAGAAATATCTTGGTGCTTAACTACCTGTAGTAGTCCAAGAACAAAGAAACTTAATTGGTAGGCAAAGAATATAGCCGTGGTGGCGATGGGAGACGCACGGCTGGGCTGCGCCTGGCACGGCGCCGCCGTTATCTCCGGCGCGGACGGCACCGGATGAGGGTGTGGTCCGTGTGGGTGCGGCATCGGCGGGCGCAGGTGCTGGTGCTGGTGCTGGTGCTGCGCGCCCGGGTGGGGAGCGCCGTAGCCCACAAAGTGGCCGCCGCCGTGTTGGTGGTACTGCTGCCCCCGCAGGCGCTGCGCCTGCACGGCCGTGATGTAGACCACGAAGCCGACGACGACGGTGACGAGCCCCAGGATCCCCGCTGCCGCGAACATCCCCGGGCGCACCCGGTGGCACACGGGCCTCGGCTTGCGCCAGTCGCTCATGTGGCCGGACTCCACGGCGATGCCGATCATGAGCATCACCTCGGCGAGCCCGAAGCAAATCCTGCGCGCGGTGGACACAAAACCATTGTTGTGTTACGATCGGCATGGGCATGGGCGTCTAATTCTAATTTGATTGGAGTTGAGAGTGACTGTCGTCACTAATTATTACCATGTGAGGAAGAAGAGGCAGCCGGTCTGCCAGGTGAGCGCGGCGGCGGTGGACGCGACGCGGGGGTGGTCCTGCGCGACGGCCATGCCAGCGGAGGACGACTCCGGTGCGGCGACGGCGACCAGCATGTAGGCGTGCTCCGCGAACATGGCGACGGCGAGCAGGATGAAGGCGCCGACGGCGTACGCGAGCGCCAGGCGGCCGTTGCTGCTGTAGACGCACACGTCCACCTGCTCCGGGCTGCCGTTCACGCTCATGAGGTAGTGCGACACCTGCAGGCAGACAGCGCCACACATATATGCATTAGCAACGGCAAGTGGAGTGGACAGCGCCAGCAGACAAGCTAACGTGATGCATGAATGGTGGACGTGCCTCTGAGCGCGACCCCTCGGCGGCGAGGCAGAGGATGAAGGCGACGAGGCCGCAGAGCACGGAGAGCGCGACGAGGGAGACGGCCACCTGCCCACCGGACCGCGCGGCGCGGCGCTCGTGCGCCTTGCGCAGCGACAGGTCGTCGTGCGTCACGGCCGGCGGCATCGCCGTCGCTGTCGGCGGCGCCGCGTACATGGATGAGACAATGAGACGAGCACGCCGAACCTACCAGGCTAGCTAGCTCGCTCGGCCGTCCGACTAGCTAGCTAGGCAACAATGGCTACCACCGAATGAAGAAGGACCTGCAGGCTGGGCGTCGGAATATATGGACGGGGCGGATCTGTACGTAGACGACGTTCCGATTCCTCGTTTTGGCGCGGTGCACGGGGACACGGGTAGCTACTATGCTTGCAGGCGACGGCTGCGGGTGGAGAAGGAGATGCGCACGCCGCGAGCGTTGCATCGGCGGAGAGCAAGGAATTATACATATAGCGCCGAAATCGAGCAGCGAGGGGGCTAAGCTTGGGCGCGGCAGCACGGGAGGAATATAATCCACAGTGGAGGGGAGCGTGGAATTCGCCGTGCCTTGCTGGAGGAGACATTCCGATTCCTCGCCTTCACCTTTCGTTCACCCGGAGCTTCTTTAATCTTCTCCTTTAGCCGCAGCACGATCCGAGTCCGGGCTCGGAGACGGAGGGGCCGTCGTCGGCTCGTCGCCGTCGCCGTCGCCGTCGCCGCTGCCGCTGCGGTACGGTACGTGCTTTTTCCGGGAAAGGGATCGGGCAGTGCGCCTTTTGCGCTTTTTTTGGGGACTTGCGGGGGTGCCTTCCGCTTCCGTTTCCGGAACAAAACACAGAGCAAAAAACAAGTGACAGCGTTCTGTGAGCCAGTAGCACCGTGCTCAATTGGCCGGCGGCACGAGTACAGCTGTTAGCCTGTAGTCCCGTGCAGTTATCCTAGGAGAGGGTACACGTACAAACTACAAAGTTACCCCATCCGTGCTCATCATGGCACGTTTCCTGGTGCATATATTCCGTTCTGCTCGAGGAAACCGCCCTTTTAACCCAATCGTCTTGTTAAAAATCATGCGCCGAAGGTTTCGTTTTATCTGGGCTCCCGAAGCCTAGCCAAGGACCTTCATTTGCACTAGGAGGCTAGGAGCCCATTCAACGCCTATCGGCCAGTTCACTCCGGAGAAGCTTGGCCTAAGTTTACGGGCCGGCCCAAAAAGAACATGATCGTCAGGTCTTGCCCTGGATGCTGTTTAGCCAGCCCACCAAAAAAAAAAAAGGGAAATTGATTTGCCTTCCATAGTTCCACGGGCTACGGTTTAATTAGACAATGCAAATAAACAATCAAAAGTCAATTAACAGGTAAGCTAAAATTCATGTGACACTTTTCACATAGCCAAACATAGTTGTCATAATAATATAATTCCAATGCGAAGTACACTACAGTTAAATTGAATGTCCTCTGCAGGGTACAGGGCAGACCTCCATACAGGATTTACATATACTCCGTATAAAACTCTCTGTCTAATGTAAACACATCATTTCCAAATAAAAACCATAATGGGAAATTTGGATGTGGTAATCTAAACAAACTTCAGCCCGTGCTTAATAAAAAGAGTATGCAAGGAGCTCAATTACTGTCCATGCTTATTACTGGCCGAATCATCTATTCAACTATACTATCTCGAAGCTCCAATATAGGATATAGAGATCCAAGGCATCTTATGTACCTGTATATAGCAATAAAAGGGCAGTGTTAGAATAATTATGTTGTCGATGGAGCAGTAAGTGGTGCATCAAGCAATCAGACATGTGGAGCATCTATATATTCTGTAAACATGTATGTGCTTTTAAAAGTTTTGCAAACTCTTGAGGCAGCTGGTTTTCAGTATTTTGTGAAAAAAATACAAACTGTTGCCGCAGTGTCAACTCCAAATACAAACTGCGAAAAAAAAAGTCTAACTATTGCCGCAGTTCAATTGCAGCTACACATTGTGACTTCTGACTCATGTTTTATTTAAACACAAGAGAAGATGGAGCAGTTCAAGATTTCTAGCAATTCAAGATTTGTCTCCCTCACTGTGCACATATGAGCAGTAAACACATGAACAAGCACATATAAATGCTACTATAATGAAACTATTATAATATTGCAATGGATTGCAGTTCAAGTACTACCAATTTCTAGCGTAACACCGCAAAGATAATCCTTAATGGCCTAGTTGCTATATTCGACTTACCTTGGCCGAGCAGTTATTCCAGCCAGCACATCTGGTGTAAAGTTCGGATCCTTCGTGACATCTGGTGTCATGCCACAGCACTTTATGAATCACTAAAAAAAGGGCGTACCCAGTGCCGTAGGCTCCCGCACTGCGGGGTCTGGGGAAGGGAAAATAGCCAGCAGTCATCCCTGCACAAATGTGCAGAGGCTGGGGCTTGACTTTATGAATCACATCTTGTGTCTTATTTTGGCATTCAGAACTGAACTAAAATAGCCTGCAGCTAACTACTAACTACACCGTGCATCATGTGAAATTTGGCTCCAGGGGCTTCACAAGCCAAGCCTAGCTTCAATTAACTTTTTTTAAAGTACAGCTAGGTCAATTCCACCCCAACTAACTGAACAAAAGTTGTCTGGTTTGATGGACTCACCAGCGATGTATGAAGATGACAGCATAGCTGGCCTTGAGAAAACATCGGCATTGAACCGATCTTCATTGAACAAAAAGATGAACCGGCTAGCTCCACAATAGCATGAGCCAGCAGAGCAGTAAAAAGCAAGAGTGTGCGATTTGTCTGCCTACTCAGTGGAGGCAGCATTGCTCTCGCCGGAGCTAAAATTGTCGATTTAGCGCACGGAATGCTGCTCCAGGGGCACCGTAGTGATGCCGGCTGAGATGCACACCACTATAGCATTCAAAATACAAACTTTATGAAGTATAGCGTAGTCCAAATCACCCTAAATTAAAAGCATAAAGTGGAAATGGAATGTCAATAAAAGACCACCTGAGACTGCAAGTCACCAACCAATATCACCTTTTACTTTCTATTACAAGAATTCATGAATTACTTGTTGTTTAAGTTAAAGGATCAAGTTGGTGCTAACTCTTTTTATTTCAGTTGGGGAAAATGGTGTTCTGAAACTGAACATTGGGCATTACCAATTTATCAAATGGTGTTCCTGATTCAGATAGCTATTGGTCCGATGATGAATTTTGAAACCGCAGCTGAGCACATCAACCAAAAAACAAGGATAGCGCATGAATCAGATTTTTATCCCATTTGTTCACAGAGGTGTCAAATATAATCAAAATTGAACCATACTAAACAATTACCGATCTTTATGCCATCCAAAATAATCCCTCCTTGCAGCGGTTAGATGGAGCGGCTTATTACAACATGTTAAACCACAAACCAAATCCTAAAGACAACCTGCTAGGCAATAAATCGAACACCTTGAATGCGAACTGGCGACCATGCTCTGGCAACAATCACAGCATGCGCGGCCATGCTTAGGCAACAAACACAACAAGATCAAGGAGGGGTGGTACGAATAGGGAGAGGGAAACAGGCCTGAAGAGGTGGCTGCCAGCGTGGCCTCGAGCGACAGAAACCCTAGCCGCGTCCGCCTCGCCGCCGCTTGCTCCGCGTCCGCAGCGCCACCGCGTGCTTCACGTCTGTCCGCACCCTGGCACTGCCTCAGGCTTAGTCTCCTCAACCAGCCGATGCTGCCTCAGCCGCCGTCGCTGGCTCCGGCATCCTAGCGCCCGTATCCAGAAAAAAATCAACAGGCAGGAAAGGAGCACACGGACCTTTTCCATGGAGCTGCGGCGACCGAATCCAGGAGACAATGGCCGGCTCGAACTCCCCACCCGCGGCGCCATTGGCCGCCACGTCCTTCCCGAGCGGGAGCTCCTCTTATTCGCGGCCGCGTGCAGTAGGTCCAGCGCTCCTGGCACAGAGGCCGCCGCGGGCACGTCGGTCGCGTCCAGCTGTGAGCTCCAGGGCGCGGCACCCCATTCCTCTCCTCCGTCCCTAGCGGCGCCCCTACTATCCCCACCCTCGCCACCCGGCACCTGCGACGCCAGGCCGCCCCGACCTCCTGGCCGCCGCGGCCGCTGCCCTGCGACCGCGCGATGGGCCCTGACGCGGGCACCGGGTAGCGGAGCCGGACACGGTTGAGGGGCGCCGCGGTTCGACCGCCACCACTTCTGGGCTGCCACGCGAGGGGAGGAGTGGAGTTTGGCGGCGCGACGAGGCTTTGGCGGCGGCCACCGTGCGCAACCCTAGCCCCACAAGTGGCGCCCGGCTCTCGCTCGATTGCCTGTTCTTCTCGCATCGAGGTCGAGGGTCGGAGGTCGCAGTTGCCGCAGTTGTTTTCATTTTTTTTCCAGAAAAAATAGATGGGATCGGGGCTCGAACCGTGCCCGCTGGGTGCAGCGTAGGCGTTGGGAGCGGAGACGGGGACAGTGGGAAGCGGACCGTAACTTTTTAACGTCAGCCGTTGTATCGGCGTTAAAGGAGGAAAGTGGTTCGGACAAGTTTTCAATTACCATAACCATATATAGATAGATGGGTCCAGCTCTAAACTTTCTTCTGAACAGGACAAACCTTCACAGTCACGGACTCACAGCAGAAAACCTTTGACAAATCGAAACGCTGCTCACGAGTCACTGCTGATAGTACCCTTCAACTGCTCGGGCTGGACCTCGAAACTCGCTGCCTCGTTCGACTCGTTTGATAATGGCTCAGCTCGAGCTCGACTTATTTTATAATGAGCCAGCTCGTTCTAAAATAAGTCAGCTCGTTTTATAACGAGCCAACTTAAGCTGGCTCGCGAGCTGCTCGTTAGCTCGTACGAGCCAGTCAAGCTGCTTTGACTTGCTTTTAGTGTATGCATTTATATTTATTATCTACAAACCTGATCAGTTGTCCACTCGAGTATTTGCTCATTTATTTTACTTCGTTCTTAAATTATGTATGAATGATGTGTAAATTATATGCGTATGACTATCATATACTCATGGTTATGATCATGGTGGGTTGTCTGAACAAAAACTAAGAAACCGTGCATGAATCAATGGAATTGTGTTTACAAGTATATATTCTCCTTTATTAAATTTATAAATACTTTGAGAAATTATGTTTTTATGGTTTGGCTCGCGAGCCAAACAAGCTGGCTCGAGCTGGTTAAAGAACCGAGCCGAGCTGCTCTTCTAGCTCGTTAGTATAACGAGCCGAGCCTAGCTAGAACGTTAACGAGCCGAGCCATAACAAACCGAGCTGTAACGAGCCGAGCTGGCTCGATATCCAGGCCTATCAACCACCAAGTTTTATCTAAGACTTGTGAACGGGCCTGGTGACCGACTGGTTACCAGAGGCCTCAGTAGCACCGGCCTTAGTAGAAGGTTCCAGGTTTGAATCCCTCCGGAAGTGGATTCTCGAGGGATTTTTCTGGAATTTTCAGGGTACATGTACGCGTGTGTGTTCGGTGGTACTGCGCGTTTCCCGCGCAATGGAGGCGACGATGGCTCCCAATCTTTTCTTAACGTGTGTTCAGACGCGCACGTATGCATATGTGTGGTGTGAGTGTGAAGTGTGTGGGTTGTGTACGTCCAAATTATACGCTATAAAAAAAAGTTTTATCTGAGACCAAATTTTATCCGAGCGCTGTTGTCAGTACTCTACACTCCGTGTGCCTTCGCTTTTGATATTTGTGATGAGGATAGGGATAAAGATGGAGTTGGTTGCTGTTGCCACCACAAGTACATTCCGTTCCACTTCATTTTATTTTATTTCAATTATCCTCATAGTTATGGCCCACACCGTGGTTGATTAGCTTCCAGAGGACGTGAGCATCACTATACCAGCAGTTTGCCCCGTGCACTCCTGGATGTGGAGCCTGTGTGCCTGATGGTAGGTTCCAACAAAATCTAACCCTGACCTCCAACAACCAGCTAGCAGCGTATTGTGTTCAGCCTTCATCACAAAATATAAACTCTGCTTATTTATCCATAATCATTCGATTCCTTTTTCTTTTCATTGCCAGGAAAGAGCCATTCGATTCCTTTATATATTCCTTTTCGAGAATGCGCAGGAGAGCTACACGTGCTTCTGCACTGGTCTCGTCTCTACATAATAAAATCCATGAAAATGTGTCAATCAAGAGAAAGAATACAATGTCACACACAACCACAAATGATCAAGAAAACTACAAGTGGCGAGCTAATTACAAGTGGTTTCGGTTATATATTCCTTTATTTGTCGCTTAGAGAGATCGATCGCTGTTAGGGGATGATTGACTTGGGTACGCGTAATCGGCAGCCGGCCGGTAAACATGCCGGCCGCGTCGCCATTAAGCCGACAGGGTCCCGAAATCATCGAGCGTGCCATGCAAATCCAAATGGACTTTTTCTCTTGGATTCGTAATCTTTTCCTTTTCTTGAAGCGAAAACCGGCCACTTTTCGGACTTGCAATCCAAGAAATGTACTTTGTCCAAGTTTATTAGTTGGGGGCTTCAGAGTCTCCCGGAAAAGCTGAAAGAGCTGCGCCCAGGGGATGATTGTAACTAAGTACTTTTTATGTTGCCGACAATAAACAAACAAATGCAAAGAGAGACTCGTGTATATTGTCAACCGATACATCGGAAGAAGGCATAAAATGGAAAACATACTTTAACGGTCAACGGTAACGCAGGCGAGAGAACATAAAACGAGGCCCCCCCCCCCCCCCCCCCACCACACACACACACACACACGCTTATTATATACTAAGATAGGTTGGAAAAGATAAAAATCTACAATACTTGCTCCAAATTTGGTTTATTGGCTTATGTCTATAATAATCCTCTACACTAATGTTTGGTTCGATTTACTTCCTTTGATTATTTTATATCAGTTGTTCAGGTTTTTTTTTGTTTCTTCGCATACAAGTTGACTTTTTATTCCAAAGTTTGTGAGTGAGATTGAGCACATCATAATCTATGTTTAAAAATGTGCCATAGTTTTTTATCATTGTTTTGATGTATTAGGAATGTAATAATGAATTAACATTAGAGATACAAAAGATGTTTCAAGCATAATGATGAACACTCCAAAGCGTATTGTTAACATGTTGTCATCTATATCATCTAAATTAATGTTCAACTTGTACAAAAGAAACAAATCT
This sequence comes from Bothriochloa decipiens, assembly GCA_023333625.1. Classification (NCBI taxonomy): domain Eukaryota; kingdom Viridiplantae; phylum Streptophyta; class Magnoliopsida; order Poales; family Poaceae; genus Bothriochloa; species Bothriochloa decipiens. Next base: position 49,733,536 of record CM041632.1, read on the forward strand.
TGTTAAAGGGTAATGTAAACCAACTGGAATTATTAGGAGTGGAAATGGAACCAAATATTAGTTTGGGGAGCTATGTGGATATAGACCGAATTTTGAGGTAGTAAATGATTTTTTTTTCATGTTCAATGATAGCTTCTATTAGAGATGCATGTGAGCCACAAACCATATATATGCTTTAATCAAGTAACTCACTTGTATCCCTATGTTGTGTGCAAATAAGTAGGACGTCGAGCCGTTGGTAATGGCCAGAGCTAAGTATGCTAGTTACTATTGTTTACTTCCCAAGTAATCCATTTTGCTGAAGCGTCTGATTGGTGCACTAACTTCTTTTTGCGGCTGATAAGTCGGCTTATGTTGTTTTGTTATGAGAGAAAAATATTGTACCATGACTGATAAAACCGCGCTAATAAGTTCAAGTGAACAAGTATATAAAACTATGTTACATGTAAAATCTAATGATATTTATTTTATAACATGAACATTAATGTAATAGAGTATAAATTGGTTAAATTTTAGATAGCTTGACTAAGGACAAAACTAAGATATTATTTTTTCGGGACGTAGTTAGCCCGTCCGTAAGTATATTGTTGCATCATGCATCTAGATTTTTTCTTTGATCTTGTATGCATTTTTGGATTTGTTGCCGCAGGGAAGGACGGCGAGAGCACTTGGTGGGTCGGGCGCCCAGTACGAAACCGGCCGTTTGGTCGTCTCGTCACCACTCCCCGGCCTGTGCTATCCAACCAGAACCAGGAGACTAGCTATATACTGCCACTCTGTCGTGCACCGGTGCAGCTCACGTTCATCGATCCTGAAGCAAACGCGTTGTTCGATGAATAGGGACCCGGGACGACCCGCCCGGGGAGCCAATCACGATCGCACGGGCCGAGATTAATCTTTGTGTTAAGCGATCAAGAGACATGGCTTGCTGGGGAGAATCAAAGGCCCGCTTTGATTTACGAGCTATCGGTTGGATGTTTTTTCGAATTCTTCGATCGTTGGCGCCGCATCATCATCATCAATTGCTAGCTCTTAGTCTTGTTTAGACGTGTATGCACACGTAGGGTTTGTTTGGCTTTGGCTGATGGTTTCTACCGAACAAACTGACTGACGTGTGTATAAGTCAGGCTGGTCGACACCACGTTCCGGTACACGATCGATCAAATAAACCAACCAACCATTCCCGTGGTTACACGTAGCTTCCCCTCCCGCGCCCACTCCATGCACCTCACCCACCAATCAATCGCCATAGCCGCCACCGCCTCGCCCGCTTTGCCTTCCGTTCCCTTCCCTTCCCTCCCTTCAAAACCCCGCATGCCCCCCTGACAGTTCCAGTCTCCTTCGTCCAAGATGCAGGGCGACGCCGACGACGACGGCAGCTACTTCTTCTTCAGCGCGCCGGCGAGCCCCGTGCACTACATCCTCCGCTCCCCGCCCTCCTCCACCGCCGCCTCGTCCCCTTCCCTCGCCGGCGGCCCCGCAGATCGCAGTACTCCCGCCGATGCTGCAGGGGACTTCGAGTTCGCCGCGCACGGGGCGAGGACGCACGGCGGCCCCGCCGGCACCAAGGGCGACGGCGTGGCGATGATGAGCTCCGCCGAGGAGCTCTTCGTCGCCGGCCGCATCCGCGTCGGCTGCCTCTCCCCGATCCGACAGGAGGAGGACGACGGCGACGAGGACGAGGAGGAGGAGGAGCGGGACGGACGATCGCCGCGGGCTACTCGTCGGGCCAGATCCGTCTCCCCGACGCGGAGCCCCAGGGGCGCCGCCGCAGAGCCGTCCCACCCCTTCGCGTCCGCCTCCTCGTCTTCTTCCTCCTCCTCGTCCTCGTCGAAGAACATTCGACGGCGGATATCGCTCCGGGACCTCCTCAGCCGCACGAACACGGGAGGTGGCGACTGCGCGGGGGCGGATCAGCAGGCATCATCGGGCGCCGAGGTCACCAGCAGGTTGGGTTTCTGGCCGACGTCCATCTGGCCATCGTCGTCGCGCTCGTCCAAGAAGTCGTCGCCGGACTCGCCGCTGCCCTGCCCAGCCACGCCACAGCCGGGGCGCCGCCGCTCCACCTCGGGCAGGGGCGCGGCGGTGGCGACGACGACGGCGAAGAGGGCGGCGCCGGGCGGCAGTGCTCGGCGCACCACGTCGCTGCCGTACCGGCAGGGCCTGGTTCTCGGGTGCCTGGGCTTCGGGCCCCGGGGCTACGGGCTCGCCAACTCCATGCATCCCCTCCCCTCCCGCTGAAAACCAAAACCTAGCAGATCGATGAACAAGAGGCGTGTGTTTAGGCCATAAATCACGCCATGATTATGCCGAGAAATTGCAGGGGTTCCAGGGAAATGATTCGATTTCAACTACACTGCTTGACTGCTTATCTATTACTACGAGACAGAAAACAAGTATGGAATCATCAGATTTTGTTCTCTTTCATGGTATGTTTATATATGGATTTTAAGTTTTTTTTTTCATTTTAAGGGGAACAAATGCTGCAGCTATATATTTGTCTGGCGTAAATT
>CM041632.1:49736148-49748115 GCA_023333625.1 Bothriochloa decipiens
GATTAAGGGGTCGAAAGTAAAATATTTTCACCTCCGGCGACAGCAAACGGCGGAGATGGCGGCGGCGGCGCGACTGACTGGCCGCGAGGAAGAAGACTGCGTGCAGGCAGCTCGGGCGATGAAAGAAAACACGGACTGGCCCAAAAGGACCGTGAGGAAGTTGCGGAACTTTGGGCGAGAGCAATTGGACAGAGGTTGAGCGTCGACGGCGAATTTCGGCGGCGGAGGGAGATCGTCGGCGACGGTGGTGGGAGGAAGAAAGGAAAAGAACGGCGTCGTCCGATCGGTATTTATAGCTCGGGACCGATGAAGGAGCAGGTGACACGACGACGGTGAACCTTCGCGCGTCTGTGAGCGCGCGGGCGGCCGAGAAGGTGCGGCGGTGGACGGCGGCGCGCGATGAGAAGCCGGCCATGGCGTTCGCCGATAGGGTTAGGTGCTGTTCAAGTTATTTACCGAATTGCCACTGGGTTCAAAATACAAATTACTTCAAAATTTGTATAAGAACTTGAAAATCTCCAAAAATATCATTTGCATAACTTTTCAAGAGCTACACTTTTCCTTTAATGGGCATCTTCAAATTCTGTTTAGATTTTAAAATTTGAATTCAGATTTGAAAAGGGGATTAACCCTAGAAATAAACTTTTGAAATTACTTTTGATTTTTAAATAAAACTTGAAAATCTTCAAAACTATGAAATGTTGAGTTTGTCAAACCAAACATTTTTCATGTACAAAGTTTCCTCAAATTATGCATAATTTTTAAATTATGGTTTTAAATTCAAAAGGAGATAAATGCTAGAAACTGTATTTTCAAATTAATTTGAAATTCCTTTTGGAAACTTGAAAAATTTTGTATACCAACTTTGTAGCTCCTGTCAAGATCTACAAACTGTCTTTTTAGAGTATCTCCAAATTCCTTATAGAATTTGAATTAGAGAAAAGGGGATAAAACTAGGGTTGGAAATAAAGGGTTTTTGAAATAGAATTTAAACTCAATTTGGTTTCTAATTTAATTGGTTGGTTATTAATGATCACAAACATCATCCAAGGACATTTTTAGGTCATTGACCCAATGACACCCTTGGTTGACTAAATTGACTTTTGAAAAACCTTTTATAGTATTTCCTATTTGAATTTAAACTTGGATAGCCAGGTTTAGAAATAAGTTTGGAAATCCAAATTTAATTTCAAATATGGAAATCATTTTTAGGGTTAGACTTAGACTTATACACTATGCTTGATACTAGTGTAAACACAGTTTACACCTCAAGTACATAGAGTATAAATTAAGCATTTGCGATGGCATTCGAAAATAGGGTTTTATTATTTCATGTGACAAACATTACAAAAACTCAATCAACCTATATAATATAAACTTGTTTTAGTTAATGCACATTAAGGTTGACCTAAACATGGATGCTTTGCAGTGCATATGATGACATGGCAGGTTTTAGTTAATATAACACCAGAGGTGTTACACCCGACAGACTTTTTAAGTCGTATGGAACACAGTCATGGTTATTTGGAGTCCGTTTAGACAATAATCATGCATGTGGGCCATATGATTTAGGAGGTTCTGCCACAGCTTCCTATCCCGGAACAAGTGCATATCTCACTTTCTAAGGTAAATATTTTCAAGTTTGACTAAAAATATCTAATATTAATGTTTATATCTCCAAATAACTTTGTTATAAAAATATATTACTCCCTCCATTCTAAATTGCAGTTCTTTTGACTTTTTGACCTCAAGTTTGACAATTTATTTTATTTAAAAAATTTATATAAAATATCATTTTATTTGTTATGACTTGCTTTATTAACAAAAGTTCTTCAAGAATGACTTAAATTTGACTATGTATGCATATATTTTTTTTAATAAGACGAGTGGTTAAATTTGAGGTTAAAAAAGTTAAACGAACTATAATTTAGAACGGAGGAAGTATATACTTAATCTAATGATACTTATTATACATCATAAACTTACTATGTATTTATATGGCTAGAAAAATAACATGTTTTGCGTGCCAATAAAAAAATTCACATTTACTATATTTCTAGTGATGCTGTTAATATAATATTTATTTCTATATTATCAAATATATATGTTAATATGATATTTATCCATAAATATTTATTTATTTACATGATTAATCTTTTTTAGGAGATATAATTAGTATAATTTAATTTAAAATAATAACGTGATACTCAGCATCAAGCAAAAGCCTCTAGCCTCAAAAGCCTCGTACTAAATGCGAGGCGGCTGGCAGAGGACTGCCCATTAATCCCAGGACACGTGACCCTGGCCCAGTCCCCTCCTCAGTCGGTGCCGCGCGACTGACGCGAACCGCCTTCCCCCACGAACCACGCGATGCATGGGAAATGGAAGCCGCCGCCAGCCTCGTCTCGCGCGGCCGCAGCAACAACCCCCGGCCGAGATCGAGCCGAACGAAGCGCCCCTTCCCATGCGGCTCGCGCTGGGCGATCTCTCCACCGTCTCGCGCGCACGTCGCCCTCACGACCGGACGCCAGCTCACGAATATCCATCCGATTTAATCCCGGCCCCTTCGATTCCGCCGCTCGCGGCCTATCACATAAGCACCACCACTTATCGATAGGCGAGTCTACGTATCGATAAGGCCACGTGCTTCCCATAGATAAGCCAATGGTGGGTGGCGTGGGGAGAGAGAAAAGGGGCGAGAGGTCTGCAACGCATCGAAGAAAGCGAGACTAAAGTTTCTCTCTCTCCCCCCAAACCTCTCCCTCTTCCACATCTCCGCTTCTCTCTCGCCTCCGCTTCGCTCGCGAGAGGGTGAGAGAGGAGGGGGCGGGCGCCGACGACGGAACCCTAGGATTCGCGCCCGCCTGGGCGGCCAAGCCACCGGGACCGCGTCCTCCGGACTCGGGGCCGCCGGCCAAGCTCCGGGGCGCGCGGATCGAGCACCGCGCCGGGCGGGTCGCCGCCGCCGCCGCCGCCATGTCGTCGCTCAGCCGCGAGCTCGTCTTCCTCATCCTCCAGTTCCTCGACGAGGAGAAGTTCAAGGAGACCGTGCACAAGTGCGTACTCTCCTCTCTCTGTCTCTGTGCTTGCGGTGGTTACCTGGGTTGTTGGTGGGTGTTTGGTTGGATTGTTCAGGGTATTCTAGTTTTAGGCGATTTGATTTGTCGCGCAGCCTGTCCTGTCTCCGCTTTTTCGTTATGAAAACTCGGCCAGACGACTGAGACGAGGCTCTGTTTTTGTGAGTTTTTTGTCCTCGGGTTTTGCTGCAGAAAAGAAAAATTTCAGGCAAAAAAAAAAATTGTAAGATTTGGTACGTGTAATAACATACTAGTTTAGGGCTATTTCAGTTAAAAGACATTTTTGTGTGCTTGGTATTCTCTGCCAGTTAGATTAATTTTATTAATTAATACTATGATGATGATAATCGGCTGGCGCTTTGGTCGCCTTGTCGTGGCCTGCGGGTAATAATTACTAGTAAACGGCGTAGTAGACACTGGTTTAGCTGGGTTGCGGCATATTAACCAAGGACGTTCTGTTTTAATGTGTTCGTACTCTGCTCTGTTCGCTCCAATTTTTTTTTTTTGCACTGAGGAAAACACACGGTTGGTTGGTCAGTCAGAACTGGACTTTGTGACTTTTTGTCTTTGATTGACAATACTTGGTTGGTCGTTTACCAAGCTCACGTCAGCAGTGTGGCTGTCTGCTTAAGAGGTTTATTCGATGTTTTCAGTTTCGGCCATTGGAGTTGTGGACTCTTTATTGTGCTCATTCTGTTGATTGGTGGGAAAATTTGACAACTGATGTTCACCCACGTTCTTTTTTTTTTCTGTCTCCAGAAATGGAATTATCTGTGGATTGATATTCTATATGTAGTAATTCCCTATGTCACATTGTGTTGTAGGCTTGAGCAAGAGTCAGGCTTCTTCTTCAATATGAAGTATTTTGAGGAGAAGGTCCATGCCGGGGAATGGGATGAGGTGGAGAAATACTTGTCAGGTTTCACCAAGGTAGATGACAATAGGTATTCGATGAAGATCTTCTTTGAGATCAGGAAGCAGAAGTATTTGGAAGCGCTTGATAGGTACTGTTCTTTCATATTTCAAACCTCATTTGAATGAAGAACTGGGTTTCGGATCCATTGTTTGGGAATTGTAATATTGTACTGACTTTTTCTTTCTTTCTCTATGTTCTAAAACAAACAGGCATGATAGAGCAAAAGCTGTAGATATTCTTGTCAAGGATCTTAAAGTCTTCTCAACATTCAATGAGGAGTTATATAAGGAGATAACACAGCTTCTCACTCTTGAGAATTTTAGGTTTGTTCATTTTTCTATCAAAATCCATGGCATCAGATTCTTGAGAAGCAATTAAAATAAATATTTCTTACAGCTTCTTACAGTCTTACTACTCCTTAGGTCTTTTTTATTTAAGAATAAATCATTCAAAATGCTTCTCCTTTTGGTGCATTGCAATTAATGTATCTTCACTGGTACTGAAAATAGGACATTTACTAATAGATCATGAACCATTAGGAAGCCATGGCAAGCAGCTGGTACAGATATGTTAACTGAGTAGGCGTGGAAGCTGGCAACGGCATAGATTATTAGCTGTCAGATGCTTATTTGCAAATGATAGAGATTTGTTTAAGATATTCATTTGATAGCTTTTATGTTATGCTGTGTTTTCCCGTATACTTTTATGAAAAAAATGTTAGTTACTTAACAATATAATTTTGTTACCACCTTACAACAACAACAACAACAACATAGCCTTTTGTCCCAAGCAAGTTGGGGTAGGCTAGAGATGAAACCCAAAAGAGGCATGAAAACAAAGAACACATAAATGGTATAAGAAAAAGATTACGGTTCAGGCACGTTAATTGCTAGTCTCCAAGCGCTCCTATCCATACCTAAATCCTTAGAGATATTCCACTCCTTAAGGTCTCTCTTAACCGACTCGTCCCAAGTTAGTTTAGGTCGACCTCTACCTCTCTTTACATTATCGACCCGCTTTAGGACCCCACTACGCACCGGTGCCTCAGGAGGCCTCCGTTGGACATGGCCAAACCATCTCAACCGGTGTTGAATCAATTTTTCCTCAATTGGTGCCACCCCAACCCTATCCCGAATATCTTCGTTCCGGACTCTATCCCTCCTTGTGTGCCCACAACACCATCGTAACATACGCATCTCTGCTACACTCAATTGCTGGATATGTCGCCTTTTTGTAGGCCAACATTCAGCACCGTATAACATCGCCGGACGAATCGCTGTCCTATAAAACTTACCTTTTAACTTCTGAGGCACCCTTGTGTCACAGAGGACGCCTGAAGCTTGACGCCATTTCAACCAACCGGCTGAAATTCTATGCCTAACATCTTCATCAATGTCACCATCCTTTTGTACCATCGATCCTAAATACCTAAAAGTATCCTTCTTGGCCACCACTTGCCCATCGAGGCTAACGTCTCCCTCCTCATTCCTAGTCGCGCTGAAATCGCACCTCATGTACTCGGTCTTGGTCCTACTAAGTCTAAACCCTTTCAACTCTAACGTGTGCCTCCATAGCCTATGTTGATTGGAAGATTTTCTTGAGTCATTTCAACATAGCCGGTCCCAAGCCCGGATAAAGGAGGAGGGTGTGTGAGGTGCGGCTAGCCAACATTTCAAAACCAGCCACTCTCATGGATATGAAACCCACAAGAGAATTTTGTTACCACCTTACAATGCTTTATTCATTCCAAGTATTACCTGCTGCTTATCAAACGAATGTTGCTTTCTTGCAGGGAAAATGAACAGTTGTCAAAGTATGGGGATACTAAATCAGCTCGAAGTATTATGCTTGTTGAGCTAAAAAAACTTATTGAAGCCAACCCCCTTTTCCGGGAAAAACTTGTCTTCCCTACTCTTAAGGCATCACGCCTCCGAACTCTTATTAATCAAAGGTTTGAAAGTAATCTATAATCTAGTATTGTTACATTACCGGACATTCTGTTTTCATTCCAATTTTTAGTGTGATCATGATCCCCCCCCCCCCCAAAAATGTGCAGCTTGAATTGGCAGCATCAGCTTTGTAAGAATCCTCGCCCAAATCCAGATATCAAGACTTTATTCACTGACCATACATGTACTCCACCCAATGGAGCTCGTGCATCACCAGTATCTGTACCACTGGCAGCTGTTCCTAAGGCTGGTGCTGCATATCCACCACTCACAGCTCATACTGTATGTTTGCTTGATCATTTTCTTCTCGTGCATGACTTTTATGTTTTTCACATCATGCATTTATTTATGCAGCCATTCCAACCTCCTCCACCTGGTCCATCTTTAGCTGGTTGGATGGCGAATGGAGCTGCCTCTTCATCTGTTCAGTCTGCTGTTGTAGCTGCATCATCAATACCTGTTCCACCCAATCAAGGTATGCAAGTGTGGTGTTACATTTCTGTTAAAGTTCATCTGGTTGCTTGTTTTGAACATATTTGTTCTGCACAGTGGTTAATTTGATCTGCATTAATACATTTTCATTTCTATTTTCTGTGCAATTCAATTAATACATTAAACACATATATTTGTAGTTTAGTATGCCTTTGTACTTTGTATCAGTTCATTCCGGAAACAATAAAACATGCGAAACTTCAGTTCCAGATACACTGTCATGTGGAGATGTATTTATGTTGTCAATTATATGCATGTCTCAAAACTTCACATGACGTCATTTATATTACATTGTTTCATCAGCTGTCTCCATGTTGAAACGCCCAACTATAACAGACTATCAAAGTGCAGAGTCAGAGCAACTAATGAAGCGCTTGAGGCCTGGTGGACATGGCGTCGATGAGGTAATATTGCATTTGCTGTTTTGCACTTAGAAAATTGACATTTTTGGATTTTGTATGAATTTTAATAATCAATCATGCTTATGCAGGTCACATATCCTGCTCCCATCGCTCAACCTGCTTGGTCAGTGGATGATCTTCCAAGGACAGTTGCTTGTTCATTATCACATGGATCTAATGTGACTAGCATGGATTTTCATCCAACTCGCCATACACTGCTTCTAGGTATGATCGAGATAACTGTGTTATCTGATTATCTTTATTTATAAAATGTGGTATGTACAGTTTCATGTAACCTGTGTCAATCCTAAACTTGGCTATACATCAATTTATTGATTTTCTTACCCGGTGTTTTACTACACAGTGGGATCTACTAATGGTGAATTTACACTTTATGAGATTGGTTTGCGTGAAACATTACTTTCAAAGCCCTTCAAAATTCGGGATATAAATGCATGCTCACCACAGTTTCAGGTATTAAATTACAAGCTGAAGTCTTAGCTGTAATTTACTTGTGATATCTATTTACTGTACCTTGTCTGTTAGCATGTGTGTGTATGTGTTTCATCTTGTGAGCCTGATTATTTGACATTCCTGTGTAAAGAATGCTGTTGTAAAAGACTCTTCCATATCCATCAATCGAGTTACCTGGAGCCCTGATGGAGAATTGATTGGTTAGTACCAATACTGTACCTTTTCAGCTGATACTTTGGTTAAGAAAATAAACTATGTAATACTCTGTTGAGCAATGATTTTCATTTAAACCATTTTGTGGTTTTAGGAGTTGCATTCACAAAACATTTGATCCATCTACATCAATATCAACCACCAAATGAGACACGGCACGTTCTAGAGGTACTGCAGCAAACTCTTATAGATAATTAAAAATAAAAAATGTCATATAACATAAATTGTGTTACTATCTTTTTTCTTCATGTCAGATTGAGGCTCATTCTGGAGCTGTAAATGATATAGCATTCTCCCGACCAAATAAGCAACTTTGTGTGGTCACATGTGGAGATGATAAACTGATAAAGGTATGAGATGTGTCTTGTATGGAAAATTCATAAACTTTTTTACCTGGCTTGTCTCCTTGAACTTCATTTTCGTTTTTTAGGTATGGGATATGCATGGACAGAAATTATTCACGTTTGAAGGGCATGAGGCGCCTGTGTATTCTATATGTCCACATCACAAAGAGAATATTCAGGTGTGTAGTCTAAGTAATATGTACACATCAACATTTTGTTCTGGATGCAATACCAACCTTTGCTGTTGATACCTTTTCTATACCTAGTTTTACTTTGTTGTTTGCTCTAGTTTAAATTTAGGGATTATGGCTATGGAGTTTCTACTACGATTATGGCATACAGTATAGTGATATGCTTATTCAAAGGGAAAAGAAGGGGGTCTGCATATGGATGACTTTTAAGTGAACAAATGTTGATTTTAGCAGTATTTATTATGGTACAGTATAGTGATATGCTTATTCAAAGGGAAAAGAAGGGGGTCTGCATATGGATGACTTTTAAGTGAACAAATGTTGATTTTAGCAGTATTTGTTATGGTACCTCTGTTTTGTTTGTTATAGCCTTTGTCCTGTCCAAGAGCTGTCCTCTTTGTTGTTCAGACAGCTCTATGTTATTATGTTACAATTTCCACTTTTCCAGTACTCAGCAGCATGGTGAAAATCAAGTTTAATACATGATTTTCTTATGCTTGATGCAGTTCATCTTCTCAACTTCTCTTGACGGAAAAATTAAGGCCTGGCTTTATGACAATTTGGGATCTAGGGTGGACTATGATGCCCCTGGAAAGTGGTGTACTACTATGCTATATAGTGCTGATGGGACTAGGTAAGAATAGATACGTTGGCTCTTATTTTTACCACCAAAAGTGGTTCTAGTTGTTTCAATGTTTACTAACGAAACAATTTGCTTTTCTTTCATGTGAAGGTTGTTTTCATGTGGAACGAGCAAAGAGGGAGACTCATATTTGGTTGAGTGGAATGAAAGTGAAGGATCTATCAAGAGGACTTATTCTGGATTCCGTAAAAGGTCAGCTGGTGTTGCTGGTGTAGTGCAGTTTGATACAGCTCAGAATCACATTTTGGCTGCTGGTGAAGATAACCAGATTAAATTTTGGGATGTTGATAATAATAATATGTTGATCTGCACCGACGCTGAAGGAGGCCTCCCAGTTAGTCTCTGGTCTCTTTCATGTTTGTCCTTGTTTCTGGAGGGGTCAATCTAACCATTTACATTATGCCAGGCTCTTCCTCGCTTGAGGTTCAATAAAGAAGGCAATCTTCTTGCTGTTACTACAGTGGACAATGGTTTTAAGATACTTGCAAATGCTGATGGACTCAGAACTCTACGCGCATTAGGGAGCCGGCCTCCTTTCGAAGCATTTAGGCCGCAATATGAAGCTTCTTCTATGAAGGTTCCTACAAAACTTTTTGACTGCTATTTTTTATTTTGTGCTTCATAACCTCGTTTTCAGATTGACCCTTACCCCTGACACTAATTCTTAATTTACAGGTCTCAGGTGCTCCTGTTGTTGCCAGCATCTCTCCTAACATAGGCCGAATGGATCACTTGGACAGAAACTCTCCTGCAAAGCCATCTCCTATACTGGTATAGTGATTCATAGTTTCAGACAAAAAGTTCCTTGCTTACCTATTATCAATAATCAATAATTCAAATAACATCTGACTTGATGATAAATTTGAATAGAATGGTGGGGATACAGCATCAAGAAGCATAGATATAAAGCCGAGAATCTCAGAAGAAAAGCCCGATAAAGCAAAACCTTGGGAACTAATGGAGGTTCTAAATCCCCAGCAATGCCGTGTAGCAACAATGCCAGAAACTCCCGACCAGGCCAGAAAGGTTGGATTTTCTTGTATGTTTCACACCTGTCATCATGGAATTCGTGAGGGTTTAACATCTTTTGTGTACAGGTTGTCCGACTTCTGTACACAAATTCTGGTGTTGGGTTGCTAGCACTGGGGTCTAACGCCATTCAAAGGCTATGGAAATGGAGTCGAAATGAACAAAATCCGAGTGGAAAAGTATGTTTTGCTTTTCTGTTGGTTTTTTGTATTTTAGGACAATCAAGGTTATGTTGTAACTTTTCCTGTTCTAAGCAGGCCACAGCCAGTGTTGTGCCACACCATTGGCAGCCAAATAGCGGTCTTGTCATGACAAATGATACAGCAGATACCAATCCAGAGGAGGCAGTCCCATGCATTGCACTCTCAAAGAATGATTCCTATGTGATGTCTGCTTGTGGTGGGAAGGTTTCTTTGTTTAACATGATGACATTTAAGGTAATGTCTTAACTATTTTATTCTGATGAAATCTTTAGACTTCAAGAAGATTTAATCATGCATCCTTTCATGCAGGTGATGACAACATTCATGCCACCTCCACCAGCATCAACATTTTTAGCATTTCACCCTCAAGACAATAACATCATAGCAATAGGAATGGAAGATTCAACCATCCACATATACAATGTCAGGGTGGATGAGGTAATAAATGCCCAAAGCCTAATCTCTGATGCAGTTTATGGTACTGTGAATAATTTAATTCAACCTTCTGGCCTTTGGGTTGTCAGGTAAAAACTAGACTCAAAGGACATCAAAAGAGGATAACTGGGTTAGCATTCTCCACCAATCTTGGTGTACTTGTTTCTTCAGGCGCCGATGCACAGGTTACTATTAAGAATGAATTTCTTGTTTGTGCCCCAAGATAACCATGTTTCAACAACTCTCATCTCCTTCGCTACCTCTCTTGTTTTTCTCTCTGAATTTACTTGCACCAATGAAGCAGTTGCTAACTTTGATCTGTTCAGCTCTGTGTGTGGGCCAATGACACCTGGGAAAAAAAGAGAACAGTCTCAATACAAATGCCAGCTGGAAAGACTCCTTCAGGAGATACACGGGTCCAGTTTAGTTCTGACCAAAGTCACTTGCTAGTAGTACATGAGACTCAACTAGCCATATATGATGCATCAAAAATGGAGAGGATCTATCAGGTTGCACATCATATACTTGATCAAAAAGTACTATTTTCTCATTGCCTGATTGCCTATTAAATATGTTTCTCTTGTTTCAGTGGATACCCCAGGACACATTGTCAGCTTCCATATCGCATGCATCATACTCATGTAACAGCCAGCTAGTTTTTGCTGCCTTCACTGATGGTAACATAGGTGTTTTTGATGCGGAGAACTTGAGATTAAGATGTCGAATTGCGCCATCGGTGATAAACAGGTACCCTCCTTGTACATTGGATACATATTATTTAGCTAAAGATCATATGAGGATTAGGATGGGCCAGTGCATTTTGTGTTCACTTATTAGCATTTGAGGTGTGATGCCAATGCAAATTCTCAATTTCAACCATTATATTATAGTTTGTGCAAGCCTTTTGATTTAAAATAAAAGACAGATGCGATGCTAAATGTTCCTTTAGCCAAGTTTTTTATGGGCTCTTGCTTCTATGTGGTGTGGCTTAGTGACTAATCAGTTCTGAGAGTTAATTAGATCACTAATTGAGCATCATGTATATTATTGGTTTTGTTGGTGGTTGAAGTCTTCATAGGTTATCATTACTGTTCTGAGATTGTGGTGTTAAACTTGCGGGGCAATTGTTGACGTACATAGATCAACTCTTAAGTATCTGTAGTGCCATTGAGCTGATTCAGGCTTCAGGCAACTGGGGTGCTATTCTGCCTCTGGCACTGCTGAAGTGCTGATCAATCCTTGGATTGTGGGTGCATTATGGCAAATTCAGAAAGCATTGGATAATGAACATTTAGACATGCTTCTACGCCTGAGTGCCCGTTCATATTACAACATAGATTGCCATAGTGCCATATTATCCTTATATATATATATATAAGGAACCTAAAAAATGTCTGTTTCATGATTCCAGCAATCCACCTGTTCACCCTCTTGTTGTCGCCGCACATCCCCACGAGCCAAACCAATTTGCAGTCGGGCTGTCAGATGGATCTGTTAAAGTGCTGGAACCATCGGAGTCTGAAGGGAAATGGGGAACGCCCGCTCCGGCAGACAATGGCATCCCCAACGGCAAGACGCCAGCTTCATCGACTACAAGTAA
>CM041632.1:49750766-49777676 GCA_023333625.1 Bothriochloa decipiens
TTTTTTTTTTTTTACCTAATGTGCTGTTTGGTTGGTGGCTGATATTCTTGTTCTCATGGTGCTACCGTGTGCTCAGTATATATATGTTTGTGAACTTGGTATTGGTAATGTGTTGCTGTTCAGTAGGCGCTGTTCTTGTTCACTCGTACTGAAGAAGTCAAGAGAGGCTTCTTGAGCTGAAATTCTTATGACTGAAAAGTATGCCTAGAGGATTTCCCCTTACCTGCCACTCCTCATGTTCTCCATGTATTTTGTGTTAGCATAGCAGCAAAAGTCATCATGCTTTGCTTGTAAAACAACGAAAACGAACCCGAGTGGGAACCGTTGCGGCTCTCCACCTTCACAACAGCCCACAGTGTAGCACTACGGATGAGGGATGACATATTGGAGCGGGTGAACGGCGACCAGCCCCGGAGTCCCATTGGCAGCTCGGCGCCTGTGGCGTGCCTGCCGAGCGCGTCGTCCACGAGCAGAGCAGAGCAGCAGAGCCCACGCAAAGAAACCCGGTGCCGGAGGACTGCGGTCGTCGTGCTCGGGTCGTGCGCGCGACCTCTTGCGCCGCGCCGACGCCACTGAGGATCGCGGTCGCGGCTTCATTTTTTACCGAGGATGAGAGTGGGCCTCGAGGCACCGGCTGGGACTGGCCGAATGGGAAGACCCCTTTGTGTTTGCATATGCCAGCGCCTTCCTTCCGCCTTTTGATGATTGCGTCCAGCTGTCAAATTATGCTTGTGATGAAGTTGTGATGCTCACAAAGTGACAAGTGGCAAGTGCCCTTAGTGTAAGACCCTGTGGATTCAGAATCAGCACCGACTCCATAGAGCGCATCCACAAGCCCTCGTCGCCAAGCAAAAACAAGGAAGAATAGACACCTTGAGTGTTGGTGCATCTACTGCCCTCACGAGCCCTGCCCCGTGAGCTTCCCAGCTATCCATGCTAGCCACTGTAGCTGCGAGAGTGCAGAGCAATGGTCGGTCGGCCCCTGCGGACACTTTTTTCAGCTCTGGAAGTATCTAGCGCATCTGATGCACAAGCATGTGAATTGCACAACAAGCATGGCACAACCTCATCAGTCCGGACTCCGGACTCCGGACTCCTCGACTTTCTTAAGATCGATCGGCTAATCAGGTGTGACCGAAACTACCGATGCTTATGAATCCCCTGTCATCAACTGGCTACTGCATCTCGAATGTAATGGTCATTTGATTAACGAGTTAAGGCTAAGCTTTGATTTGCTCTGAAGTTTAATCAAGGACCATGTCTAATCTAAACAGTATAGTAAGCACATATACCAAATCAAGACTGGGCCATCTGGCGATGCCAAAATGATGTTATTTTTAACAAACTCAAAACTAACTCTATTATGCAGGTTATTTTCAGGGGAGCGTATTGGCTACGTTTCTAGGCCCCGCTACAGCGTGATGAGCAAACCAAGGACATCCTATCATCAATAAGCAAGAGATTAGAGACAATTGCTTTACAGATTTCTAATAAAGGATAGAAACATATTTATTGTTTACTCTAGAGTCCTGGTCAATGTTTAAGACCATAGTTTACTTTTTCTTTTTGATACGAAACGTTATAATAATTGGCTGCGTACATCCAAAGATGTAGAGGCCGGGTATTTATATATCCCTTGTCTAAAAAAAAATATACCAAATCAAGAAACTCCTTTCCCCAGGGTGCTCATCTTCCTTCTCCCACAAAATATACCTTGCCTCCCTTCGCACCTAGCTACAAACAACACGTACACCTGATACCTCTATATACACGCGCCTCATGCACATGGCAAGCCACTCCTCGCGGACACTCGCAAGCCGCATGCAGCTTAGTTTCAACAATGGCGTCGTCTTCTGCGAGCGCCGCTACCAGCTGCCCCCTGCTGCTGACGCTCTTGGTCTTGGTCCTCACCAATGCGCGCCGCGGCGACGCCACCGCCGTGTTCGCCGGCCTGTCCTTCGATAGCCCCGGTGAGGCGGAGGCCTTCGAGGACGCGCTGCTGCACCAGGCCTGCGTCAACGTCTCGTTCCTGTCCGTTGGCCGCGAGGCCTGCGTGCCGCGGCTCGACACGGCCCGCGGCGGCGCGGGCAGCGGGCCCGTGCCCGTCCTCCGCGCCGCGCTCCGCGATACGCTCGGCGAGGCCGTGGGCGCCGTGGGCGCGGTCCGCGGGCTCGCCTCGCTGTCCAACCACCCCCGCGAGGAGATGGCCGTGCGGGATTGCGTCGAGCTGCTGGGATACTCCGTCGACGAGCTCGGCTGGGCGCTGGACGCCATGGCCGACAGCGACGCCGGCATGGAGCTGGACACGTCCGACCGCGGCGGCGGCTCTGCGGCGCGCCGCGCCGAGGACGACCTCCACGCGTGGCTCAGCGCGGCGCTGGGCAACCAGGACACGTGCGTGGAGGGCTTCCACGGCACCGACGGCCGCCTGCTGCGCCACGTCGAGGCCGCCGTCGCGCAGCTCACGCAGCTGGTCAGCAACCTCCTCGCCATGCACAAGCGCCTGCGCAGCATCACACCGCTGCTGCACCATGGGCCTCCTAATAAAAACAAAGGCACCTCCGGCGACGAGCTGCCGCCGTGGGTGATGGACATCGAGGTCGACGACGGCGACAACAACAAGGACGAGGCGGAGCTCGTCGCCAAACGCGCCGCCCGCGCCGGCAGGGTGTCGTCGACGCGCGTGGACGTCGTGGTGGCGCAGGACGGCAGCGGGCGCTACCGCACCGTCAGCGAGGCGGTGGCACGGGCGCCCAACCACAGCAAGAGGAAGTACGTGATCTACGTGAAGCGAGGCGTGTACCACGAGAACGTGGAGGTGAGGAAGAAGAAGACCAACATCGTCATCGTCGGCGAGGGCATGGGCGAGACGGTCATCTCCGGCAGCCGGAGCTTCTCCAGTGGCTGGACCACCTTCCGGAGCGCCACCTTCGGTAACTTCATTCTCTATCGATCTTTTTCAGCTACGTGACCAGAAAAGTGTGCGGCGGCAGAGTTATTACGATGCATAAATCTCTTCGTTCGGAGAGGCAGGATGCACGTAGCACGTGTTGTTACCTATCTGAATCCCCTGCTTCGTTGGCATGGTTGCAGCGGTGTCCGGCGCCGGGTTCATCGCGCGGGACCTGACGTTCCGGAACACGGCGGGGCCGGCGGCGCACCAGGCGGTGGCGCTGCGCGTGGACTCGGACCGCTCCGCCTTCTTCCGCGTCGCCGTGGAGGGGCACCAGGACACGCTGTACGCGCACTCGCTCCGGCAGCTCTACCGCGACTGCCGCATCGCCGGCACCGTCGACTTCGTCTTCGGCAACGGCATCGTCGTGGTGCAGCGCAGCCTGGTGGCGACACTGCCGTTGGCGCCCGGCCAGACGGGGAGCGTCACCGCGCAGGGCCGCCGGGACCCCAACCAGAACACGGGCTTCTCCTTCCACGGCTGCGTGGTGGAGGCCAAGTACCCGACATACCTGGGCCGCCCGTGGAGGCCCTTCTCACGGGTGGTGGTGATGGAGTCATACCTAGGCCCTGGAATTCAGGCCCGCGGGTGGCTCCAGTGGGCCGCTGCTGGCTCGGGGGACCACAGCCCGGGCCTCGCCACGCTGTTCTACGGAGAGTACAGGAACTATGGGCCCGGGGCGGACGTCGCGGGCCGAGTGAAGTGGCCCGGCTACCACGTGATCATGGACGCCGCCGTCGCCAGCCGCTTCACCGTTAGGCGGTTCATCGACGGGCTCGCGTGGCTGCCTGGCACGGGCATCACCTTCACGGCCGATCTGTTCAGGAAATGACGACGACCAGCGCTAATGCAGTTCGTTGATTGGGTTACAGTATTTTTTGGAAGGACCCATAAAATAATACGGATATAAGATTATAAGTTGCTAACCACAAAATAAAGATATATTATATTATATAAAAAATGCTAACTTTGTGCTTTGAGTTGATTGCTTTGGTGGGTAATTGGGGTTGTAATAATGTGTGTTATATTGGTGCTGGAAGATCCTAAGCTGTAAATTGATCTAGTATATAGTCACTTAGTATTTTTTATCTATCTACTCAAATAGTCATATGGGATCCATGCCGCACCTCTCCGGCATATGCATGACGGGTTGAAATCTTGTCTGCATGGTCACTAAGCGTATGTTTGGTTGTAAGGTCCACTGGGTGTGGAACTGCTGGTGTTAGATTTTGATACGAGATAGGATGAATTTGTCCTTAAAGGAATACTTTCTTCATATTTATTAGGTCATCCCATCTCTTGAAATCGATGGACGACTTTGTTTTCTATCAACATCATCCATTGTTGTCCTGCGAGATGCATATGCTCGACTCTTCCCCTCCAATGCTCCTTTCATTGTCTCTGACCGAGGCTCGATGGAGCTTCCATCGCAGTGGCTGCTCCTCGATCTCCTCAATGCTCTTTATTTATGTAGATTGGGTTTCACCGTGCAATGTATATTGCAACTTTGGATATGAGTTTTGCACCATTATCATAGCATGAAGAACCTAGGTTAGGATAGATAAAGGCTCCCCCAGATATGTGCATAAAGATTGGGTTTAATCATTCATACATGCATATTTTTGGAAATTTTAGCAGATTCTCCTCTACATAACGATAAATGAGGTGCACAAGTCAAATGATATTTGTCTTTGGAATCTATAAACATAAACATTATCCTCGTAATACCATAAGTATTCTAGAACGAACAACTTCACACAAGAACATTTGTGAAACAATGATAATAGACTTAAATAAGTACCATGCACACTACATCAATTAAAGCATCAAAAGTTTAAGTTATAGCACACCAAGTACGACTTAAAGTTATTAAAATACCAAATGCTAGCACACCAAATGTATTGTCTAAAACACATAAATAATGCAATGTACATAAACAACCCCCACAAACAAGCCTCCATCCAAAGATCTTCAATTTTCTTCACTCTCCCATGTGTCGTCATATTGCCCAAAAAGGCAACCTCATGCATTATCATCATCTCCAGCAGGTGGTGGAGGGTAATATTGTGTTGGATAGAAGGGCTGATATGGAAACTAAGCGGGAGTTGGTACATGCCTTGGATAGACTGTGTTGTAATGATCATTGAATATATTGAAGTTGTTTTTCAACACATAAAAGCGTTGCTCAAGGTGAACTTGCTTGTCCTAAAGTTGTTGCTGTTGCTCTCGCATGGGCAAGGTGCCAAGCTATGAACTAAGAGCACCAATATCATTATGTAGCCCCTGCTGGACACTCTAAAGGCTAGACATGATAGGCCGATATATGGTCTTGTGGAGATGTTGCCCAACTCCTTGAAACTAGTGTTCATGTGACCATGCTATTCCTGCCCCCATGTATGGAGTCCCTGGTTCATTTGTTGCTGAAAGCTCTCATCAAACTGAGTAAAGGTGTTGCTCCAAGTATTCGGCATGTTCAGGTCAGAATATCCTACAAGTGGCACCAATCCATGCATATGTGGATGTGGCTCAGAGGACTCCTGAATTTCATCAATTGCCATGTGACCTATAGCTTGTCCCCTTTGTTCTCTCAAATGGCTGAGGAAAAGGAGTGAGCTTTTTAGTTTGAAATTCCTTGTCATTAATAGAAGACTTCAAGCGCTCATGTTGAACTCTACATTCCCCTTTGAATTTGGTCTTTTGAAGTATGAGAGACATGATATAAGGAGCATAATGAAGCTTGGTTGTCATGTCATGCTTAAGAACTACTAGCTGATTCATCATGAATTTTACCACATCAAACTTCTTGCTAAACAAGATATGATGTATGGCATTCCAATACTTATCCCCAATTTTACCTCTATCTCCTCCTTTTGGCATGAATGTCACCCTAGAAATTTTGTTTATCACTTTTGGATGGTGCCTCAACCCTTTTGAGCCATCAATTCTGAATTGTATATAGTGTTCTTAGGCTTATAAAATTGCCTCCTTTGCTCCATGGGCGATGGGTCTTCCTCATAAAGATCAATAGAGTTTGCAAAGAAGCCATTGTCTAACTTATTTGCTATAGCAAACTCATCAAAGGTAGTAGAATACCTTCTCTTACCAGTCATCCACTCAACTTTTTCATTTATTGTGTCAATTTCTATGGTAGTGTAGAATTGCCTAGCAATCATGTCATTCCAATTGCCGTTATGCTCAAGAAAATCATATAGCCCTATAGCATGCAAATTAGGAACCAAACCAAATGTCTTCTTATTTTCCATCATATATCCCAAGAAAATCATATAGCCCTATAGCATGCAAATTAGGAACCAAACCAAATGTCTTCTTATTTTCCATCATATATTCCATACTGATGTATTGATGCTTACAAATGGTGCCGGCATGAACGTACCCAAAATATGCATCTTCTTGTACCTTGGTATAGAACTATGGCAAGTCAGCATCATTGTTCAATGCATACTGATATGGGCTTCTTAAGCTCTCATAAGAATCAAAGTTCCATGGCCTGATAGCCCTAGTGTATCCGATTACATCCATCTCCTAATCATCACCTTCATCATTTTCTTCCACAAACTCATTTGGATTTGGGTTCCAATCATCCTCCTTATCACTAGTTCTCCTTCTCTTGGATGTGCTTCCCTTATTTTTTCTCAAAAGTAAATATTCTCTTGGCCAAACCTTTCCCACTATCAATGTATAAGTGACATGCATGAACACCCAAGGATAACTATCAATGTGATGTACCACTTCCATATAAAGATAAAAAACCACATCTTGATGTAAGGAATTTGTATGGGAATTAATAACCATGTGTCATTTTTATGAATAGAGAATGTTTCATAGACAACACTCATTTCAACAAAGATATGACACTATTCATAAGATCTACATTAGAAAACTGCTACTACTTGTGTTAATATAATTAAAAGTATACTTTTATATCAGGCATAGCTATTGTTATTTGCAGAAACAGTGCCTGTGGACAATCCACACTTACAGTCATGCACAAACAACAACAGTGAAATTCAATCTTCTAACCCAAAAACACTTTTGATTCAACAAGTGATTTTCAACCAAATTTTAGTCATAACATCGTCTCATTACTACCAAAAAATGCCCCTATTTTGTTTCATGAATCCATGGCTCAAAAGTAGATCAAGAATGAAACCCTAAATGTCATTCAAACTCTAAATCCATCTATAAGTGAAGGGAAAACTTTGAAATACCAAGAGGTCATGGTGGAGGAGCTCGCAAAGTGTTCAAAAAACTTCATAGAGTGTTTGGGGGTAGCCTCCAGACCCTTGATCCTCTCTATTCTTCCTTCTTCTTCTTCTTTCATGTTGAGAGAGATGGGAGAGCTTGGGCTTGCACAAAGGAGTATGGGGAGAATAACCCTTCGATTGCACCTAGTCTAGGTTAAAACCTAACCCTTGGACACCCCATGCCAGGTGGCGGTCAATTCGCTCCCTCCCCTAACTTTTTTGCATAGAATCTACTAGTGACTATTAATTGTACTACATACAGTCTATGGTCCAAGTGGTGGACAATCCACACTTGACATTTTTGTATGGCATGCCTGTTGTCCCTTTGTGCATTTATTTCCAATAATTTCCAGCTTAATTTAGCAATTTCTCAAACTATACATATACTATTTCCAAAATTGATTTCACATCAAGTCCATTCCACTCCTCTTGTTTTCATAACAATTCTCATTCTTGTGATGACATTGCTTGTGGACAAAGTCTCAATATTGCCAATTTGATCAACTAACAACCAACAAATGGAATTTTTTTGACAAAAAAGATAAGATAAATATGAACAAGGGTATGAACCAAACTAAACAACATGCTCCTATAGACATACTTAGTAAGTATGCTATGAAAATGCACAAGTATTTTTTATACTATCATTGAGGTGAAAAGATGATCCAATATATAATTCCAAGTGAAGACCAATATAAACATGTTACATTCATGATTATTCATTTGGATTAATCATCCATCAAATGCATCATGTTCAATTCGAACCTTCTTCAAGCTTCTTCATATGCTATTGAGCGGTTATCTTGTCGAAGTTAAACTTGTTGCAAGTTGACATGATCAACAACTAGAAGTTGT
The DNA here is from genome assembly GCA_023333625.1 of Bothriochloa decipiens. NCBI lineage: Eukaryota > Viridiplantae > Streptophyta > Magnoliopsida > Poales > Poaceae > Bothriochloa > Bothriochloa decipiens. The sequence goes on from CM041632.1 coordinate 49,758,840, forward strand.
TTTCTCATGAAACGTTGCTATATAGAATAGCATTGGTTCATGATACATAGTAATTCATTTCAAATTGATGAAGATAAATAAATATATATACATGCCAAGCTTCCAATGTCACATTGGTACATACTAATCATTCAATTGATACCCAACCGGTGTTGTATCCTCCCATGCCCGTCACTACATGCTTGAGCACCTGAATGGCCTTGAGTCTTTTCCATGTATGCCTTTAAGAAAGTTGCTAGTTCCACTGGAGTCACTAAAAAGTTGAACTGGTCACTTGTGTCATCGAGTTAAAAATTATTTACCACTCACGTCATTCCATTAGTACTCTGTTTGATTTTCACGGTTTGAGAGCCCTGACACATGGGTCCGACCCATAAAAATGTCCTCCGTACCCTGCTTGAACAAGCATTTCGTTCTTCCCAAATCCCAATCCCCCTAGTTGTGTTCCCGTCCCTACATCTCACCTCTCACCTGACCTCTATGTAGACGGCATGACGGGCCCACGCGCATAGCAGGCAGGCGGTGGCGGCGGCTGATGTGGCTAAGGCCGGCGAGGGACACTCGCGTCCGCGGTGCGCTCGTGGGCCAAGGACGGAGGCAGCGCTCCGTGTTCACCCTCGTTCAGGTCATCCGCCACAGCCGTAGCTCCGGGCCCCGCCTCGTCCAGAAGCGGGGCTGGCCGAGCAGCAGCTCATGCTCAAGGTGGTGCACGCGCTCCGGCAGCAGGACTCCGCAATCCTCGACGCTACACTGGCCACGCCACAGGCGCCGCCTCCTCAACTCCTTAACTCTGAGGAGCTGGAGAGCCTCTCGACGGATGCGGGGCCTGCTTCCTAGGTGACTATGGCGTGGTGGACACACCGCGGACGCGGAAGTCGGCCGCGTGGCCTGCATCCTCGCCTGCCTCGGCCACCTCCTGCGCAGCGACGGGAGGCCCCTGGCGCCGTGGTTGCTGTGCCCACCGCGGGCGTCGTGCATGCCGACCGCCGCCTCCACCGGCTGATGATTTGTTTACACGATGATGATTCGTTGCTAATGTTGGCATCAAAATCGCAATTTTTGACTAATATAAGAAGTCACGCCGGACCGCGTCGGGCCTCGTCGAGGGCGGCACGGGCGTGGCGGCGGCACTCGCGGCGTACCTCCGTGTCGCTCTTTTCCTCGGCAGCCGGCGTCACGGCGGCGCGGCTGAAAGTCCCTAGTTTGGTTTTGGGTAATTGATGAAACCTAAGGACTAACCTTGTTTCTAAGTGGATGATTTAGAGAAAGGTAGTCCATGCCAAGTGGAGCTCAATGTTGAGGCATGACATGAAGTTATGCAACCTAAGCATGGTGAAGATCAAGATGGGCTTGGCTCGATGGATCGGTTGGAAGTGTGAAGGGCAAGTTGAGGCTTCGAAGCGAAGGACCGTGCGACGGTGAAGCTTGGGCATGACTTGGCGCCGATGGACCGACCAATGGTGAAGAGCAAGTAATATCAAGATCGATGGACCAAGACCGTTGCATGATGACATGGAGTGTCACGTATCATGTAAAGGCTTGGCGGTTGAAGGATCGACAAAATGGGCTTAAGGCAAAGGTATAACCTATAGGGCCATTTTGTTTTCTGCACTCAAGACACCATAGAGGGTGTGAGTGGTTTAGGATCGATAGCCGAACTATGAAGAGGGGAGATCTTCGGTAATTCGGTTCGTGAGTGCCACTAGGTCCATCATTTCATGTGATTGCATTTAGGATCTAGTGCGCAATGAAAGTCCTTTGAAAATGCTTTGGAAAAATGCTAACACACATGCACATGGAGATGTCACTTGGTGGTGTTAGCACATTTGCAAAGGCGGCGGTATGATTGTAAGGTTGAGTTGGGTTTGGTAACCGCTCATCCTCCCCCCGAGCTTGCGAGGGGGGATTCGGCACCTTCGGGAAAATGAGAGAGATATTTTCTATTGCGCCGGATACAAATTCGTTGTAGAAAAGAGAGCGTCGTCGCGGGATTGAGAATGCTCATATTCTAAGCGCCGGATGCTGGCCCAGCGTCCGGACGCTACACAGAGAGTACCGGTTGAGAGACAGAGCGCCGAACGCTGCGCCGGACGCTTGCGCTGGACGCCGGCTCGGCACTGTTCAGCGTCCGACGCTCGAGAGAAATGAAGGCCGAAGTTTTAGCACGTGTGAAGCGCCGGACGCCAGGGTGTGCGTCCGGACGCTACTCAGAGAGGGTCGCAGAGCAGTTTGTGTCGTCGGACGCTGGTCGCCGGACGCCGAGGGGTACCACCGGACGCTGACGTGTCGTGGGAGTTGACCGTTGGAGGCTGAGCTGCAGAGGCGCCGGACGCGTCCGGCGCTAGCGGCAGACGCGTCCGGCGTGTGTAATCGAGCCGCCCGAGGGGCAACGGCTAGTTTCAAAGGATGGGGTTATAAATAGAAGGTGGCCGGCCCTTGTGGTGGTCTCTTGGCTTTTCTAACACTTTTGTGCATCCTTTGAGCTAAAGCTTCTCCCTCCTACTCATCTCTCTTGCTTGATTGCTAATCTAGAGTGAGATTGAGTGATTCGAAGTGCATTGCATGAGTTGATTCATCTAGTGGCACTTGCGAGTCGTTTGGCCGGTGATTTCTTGTTACTCTTGGAGAGTACCGCTCCTAGCCGGCTTGGAGGTTGTTTGGAGGCGTTGGGAAGAGTTGGTGATTGTTCTTGCCCACCTCCGGTAATTGATTTGTAAGAGGTTCTTGTGCTTGTCCTCGGCGGAGTGCCAAAAGCAACTCTAGTGGAATACGCGTGTCATTGAGTTACCACGCTTGAGAGTGGTGTCTTGCGGTTCCCTTGCGGGGGAGTGCCTTGCGGGGCAAGTGACTTGAGGGTCACACCGAGGATCCATCTAGGTGTTGGTCGACACAACCGGTGACGTAGCTTGTCGGTGCACAAGTGAACATCGGGTGAACAAAAATAATTGTGTCATCTTCTTGTTCCCGGTGATTGGTCTTCATATTGTGATTGTTGTCATATTGTATTGATTATATATCATCTTGGTGATTGGCAACATCTTCTCTCCACCGTCGGTATAAGAATCACCTCTCTACCTTGCATTACTTTCTAGCACTTATCTTGTGTAGCTTATTTTAGAATAGTTGTTCTTGCTAGCTCTATAGATTAGAAAGTAGTGACATAGCCCTTGAGTGACATAGAGATCATACTTATACTAGATTTGTCAATAGGAGGCTTGCTCACCTTGTAGGCTAGCCAAAACCGCGGTTACGCCATTTGTTATACTAATCAAGTTTTGTCTAGTGGTTTGTAGAATTTTAATAGGCTATTCACCCCCCTCTAGCCATCTAGGACCTTACAGCGGCTCCAGACGCAGGCTATGGCATCGGCTCTAGCGTCGGCACCAAGGTGAACGGTCGCCTGGTCCCCCGACTCCGGCGAGTCGATGATAGCGGAGACGATACAAGGGAGGCAATCCTCCGGCCTCCAGGAACGCGCCACCAACTCCAGCCAGCGCGCCCTGGTCTCCGCTGTTCCGCTCGGCCTGTCCCCCTCCCCATCCCCGAGCTCGTGCTCCAGCATGCACATTCGGCATGGATAAAGGTAGAAGGTCACTTTGCAGTTTAGCCCTCCTCTTTTTATCTTTTTAATTCAGTGTATCTTGTGTCTTATGAATCTTCCAAATAAGCCCCTATTAAACTTTGTATATTGCAGTTGTCTCTATTAGATGGCATTGGCCAGCGAGGCAAAGGGTATTTTGGACTTTGTTCGCTATATTTTGACACCTTTAGCACTCGTAGTGGACGGAATGACATGAGTGGTAAATAATTTTTAACTCGATGGCACAAGTGACCGGCCTAACTTTTTAATGACACAAGTGGAAAAAAACAACTTTTTAATGGCATACATGGAAAAGACTCAATGGCCTTTGCATGCACAAGGTAATGATTAGCTGCATCCTGTTGCTTTTTTTTATTTCTTGTTGGGACAACTCATAGCTAATTGACCCATCTTGTGGCATTTGAAACACTTAGTGAGAAAACCATTTCTTTTCTAGCCTTGTCATCTCTAATTCCAGTTTTGTTTCTCGGGGGCCAGACCCCCGGAGACGGTTTGCATAAGCAGGGCCAGGCCAAAATCGAATCCAAACAAAAGAAGCCCCATTGCACCCACGGGCCCAAATACACCCACCTCGCACGAGGCCTGATTCCTTTCCAGCTCCCACCAGCGAGCGTTTCGCTGTTTCCTCCCCAACTTCCAACATGCTTCCTCGATCTAGATCCAGCAGCCATCATCCCATTTTCCTTCTAGTCTTCTTCCCCCGAGACTATTCATATTCGTAGGTGGTGGGCGTCCGCGGCCTCGTTCTCGGCGGCTCCTCGTCTCGACGCGGTGCTACTTCGTCCACGCTTGGGCTGTTCTCATCCTTCCTTCCTTCCCGGTAAGGAAGCCCTGCCTTCGCTTAGTAGTTGTTCGTTTTCATCTGCAATATCTTTGCTTTCGTTGGCTGTGATTTGTGAGGCCTCAATTCCGGTTACTTTTCCCTCTCCGATCCATCTAGTGTGTCCATGGTTGGATATGCTCTGCTGCGTCGTGGACCTACTACTGGTAGCGGGATCGTTGGTACTTGGTAGAGATGCAGTCATTTACTCCCGTGCGTATTTGTGGGATCGACAGTAATAAGTCCCCCGTGCTTTTCCTTGGCACAAGCCGTGTGGTGTGATTTCGCACCCTCTTACAAGGATCTGTTCATGGCGTTCATGTCCTGCTCTTCCCCTTCCTCTTTTTTTTTTCAGCTTATAGACAGAGAGAAATCGATTCAAGTATTTCTTTGTAGGTCGTCCAGTCCGCCTGCTGTGTTTGCTGCGTGAGATAGCAGACTTTTTAGTGTTCATCTGGATCCCATGCCTTCTGGGTCTGCTACACCAAGGTAGTTTTAGTCCAATCGTCGCCTTTGACGTTTGACCCTGCCCCTGGGCATTGTAGATCACTTGGTAGCTTTTTTCTTCCAAAAAAACTAGGATGGTGCATTGTAATCCCTGTGGCTTATGCTAAGTCCGCCCATGTTCTTGCTATTAGTCCGATCATCTTCTTTGACCCAGTCAGAAATGACTTTAGAACAGTATGTGAGCAGGTGATATATATGTTGAACCGAAGTATGTCCAGGTGCTTTTAGGTGGCAAGCCAAAATTTATGCTAGTTTAGGACACTATTCATGGTGTAAAAAAAACTTTTTTTTTCTTGTGTTTGCTTAGCTAGCATTTTCATATGCACAGCCAAAAAAAAGACAATACCATTGTAAAAAGTAGTGCCAAAATTATTCTTGTTAAAGCTCTGTTTGCTGATTGAAATATTTTTTCTTAAATCATTTAGGTTTCGTGTATGTCTTTCCTACTCTACTCTAGTAATAGTTCTTACTTCAGATTACCAACAACACAAAAAAGCAAAGCATGAAAATGCCCTGGCTGTATTTTTAAGTAGTAAGAGAGATTCTTGGAGGAAAGTGAAAGAGAGGAGTTTCTTGATTGATTAGCCGGTTGCTGTTTCTTGTTTCCTATTTCCTATCAAGTCAGTAAACGATAGAGGCATGCAGAAATCTAGTCAAGCTGCAAACCTGAAGAAATGGATTCATGAGCCTTTTTTATTTTGTCTATCCCTATTGAAGTGCCCCTTATGCCATCGCATACAAGCAACATTGACCTGAAACTTTTGTTGTGCCATGGAGTTTTCTAACCAGCTTCATTGCTTTTGGTTTCAGTAATCCTATAACTGCCATGAGACTATCTCCTTTTCCCCTGTCAGTATTTTGAAAATGCTTTAGTTAGCTCTGTAGCTCATATGGTTAACTGCTATCAGTAACCATATAAATGCAACAAAAACATGAACACACCTTGCCTGTATATCAAGAAATAGTAAAAGAGATTTGGAGGATGAAAGAAAAGGGTGACTTGTTTAATTACCCTGCTGGCCTGCTGCCTATAAAGCCAGTAAATTAGTATAGGAGTGCTGAAGTCAAGTCAGGATGCAAAGTTGGATAAATGAATTCATGGACCTTTTTATTTGTGCCATTTCTGGCCCTTACGCCATGTATGACAAGCAACTCTTACCTGAAACTTATGTTCTGTCATGGAGTTTCCAAGTAGGTTCATTGCTTCTTGTATCATAATCTCCATGAAAATATCTTTTTTTTCCTTGTCCACCAAGTCTTTCAAGTTTCAACTGTAAATGATGCATCCTATAATTTGCATATGAACATGATTTGCAGAACTTTGTAATGCATGGATAAATATAGTATTATTTTCAAACCTGATCACATCCACATCCACCACTACTTGTTGATCTGCTTGTTTGAATCACAGACTTCACAGTATCACTTTTTTTCCTTAAGACAAGAATGTAGTTTGTGAATGTCTTAAAGCCATTCACCCTATGCATGGAAATTTTTGGTTCAATAGAGATACAATTGTTTCCCATCATTTCTATTTCTTGCCGTGTACCGCATTTGCATCCTGAAGTTCTGGTCCATGTCATTTTGCCAGTCTATCAATTGCTCAGATCTGCAGATTACCATATTCTGCCTATGTATTTTATACACTATGAATCAGGTATTGGTAGCTTGAAAGAAATCATCACCTCAATAACATGTTTGTTTTAACAACCTTATGCCTTTAGCTATTAGCACCTTAATGTTACTGTTGATAGGAATATGTTGTTTGATTGACGATGTTCCTGCAAAATGCATTCTGGTCTTTTTCTTTGATCCTATACACACTTTGCTTACACTAATTCCACCTCTTTGTTCTTGGGATTAGCAGAAGCGCAGCATGGCAAAGATCAAGCCAAAGGCCCTGCTTGCACAAAGCAAAGTGAAGAAGGCCCCTAGCCAAATCGGTGTGACTACCATCGTTACCTACATGATCCTTGGTGTCCTGGTTGTATCATCTGTTTATGCTGCCTACAAATACTTGACAGGCAAAGGAGCAGTGGAGACAGCGGGCGTCCAGGGGAATTAATCCCTCTACTACGTAACTGATTTTGTTGTTGTATCATCCATTTGGATAATTTTGGCTGTTGCTGTCTAGTAAATTGTATTGGTGGAGTATGGATAGAATTTATGTTGGTACAGTTATACTGTAACCCTTGGTATCATATTGATATGTGTGTTAAATTTCTTACTTTGATCTGGTTGCCACTCTTTTCAATAGGTTCAAGTACAGTGCAACGATGCAGCATAAGTTGAACCTTTGTGTTTGAGTTAAAAAAAAAAAAAACTTTATGTGCATGGTGGGATGGAAAGAAAAATGAATGGGCCTGCTGGGAAGCCGTTTCTTTTCTTCTTTTGCAGCAGCTGTGGCTGCAACTCCCTGATCCTCCCTCTCACATGTCAGTGTAGAAACAGCAGCTTTAGAAATTTAGAAATAGCAACTTTAGGACTTCAGCTGCTGCAGTAGCTACAACCAACGGAACCAAATATGTCTGGCATTTGAAGCCTATAAAAGAGTGAAGTGTAGTGACAAAAAAAAATCAGTTTTGTTGAAATTATCAGCGCAAACAGTAAGGGTCTGTTTGGGCATAAAAATTCCACATGATTGATATAGGAATTTTACGTGAACCAATTCGATATTAGGAAAACACAGACATGCACAGGCACCTGTCCCCAGTTTCAGAAATCAGAAGGCGGCCCATCCCATCCTTACGAGTGGTGCTTAAGCTCTCGTGGGATCAATGATTGATCTATCCTGTCTCGTGATTCAGCAAAGTGATGATCTCACGCCCACACGCGTGCGTCGCGACGAGTGATTTGATCCCACCACTCCAATCCAATCCAGGCCTCCGGAGTCTGGACTCCGGTCGCTGGCCGGTGACGGCTATTTTGCATGTTCTCCGTTCCCGGCTGCTGCCTGCCTGCCTGCTGGTGATGGGCCGGGACCAACGACGTTAGTGACGTTTGGTGCACCAAACTTACGGCTGGAGACGTGTGTATCCTACCACCACCACGTCGTCGTACTACTTTTGTGTGCCAGTCTTGGACATGCACCACAAGTCAAAACTTTCTACTAAGAAACAAGTTTTAAATATAGAGATGGATATAGATAGACCCAGTCGTCTCATGATCAGAGCGTATGCAATGTTGTTCCCATATGTATATCTTGCTTCTATCTGTTTCCTTCTGTTCTTGCAATGACCCAAAAAATGAGTAATTTCCCAAACAAATTAATAATAAAAAAGAATGGTTTCATGGACGTGGTAAGTCTAGCTGGGAGGGTAGAGGAAAGAGCTTTACACGTTTTTGTGTGTGGACGGAATAGTGAGCAGCCAAGCAAAGGCCAAAGGCATATGGAGGCGCCGCCGTGCGGTCGCTAACAGGGACGACGGCGACTGTGCAACACCCAACATCCACATCCAGCAGTAAAAATCAACGGAGGCTGGAGGCTGCTGAACGTCCAAGTAGGCAAGTACTCGTACGAGCACGTAATAAGACTCGAATTGCATCATTTTTATTGTACCGGTCGCGGTCGCCCGGGAGAGAACCGAGTTGCTTCCTCGCATCGATGCGCGTCGCTGTCGTCCACTACTCCCTGCTACTGCTAAAAACAGCCTGTGATTGACGGGAGAAGTACGTAGCCATCGAGTATCTCCATCTTCCTCTCCGATCTCCGTCGCGGTTGAGGAAACAAGGAGTGACCGCTGCCTTGGACGAAACCGAGACTTTTGTTTTTGATGTAATGAATTATTTTTTAGTATTATTAGTCCAATAGATCACTTATCCTATTTTTAATTTTAAAAAAACACACAAATTGAAGGATTGTGGTTGCTCTAATAAAAAACACACAGTATCTCAAATAACTCAAATCCACACCTCTTCCTTAAATGTGGGAGATCTATCAACTCCCCGTGAGAGCAAGAATATTAAGTCCTACGACTCAGCAGGCTCTAAGATAATCCACGTCATCAAAATTCTATGTGGCGGAGAGAGAAATGAAGAAAGAGAACAATGAGACGGGTGCTTCCTTTATCACTCGGTATTAAATAATTAACATGCATGTATTCGGGCAAAAACACAACTATTTCTTCCGGTCTGCTAGATATTAAATAATTAACTAAATTTCATCTACACCTAACCTCTTGCAGACCATAGTTGACATTTCTATTAGCCTTGCTCTAACTAGCTACTCTCTTGAAGGATAAGAAGAGAAAGCTACACTACCAACTATATGACTAGAGAGCTAGCGCCGTTCTCTATCTTTAGCTAGTGAAAAAAAAAATCGAAAAAAGGTATATTTTCTATATTTAAAAATCCAATTAAAATATTAGAGGATTATTTTTCACTTAAATTTGTATTCCTGCCGATTAGAAACGATATACAAAGAGACTCTTAGAGCGGAACACCATACACGCTTTATTCTCACTTACAGCTATAGACGGGGGACAAGACGTTAATGTTTTAATTCTTCTGTTAAACATAGACAGGGAAATACAGTTCGTACTTGCTCGCGTATTTGCGATGGGCAATAACAATTTCTGAAAACTGCCAAGAAGACAGCCGTTCCCAGAACTCCCTGGCCTGGCCAAGCCTAGGATAACGATTTCCAATAGCCCGAATGATACGACAATGCTGCCTGCTCAGTCGCTCCACACTAAACTAGTTCCGATCTAGTCACCATTGTTGACTGCTACGCTATCACAAGTTGTGTCTATCCCGCACCGGCCTGTTAGACTTTTATATGCATGGTTTGAACACTATATTCACATATTAAATTTGTTTATTATTGTTCATTTTTATAGCTACTCTCATTCTGAATAAACCACACACCTTGCCGCAGCCCGAGCGCGAGCGCGAGCAACTGCCCAGCTTTCCCATGCAAGCTGAGCAACAGTAGAACCACAAAAGTGTATATATTAACTGACTATAAAATATTTGTTTGACAAAAAAAATGGGTACTCAGTTAAATACCCTTAAATAATTAATGCCAAGCCTGCCCCTGCTTATTTATATGAGGATAACTTCCACGTAACTTCTCTGCATTTGGTAACTTCACTGCCGTCATCGACTAGGCCTCATCAAGTGTCACGTACTGTTGACTTACTGAATTGTTCCTAGCTAGGTTTATTAGAGGCCTTTGAGGAGAACACGTTTATCATGTCCACATCGCCACATGTCACGCTAATACAGACGAGAAATGAGCAAGAGGGATATACCAGACAGTACGTCTACCAACTCTCGGCGCAGCTTGTTGCCAAAAGCAAGGTGTCCCAACTACTCCCAATTAGTCGTAACCCAGAAACTACGCAGTATGATCCACACAGCTTTGGTTGATCTCTTCCTACCACAAGTAATTAAATCCCAAAGGTCAATTTCGCCGAATTACTCGGTCGGCAGGCAGAATGAGCTCGATATCTATGTATAAATCCCCATATCCAATTGAGTAGATAGTTGTATTAATCTGATGATCCGGTCCCAATCATGGCGTTGGTGATTAGCGACGGCATTATTAGCAAACATGCATACAGATGAGACGCGTGGGTTATATACACGTCCAGGGACAAGTTGCAAGTACGAAAGGTACACCAGCGTTTAGTAGCACTATAAATTACTTGCTTATGGGTACAGCTAGTAGCTAGCTAACAATCAATGACACCGTACTCACTGACGGTAGGCCCCAGGTACACACGTACCTCATGCATGGTGTTGTAATGTTTCCGCCATATATATATATATATATATATATCATCTTCGCAGAAAAAGTCAAGATGTGGTTCCATATGTGCAGAAAAAAAATACTCCTACTCTACTAGAAAGGAAAATAAAGAAGCAGCAGTGTGAAAAGGGTACTAGCTAGCTGCTGCTGCTGGCCTGAGTCGCTCTGCTCTGATCAGTACAAGGTTGCTTAACCCACGGCAACCTTGAGAATCATTGGGAACTTCGGTGTGGGGTTGACCCAGATTCCAGAGCTATCGGCCCGAGCCATGCCCACGAAACACTGCGACGTGCGCGCGCGGCGACGAGTCCAACCTGCCGACTGCCGAAGAACCGCACCCCGCGAGTCACCTGAACCGCGAGCCCGTCAGCCGAAATGCCGGTGCCGGCCGGCTCGTGGGTGCACGGACGACGGGCCGGGATCGCCGATCGCGGCCCGCCGGCTCGGGACACGACGGATGATTCCCTCCACTCGACTCTCGGTGGACGCATTTGGCGAAAGCGGACCTATCTTTATTCCCACCTTTCTCCCCGGAAGTATGAGTGTAAAGCCTCTGTTACGTGTGTAATAATAAGTAAATATAACGGCAGTTCTTGGGGGGAAAGATACGGGCACTGCTTTGTTTTCTTTTTCTGGCACTGAGGTGCATCAGCATGTAACTAGATTTAGTCCTATGTCTTGCTTATGTGTATATGTACCCCTTTTTTTTTTATAAAGGTAACAAGTGCCATCCAACATGAACTAAGCCCTCTGACGACTTGGTGAGATGACGTGCAGTTAATCCCGAACGGAGGTAGTACATCGGAGCGTAGGAACGTGACGTGCCAGAACAGCAAGCTGTGTGCACGCACACAGGCCATATTTAGATCCATGAGTTAGAGTTAGTTTGAGTTATTTGAGACTTAATTAACCCTAAAGAACCTAAACAGGAGGGTTAGATTATGGTTAGTTGCATCTAACCCACTCAAAAAACTATCTCCATCAAGAGGTGATTATTCGAGTTAGTTTTGATGAGTCTACTCAAAACTGATGACATCATCGTGTATCTCAAGCTTTTGGAAGTAAAAAAAAATCATATCTCCTAAACCTTGTGTCCTAATTAAAATCTGATTGCACCATAATATTTTTTACAATAAACTCTTTAAAACAAGGCCCCATATAGATATGTTTCGATAAACTTTTTAACAAACATTTATCTCATAATGATGATGATTATTATTATTATATTTAAAGATCTTATATTAAAAATATATTTATTGTTAATCTAACTCTTGCATTCAAACATCTCTTTGGCTAGAGTTAGTTTAGAGCTAGTTTAAAGTTAGAAACTAACTCTAACCTTCAGTCAAGCTACAGTATCCAAACAGGGCCATAGCACGTTATTTACCACACGATGTCTGATCATGGTGGATCGGATCAATGACGACACATAGGCCGGGTCGACGTGGATCCCGGGCGGCGCTCTCGGAGGCCGACAACATGAGTCTCGCGGTGGACGTAAAACGTCGACGTAAGGCTGAGGCACGACTGTCATAAACTAGATGATACACGACGACACTGCGTTAGGGCGCAAGCAACACATAAGCAAGGCCATCGTGGCTCTTGCGAGCCTCACAGTTCAGCGATCGACCAGGACAACCTTGCAAAGTGATGTCGTCGTGGGCTCGCCTCATCGTTTGTGTCACCAAGGCACTCGCCACGTGTCTTCAGCGGCGGATCTGTCACCCAGGCCCCTATGGCCCAGGCCTTAGGCGTGGGCTGTTGTTTTCCACACCTTAGGCGTGGGCTGTAACTTAAAGGTTCAGATTCAATTACCTTTAATTAGCCTATTAATGACCCTAGTCGTCGGTCTGGTCCAGCTCCGCCACGGCATGTCTTCGAGTACGTATGTGCGTTTTCAAAGTTAAGGATCTCACTATGGAGTATGTACGGAGTACACTAGTAGTAAATGACCAGCGGTGGCTGCTGCTACTAAGTTGTTACCGTTCCAAGACCAGCTGGAACTGCGGCGTCGGACCCTGTGGATTGCCCCGCCCGCCCGCCAGACCGGTCCACACCGCTGGCGAGAATACTGAGAAACGGCGACGGGACACGTCACCGCTGCTGCTGGCGAGTACTCTACCGTCTGCCCCGGCAAGTGGCGCAATAAAATCCAAGGCCGTAGATCGGCGAGTGGATCCTGCCCCGCTCATCAAAGCTCACCGTCCTTGTCAAAAAAAAAAAAGCTCACTGCAGCTGACTGAACCCGGCTCCCCCCGGCAGCTCTTGTCAGACGCCCAAAAGGAATCTCCTTCACGCGCGTGATCGACACGGCCAGCTCCGTCGTTCGTCCGCGGTCCGCCCGTGCCCCACCTCCCTCCTGCTTTTCTCTCACCCTTCTACGGTGGCCAAGCAAGACCACGCCAGGCCTGACCTGTGGCCCGGCCGTGCCTGGTCGTCTCTGCCCGTTCAACTCCAGCCAGGCCACAGGCTATACAGGCTCCGGGCTCGCCGATGCTCCGGTCCTGTCGTGTCGATCACTCCATCTCCCGTCCACTTCACCACCCGAAACGGGGATTTTTTTTTATGTGAACAAAATGCGGGTTTTTCCGCGAGCACGAACACGTAACGGACCCTCTCTCTCCTCGGTCCTGTCTCCTCAGTAGTTCTCAGTCCTCGGCGAGACGTTCCTCGCGTCCAGCTCGCGTGCGTCCCGCGAGATATCCCCCGGGGCCGGGGCCCCGTGGTTTCTAGAGAGATCCAGCACCACCCGTCCAGAGACCGACACGACTGGCCACGGGGTGGCTGCCAGAGACCCGTCGCTGTCGGCAGTCGGCCTCGCTCTCCTCCACCCTCTCGCTCGCTCGCTAGCTATTCCTGGTCCGCGTCTCCTTCTCGTGTCGTGCCTGCCTGCCACGGGCGGCGACTCGGCGAGACGCGAACGCGATGCCACGCGGGTTTCCTGCCCTGCTCGCTCTCGCGTGGTCCGCGCGCGCTTCGTCCTTGCCGTTCGCGTTGCGCGCGCGCCATGACGCGACGCGCGAGATTTTCAGTTCAGTATACTCCTATACGCGAGAGGGGAGAGGCGACGAGGAGATGGGTTTGGGTTCCGGGGTTAGCTTACCTTTACCCTTCCGTTCTCCTTTCTTGATTGGCGACTTTTCATCAGCATCCACATGCCGACCACGCTTTATGGGAAAAGATGTGGGCGTCTGCCTTTTCGGCTTGGGTGCTCCGGTGCACCCGCGCACGGGGCTTTGCAACTTGACGAGGAAGCATCTGCATGGTTAAATATTATAATATATAATCTTTGAGATCAAAATTACTTTACGTGTCTGCCCAAACATATCCTGTACGATTGCTACTGCAACACTGCTTGCAAAAATACCTGGTACTTGGTAGGATGATACGGTAACATGATGATGACTGTCACTATACTCGGCTACTCCTACACTTCTTATCTGAACTCTCTAGCGCCTCTCTCTGTATAGCGGGGGAAAAGAACCGCAGAGTACAAGTACATACAGCTAGTTAAATTGCCAAATGAAACCCCTGCATATCTAATTAATGGAGGATGTTTTTGTCACTCTTCTGCATCGTGCTATGTTCTAGATCGGGCTCACGCGAAGTGGTGACTATTTTGATTTGGTATTCTATCACTTTTCGAGAAAGCCAAAGAATTTAAACTTCAACCAAAATTATTATATAAAATGTATAAACCCTCTATCTAGAAAATCATATTCTAGAGTTATTTTAAATTAGAACTTTATGTTTGACAAAATTTATAGAAAAAAGGTTCAAACATTGTGCCAATAAATAAGGACATTATGGAAATATAGTGTATGGTGCATCTAATGATACTGCTGATGTTCGGTTGCACTTAATATGCCACAACCGGTTGATTGAACAATAATTCGTGAGAGAAGCTAAAGGAAGCAGCAACAGGCTCTACACAAATAAATATTAACACTATTCATTTCATACTTGATCTAACTTAAACTAGTTTGACAGATATAAATTTCATAATTGCATCCTTTTTGTGATTGAGATAGCTCGACATCATGAAGGTTTCCCCACTTTCTATCATGAATTCGGCAATCTAGGATCATATTTAACAGACCCATATATAATAAATTTACATGATTATACTTTGGTGTGCAACTATGTGCCCCAAGCAGAGTTAAACACTATCATAGCGATCTGAACTTTATATGACACAATTACGGAGTAATTTGGTCCAAATTGGTTAATCTAAGTACTTATTCAAAACAATATCACTATGAATAGTGATTAATAATGTAAGAACATATATATATCCACAACTTCATATGGTTAACACAAACACAATTAAGATAGATCTATGACACTGGTTAAGTATACGAGAGTTAGAACCGCATATAATCAATAATGGTAGAAAGTGATTTTCAATGAATGAAATATACTAAAAATGATAACATCATTTTCGAATAAATATTTAAATATTTAAACTTCAAAATTGTTATTACCATACAATAAGAGTGAGAAAAATAGAAATAAAAAAGCATTAGTCGCTGACTCATGCAGTTCTATCACCTATCTATATAGGCTATGTTTGACAAAGCTCTAGTCATAGATTTCTTAGAGCTGGTCATCTTTAGCTCTAGGAAATCTTGGATCTAGAACTGCAGATATGTTATTTACATTTATATGACTCATTCTGTTTATATTTTAGATTGAATAAAAGTATTTAAACCACTTCAATTTAGTCTAAAACTACAGATCTAGCACTAATACCAAAACTAAAGTTGAGCCGAATTTTCTGGTTCCAAAATAAGTCTTCATCTCATATTTCGAGAAGTCAATAGATTTATATTAGATTTATAGAAAATATCATTAATATTTGTATGTCTATGACTATCTAGTATCATAGACGTTAATATGTTTTGACATAGATTTAGTTAAAGTTTTAATTGTTTGACTTGTTGAAATATAAGTACTCTTCTGTAACACCTCTGGTGTTATGTTAACTAAAACCTGCCATGTCATCATATGCATTGCAAAGCATTCATGGTTAAGTCAACCTTAATGTGCATCAACTAAAATAAATTTACATTTTCTAGGTTGATTGCGTTTCTGGAATTTGCTTTGTCACATGAAATGATAAAATTTTATTTTCAAATGTCATCGCAAATGCTTAGTTTATACTCTATGTACTTGAGGTGTGAACTGTGTTTACACTAGTGCCCAGCATAGTGTATAAGTCTAAGTCCAACCCTAAAAATAATTTCCATATTTGAAATTTAATTTGGATTCCAAAGCTTATTTCTAAGCCTCGCAATTCAAATTTAAAGTCAAAATGGAAATGCTATAAAATGGTTTTACAAAAGTCAACTTGGTCAACCAAGGGTGTCATTGGGTCAATGACCTAAAAATGTCCTTGGATGAGTTTGTGATCACTAATAACCAACCAATTAAGTTAGAAACCCAATTGAGTTTAAATTCCATTTCAAAAACCCTTTATTTTCAACCCTAGTTTTACCCCCTTTTCTCTAATTCAAATTCTATAAGAAATTTGGAGATACTCTAAAAATATAGTTTGTAGATCTTGACAAGAGCTACAAAGTTGGTATAGAAAGTTTTTCAAGATTCCAAAAGGAATTTCAAATTAATTTGAAAATACAGTTTCCAGCATTTATCCCCTTTTGATTTTAAAACCATAATTCAAAAATTATGCATAATTTGAGAAAACCTTGTATATGAAAAATGTTTGGTTTGACAAACTCAACATTTCATAGTTTTGAAGATTTTCAAGTTTTATTGAAAAATCAAAAATAATTTTAAATGTTTATTTCTAGGGTTTATCCCCTTTTTAAATCTGAATTCAAACTTCAAAATCTAGACAGAATTGGAGGATGCCAGTTAAAGGAAAAATGTAGCTCTTGAAAAGTTATGCAAATGATATTTTTGGAGATTTTTAAGTTTTTATACAAATTTTGGAGTAATTTGTATTTTAAACCGAGTGGCAATTCTGTAAATAACTTGAACAGCACCTAACCCTATCGGCGAACGCCATGGCCGGCTTCTCATCGCGCGCCGCCGTCCACCGCCGCACCTTCTCGGCCTCCCGCGCGCTCACAGACGCGCGAAGGTTCACCGTCGTCGTGTCGCTTGCTCAGATATCGACTCCATGCTATAAATAGCAGTCGGCCGCCGTCATTCTTCTTCTTTCTTCCTCCCGCCGCCGTCGTCGACGATCTCCCTCCGCCGTCGAAATTCGCCGTCGACGCTCCACCTCTGTCCAATTGCCCTCGCTCAAACCTCCGACACTTCATCACGGTCCTTTCGGGCCAGTTCATGCCTGCTCTCCTCGCGTGAGTTGCCCGCACACTGCCTTCTTCTCCGCGGCCGGTCAGTCGCGCCGTCGCCGCCATCTCCGCCGTTTGCCGTCGCCGGAGGTAAAAATATTTTACCTTCGATCTTGTAATCATGCTCTCCATGTCATCCTGCGTCTGATGCGCACCTTGGTTTGAGTAGCGCATTACTGGAGGTCGCCGTGACGCCGTTGTGCCATCAGAGCGCCGCCGCCGCCATCACCGCCATCGACCGCAGCTCAACCCAGCCACTCCGGACCTCTATTAACTTGCGCATCAGCGCCGTGGTGAGCTCCTGCGTCTATCCGTGTCATCAATTTCATCCATTTCGCATCGGGAGCTGTTGAAGCGCAGTCCGAAATCGTCGGAGTCCTGCTCGAGGGCTCGGCCGACGAAGTCGAGGGGGTGACGGTCGAGGTGCGGGGTCGAGTCGAGGGGTGCATTGTTGTCTCGAGGGGTAGTCGAGGGTTGCACTGTTCTCGAAGGGGTCGAGTCGAGGGGTGCACTGTTCTCGAGGGGTAGTCGAGGGTTGCACTGTTCTCGAAGGGGTCGAGTCGAGGGGTGCACTGTTCTCGAGGGGAGGCTCGTTCGTTGGGCGGAGTTCCGTCCTCGAGGGGAGGCTCGTTCGCTGGGGGAAGTTTCGTCTTCGAGGCTGGTCCATTCGCTCGAGCGAAGTTTTGTCTTCGAGAGGATGCCCGAATTGTACCCTCGAGTGTACAATCCTTATCCGCTCAGTAGCCCCTCGAGCAAGCCTTGGATTCGAGCCATCATAGCCCGTCCGTGAGTTAGCCCGGCATGCCTTAGCCTGCAGGCCCTCGAGCGTCGTTAGCTAGCTCGTTGGACTCCCCGTGTTGTGCTGAGTCTGATGGACCAGACCATGTCGCCGGAGACCTCACCGACGGCGAGGAATCGGCGGTCAACCGCCGCGCGGCCGTCGGTCAGCGCGGGGTTACTGTGCCGATTTTTCTTTTTCCATTTTCAGAAAATGATTTAAATGCTATTTTCTTTGAAAATTCATAGTAAATCATATATAGCTCCAAAAATTCTGAAAATTTTTGTGAATGTTCCTTATGATGCCATCTACCTAGGAAAAATGTGAAATACCAAAATTGAGTACTTTTTGCATATGTTAAAATTAGCCCTTTTAATTGAAAAATGGACCTTCAATGATTTTTAATAATTAAAATAATTGGCTTTTAATTCTGAAATTTGTTTTGCCATCTAATTAGGCTAAGAGCTTTCTAAAATAAAATTTTGGGCTTAATTTGACAACTTTAATTTTTATGCCTTTATTTAATGCTTTTAATTAATTAATTAACCCCTTCTAATTACCTTAATCATTATAGGAATTGTGTGACTTGGGATTGATTGATGACCTTAGGCCATTAACCCTAATGACCTTTGGCACTTTAATTAATTATTTACGCTTACCTTAATCATATCATTAAGGTTTAATTAACGTTATTTTATGTGTTTAATTAATTATAAAAATGGCGTAGTTAACCCTAACGAATTTTATAAGCAAAATTTTGTTAGCTTGCAACTTTATCGTGAAGAAAAGTTGTACTCAAGCCTTTCATCTGATCATACATTTATCCAGCATCATGTTTACTATTCCATCATGTAAAGCATATTAATTATCTAATAGTTTCCGTTAACGGAGAGTTAACGTTATCACTCAGATCCAAAGGACGAGCAGATTCAAGAATCGGGAGTTGATCCAGAGTTTGAAAACTTCTACCCCGAACATCAAGGCAAGCCCCGGATACATTTAAACCCTATTCTATTTATAAAAAGTTTTACCGCTTCAGCTCTGATATGTTGCATT
>CM041632.1:49797676-49812098 GCA_023333625.1 Bothriochloa decipiens
ACCAAAATATGTGTTTTTAAATTGATTTACATGTTTCCACTTAGTTTGTCGTTTGCATTAGATATTTCCCGTGCTATGTTGAATGCTAGAAATGCATCCATATTTTGCGAGTGAATAAAAGGACCTGCTGTTTTAAATAGCCGGCTATGGCTGCCGCTATAGCCCGCTATGGTTGACGCTATAACCCGCTATAGTTTTTTAGGGCAGAGTACAACTATTTATGTTTATGTACAATTTGGCCGCTATAGCCTGTTATTAGCTTCACTATTTTAGAGACAAATAGCTAAACACTCTTAGCCTGCTATTTAAAACTATGTCTGCAATTTATGTGTCGTACATGCTTGGATTCCATGCTGACCCTGTCCTGCCTAGCCAGACAAGGAGTTGCAACGGTTGGTGTATTTGGATCCTTCGCCCACTACCTTGTTATAAGGTCAAGAGGGTGGACTAGAAGAGGGGTAAACAGTCCTTTCTAAAATTAATGCAACGGCTAACCGATACAAATGCAGAATTAAAACTATCGACCAACCAAGACTTCACCCCTCTAACTATAACTCTACAAGCACCTTATAAAAGATCCTAAACAATAATTAAGGCGTCGGGCTAGTTAGTGCTCTCCTAAACAATTCCAGCTTACAAGGTCACACAAACCTAAGCAACTAATGCTTTAGCAAGCAAGGGAGCACCTACACAATTCTAGTAAGCAAAAACACAAAGTTAATCTAAGCTCACTAACAATGCCCAAGGACAAGGCAACACAAGCTTAACCCAATAGCACAACTCCCTTAGCTACACAAGCTAAGAAAGGGATCTAATTTAATTACACAAACTAATTAGTCACACAAGAGGTACTTCTATGCTATAAAAGCGAGAAGGCAATTATAGAGCTCCACAAACTAACTAGAGCAAATACACAAGCTATTATATGGATATAAAGAATGTAAATACAATCTTGTGAATCAGAATGCAAACCACCAAGAAGAGGTGAAGTTAATGTTGACACGGTGATTTTTTACGAGGTTCACTTCGTTGCCACCAAACTAAGTCCTTGATGTGTTGACCAGCACTTTAATGGTTCAAGCGCTAATTGGCATTCTCCAAGCCAAACCCGCAGCCGAGTCACACAACCATCCCACAAGTGTGGTAGCTTAATGCCATCCAATAGAGGTTCTCTTTTCGTGATCCCCGCGGGATGAGCACAATACCCTTCACAAATCCTCCTCCGAAGCACCACACAATCTTCTTGCATGCTTCAAACAGAGTCACAAGGATTACCTAGTGCCACCAAATGCAAATCACAAATGCACACACACTAGGCTCTCATCCCTCACTTAAATTACCACCAAGCATGAAGGGAGAGGAAGAAAAGGAGGTGGATCTTCAACCTCTCATACACACCCACAAAGGGCACTCAATCTCTCCAAAAAATTTTAGCTCAAAATCATGGGAGAGAGAGGAGAGGAAGAGGATGAACCCTAACTTCAAAATAACGAGAATGGGAAAGCTTGAGGATAAAGAAGGTTGCTTCCCCCCAAATACCCCCAACTCGCATACCTAACTGTTGGAAGTCTAGATCTGAGTTCAACTGGAATTTCCGGTTTAGGTACCAAATAAATCCATGTCGGGTACCAAATAATTTTAGGCAATGGTCATATCAGCAACTTAGCACCTCCTGAATTTCTAGCTCGGGCCACATATAATTCCAGCGAAGGGTTCTTTGTCTTGACATGTTTCAAATAGACATGGAAAAATTCCAGACCAACCCAAATATAATTCTATCAATGTCCATATTCCTTCCTGAATTTCTAGCTCATGCTAGATATAATTCTAGTCGGACCCTCTCTGTCTTGGCGCGCTTGCTTCTCCATTTTCTTTCCTTCGTCACCCTTTTTCAAGTGCTAACTTTTCCCATAAATACCAAACCATTTTGGCACTAAGTTAGCATCTCTCAGTGATATTTTTTAGGGTATTCTCATCCACCTCACCACGTCACTAAGAGTAATGATATGAAAATGAACTCACACTTAACGGCACTAGATAACCGTTGTAACCAAAAGATTTTTCCTTTTAATAGTACGGTTATCTATCCTAACCCCGGTCATAAACTTCTCTACACACCTATGACCGGTGAAATAAAATGCCCTATATCCATCTTCACCAATGTGCCAATGCAACACATGCACCGACACGATCATCAAATGATATGATCCACTCCATATCATCACATGATTGTATTGGTTCATTGATCTTGAGTTCACTTGCTCTTCATTGTTACATTGGTCCATCAGCGCTAAGTCTTGCTCAAGCTTCACTGCCTCGCGGTCCATCACTCCAAAGCCTTCAGCTTGCCCTTCACACTACCAACCGATCCATCGAGCCAAGCCTCATCTTGATCTTCTCCATCTTGGTCACATTACTCCATGTCATGTCTCATATTTAATGAGCTCCTTCTCTCAATTCACCTATGGACTAATCTCCTGTATATTATCACATTAACACATATTAGTCCACCTAAAGTTGTCACTCAATTACCAAAACCAAACAAGAACCTTTCCACTCGTATGTGAAAGCAAGGATTTTACTTGCTAGCTTGGGTCAGCTAAATTGGCCCTCTTGTCCTAGTAAGGTTATCCTTGCTCGACGAGATAAGGCAAGCAAGCTAGCCAAGGGAACCAAACTGACCACAAAAGTGTTAAGGTATAATAATAGTAAGGGCATTAGTTTAATCTTCTAGTGTTAGGGTTTATTCCTCTAGCCATTGGATCTGGAGAGCAGAGGAGCCAGGCAGCAGAGCATTGGAGAGAAGAGGAAGAGTCATCGTACGCGCTACTAGAGGCCGAGAAAACACCACCGAGATCTGATGGCTCAACTTCCACTTGGTGATGCTAAGTCATACCTTGTATATGACCAGTACGGTTTGTGACAACCTAATGATACACATCTTGTACTTGTGGATCCTTGCATTTTCATAGTTGATTTCAAGCAGAACCATCTGATGCTACAACTATTAGTAAGTTTTTATGGATGGTCAGTTGGTAACTTTCTTGTAACACCTCTGGTGTTATATTAACTAAAACATGCCATGTCATCATATGCACTACAAAACATTCATGTTTAAGTCAACCCTAATGTGCATTAACTAAAATAAGTTTACATTTCATAGGTTGATTGCGTTTCTGGAATGTTTGTCACATGAAATAATAAAACCCTATTTTCGAATGTCATTGCAAATACTTAGTTTATACTCTATGTACTTGAGGTGTAAACTGTGTTTACACTAGTGTCAAGCATAGTGTATAAGTCTAAGTCCAACCCTAAAAATGATTTCCATATTTGAAGTTGAGTTTGGATTCCAAAACTTATTTTTAAGTCTGGCAATTCAAATTTAAATTTAAATTGGAAATGCAAAAAAAGTTTTTCAAAAAGTCAACCTGGTCAACCAAGGGTGTCATTGGGTCAATGACCTAAAAATATCCTTGGATGATGTTTGTGATCACTAATAACCAACCAATTAAGTTAGAAACCAAATTGAGTTTAAATTCTATTTCAAAAACCCTTTATTTCAAAACCTAGTTTACCCCCTTTTCTCTAAATTAAAAATCTATAAGGAATTTGGAGATACTATAAAAAGATAGTTTGTATATCTTGACAAGAGCTACAAAGTTGGTATATAAAGTTTTTCAAGTTTCTAAAAGAAATTTCAAATTAATTTGAAAATACAGTTTCCAGCATTTATCCCCTTTTGATTTTAAAACCATAATAAAAAACTATACATAATTTTGGAAAATTCTGTATATGAAAAAGGTTTGGTTTGGAAAGTTAAACATTTCATAGTTTTGAATATTTTCAAGTTTTATTAAAAAATCAAAAGTAATTTCAAATGTTTATTTCTAGGGTTTCATTCCCTTTTTGAATTTGAATTCAAATTTCAAAATCTAGATAGAATTTGAGGATGTTCATTAAAGGAAAAGTATAGCTCTTGAAAAGTTATGCAAATAATATTTTTAAATATTTTCAAGTTTCTATATAAATTTTGGAGTAATTTGTATTTTTGAATGAGTGGCATTTTTGTAATTAACTGGAACAGCACCTAACCCTATCGTCGGCCGCCATCGCCGGCTTCTCATCGCGCGCCGCCGACCACCGCCGCACCTCCTCGACCGCCAGCACGCTCATGGACGCGCGAAGCTTCATCTTCGTCGTGTTGCCAGTCCAGACGTCGCCTTCACCCTATAAATACCGTCGCCGTGGCCGAGTTCTTCTTCTTTCTTCCTCCCGCCGCCGTCGCCGACGACCTCGCTCCGCCGCTGGAATTCGTCGTTGACACTTCACCTCTGTCTGATTCCTCTTGCCCACAGCTCTGCCACATCCTCACGGTCATTTTGGGCTAGTTCGTGATTACTCTCCTCGCTTGAGCCACCCGCACGCCGCCTTCTTCTCCACGGACGGCCAGCCGAGCCGCCGTGCCATCGCCGCCGTTTGCCGCCGCCGGAGGTGAAAATATATTACCTTTAACCCCTCTATCCGATCATTCGTGTTCCACTGCTCCTGATGCGCACCTTAGTTTGAGCAGCGCATCGCCGAAGACCGCCGTAAAGCCGTCTTGCCATCGGAGCGCCGCCGCCGCCATCAGCGCCGCCGATCGCAGCTCAACCCAGCCGCTCCGAGCCTCCATTAACGTGCGCATCAGCGCCGTGGTAAGCTCCTGCATCAATCTGTGCCATCAATTTCATCAATCTCATATCGTAGCCGCCGGCCACCGTGGCTCGCCGCCGGCACGGCCATGCCGCTCCGCCGCGTGCGTTGCCGCTTTGGCTATGGACCGGGAGACGGTGTCATCTTGTTGCCAAACACGCTCGCCTGAGTGCCCTGTGTGAGTCCGTGTGGTCGTCGTCGCCGAAAATCGCTCCGGTGAGCGACGCCGCCGCGCCCGAGCTCCGCCGCGCCGCCATGGCCGTCGACGTGGGTGCAGCCGCCGCCCCGCCGCGCCGTTAGCTACCTCAATCGACGCGCCGTGTCGAGATGAGCCTGTAGGGACAAGTCCGGTCGCCGGAGACCTCGCCGATGATGAGGAATCGCCGGTAGACCGTCGGTCAGCGCGGGGGTACTGTGCCGATTTTCTTTTTCTATTTTCAGAAAATGATTTAAATGCTATTTTCTTTGAAAAATCATAGTAATTTATATATAACTCCAAAAATTCTGAAAATTTTTGTGAGTATTCTTTATGATGTCATCTACCTATAAAAAATATGAAATGCCAAATTTGAGTACTTTTTGCATATGTTAAAATTAGCCCATTTAATTAAAAAATGGACCTTCACTGATTTTTAATAAATAAAATAATTGGCTTTTAATTCTAAAATTTGTTTTGCCATCTAATTAGGCTAAGAGCTTTCTAAAATAAAATTTTGGGCTTAATATGATAACTTCAATTTTTATGCCTTTATTTAATGCTTTTAAATAATTAATTAACCCCTTTAGTTAAACTTAATCATTATAGGATTTGATTGACTTTGGGATTGATTGATGACCTTAGGTCATTAACCCTAATGACCTTTGGCACTTTAATTAATTTTTTGCGCTTACCTTAATCATGTCATTAGGGCTTAATTAACGTTATTTTATGTGTTTAATTAATTTCTTAAATGGCGTAGTTAATCCTAATAAGTTTTATAAGCGAAGTTTTGTTGGCTTGCAACTTTATCGTGAAGAAAAGTTGTACTCAAGCCCTTAATCTGATCATGCATCCATCGAGCATCATATTTATTATTCCATCATGTTAAAGCATATTAATTATCGAGTAGTTTCCGTTAACGGAGTGTAACGTTGTCACCCAGATCCGAAGGACGAGCAAATTCAGGAATCGGGAGTTGATCCAGAGTTTGAGACCGTCTACCCTGAACATCAAGGCAAGCCTCGAATGCATTCAAACCTTATTCTATTTATAAAAAGTTTTACCGCTTCAGCTATGGTATGTTGCATTAAGTAATAGGAGTTGAGTGAAAACCCACCCAATTGCATTAACTGTCTTATTTCCTTATTCCTTGTTACCTGCTTGGGAAGATAAGTAGTAATGCTTAGCCCTGCTTATTTATTTAATTGTTCGAAGGCAAAAGAATGAAAAAGATGAGATTGGTTTTCTTGTTGAAATCTTGATGATAGTGATAAATCGAGTCCGGACGGCGAACTTGCACTGGGAATGGATTCCCTCTGTAGTGTTCTCGTCTGTTGATGCCCTAGGTCCCGTCCGATGGTGATCTGTTGATATCGAGAATTTAAAAATCCACATGCATGAAGTGGTATACGGATGGTTGGAGCCGTGTATATCATGGAGTGACCTAGCGTGGGGCCAGAGATCCCATCTGTGTCATAGTGTGTTTTACTGTGGGGTTTAAATTCCCATGTATCTCGGTACGCTGGGCCGCAGAGCTCACGGGTGCCATGTGGTGATATACGGCTGCGGTTGTTATCCTGGTATATCGGTTCACCTGGGATGCATCGGAGTTAAAGTCTCCGGTATTCCAGTGACCTAGGTCCCAGCTGGGTATGAAAATGGATTCGAATCGCCGTTACTTCTCAGAGAAGAAGACTCGATCGTTGTTCATTATCGTAGTAACAACTTGAACAAAGATTAAGGATCAATAATGAAGTTGGTTGATAATGGGAGCTAGCCCAAGCAACCTTTTCTTTTTGTTGAACTTATTCATAAAATTTCTTATCTCCTACTGACCTTACCTTGTCCCTCTAGCCTGCAGTTCTCGAGTCTCCACCCCTCTTTTTCGTCGGGTCAGTCTTCTTGAGTACTTTTGTACTCAGGGTTTGTTGAACCCGTGTTGCAGGTGAGCTTCATGGGCAGGAGTGTTTTGCATCCTGTTGCATGACAGTCGTCGAGAAAAGCGACGACGAGTAAGGTGTTTAGCTCGTGGGCAGAGCTTTTCATTTGGTTTTGTAATAAGGCTACCTACTGCTACTCCACTACTATTATGGTTTGTATAATTTAAACTTATGGTTGTAAATATTTGAAACTCAGAGGTTTGTAAACTTATGTTATTGTAAGTCTTCCGTTGTTTTACTCCATGGTATATTATTTATATCAAACTGTTATAATACTGCAATGTCTCTCTACAACGATTGATCCTGCTCAGAGAATCATGGATTATTCGGGATTTACCCGACAGACTTTTTAAGTCGTATGGAACACAGTCATGGCTATTTGGAGTCTGTTTAGACAATAATCATACGTGTGGGCCATATGATTTAGGAGGTTCTGCCACATTTCTTCCTGGTGAGGAAGGACCGTGAAGGTATTATGTTGCATCAGAGATGAGCAAGAAATTTTCAAGGTCTCTCATGAAGAAGTTAAGGAAGATTGAGGCAGATGGTGGGTGCATTGAAGACTTCAAAGAAGACCACATTTGTGTGTTTTCGTCAAATAAGGTGAAGCTGAGAGGGGTTCACATTCTATAAAAAGCTAATCTTGGAAATGCAACTTATGAGGTTCATCTATGAGGCAATTACATGGTTGCAAGGGGTACTATCCAGAACTTGTTCAGGGTCAATGGAATCCCTCTTGTGCTAGTTGATATTAATCATCTCTTAGCGCTAATGAGGAATCACTTTGGTGTATGTGAGCTCTCCTAGACCACGCCAGCCTTACACCTCTGATCTTCTCTCATTTGTTTAAGGATCTACATGATCGCCTAAAAGTTAAGGTTATTGATGCACAATATCATACAATATGTCTTGCTGTTATAGCTGCTTTTGAGATTGACTAGAGACTCAATGTTAAGCAGAACCACCTTCTGTTGGAGACATACTACTTCAACAATGGCTACAACTATAAAGTCCCATACAACAAACACAATAGTGTTGTCTCACAGCTGCTCAGAAGGTTGCACTCAAAGATGTTGGCTTGACAAGTCAGGATCCGACGGGGCTGACTGCATATGAGATTAATGTCATCGATGGTTACAAGTTATTGAAATTCCTAAGAAACAATCTAGTCCATTGAATAGAAGCTATTGCATCCGGGATTTGCAACCTAAAATACCTGGATATATATGACTTCTCTATGTTGCACTCAAAGTTGGTGACTATGGTGAAATTTCATGAGGTATTGTCTACTATTCAATATCAGCTCTACCTGATTGGTCATCTTCGTAGAGTTGATTTGCTTTGAATGTTGTGTAGGTCAAAAACACAACTGACAAAGAGAAGAGACAAAGAGGTCGTGAGCGCTAACTAAGTTTGATGAATGTTATTTTGTTTCTGGTGGAGACTAATGTTCAATTTGGAGTGGTGGAGACTGTTTAATTTGGAGTGGTGAAGACTACTATTCTTTTGTTTCTTTAGTTTGAATATTGACCGGCTAAATTGCTTCTATTTTGCTATTATTAAATCTTAGTTCTAGCATCACTATCAAGTCCATGCTCTAGAGTGGGTGGATGTTGGCGGTCCTTATTGCATACTTTATACCACCAACTTGATATGAAAGCAATAACCAAAACTTAGTTATAGGGTTTTTCACTAATCATTTCCACGAGTTTTGGTGTCTTACTTATTTTACAAGGCTTTATATTAAAATACATATAAAATGGGTCAAAAGAAAAGAAAAGCATAAAGAAATAATTTTGAGCCCACGATAAAACAAAGAAGAAAATAGAAGAAGCCCAATTCGGGACCAAACTAGGCCGAGTGCACCACATGGGCCAACTCAGGACACCGAGAGGAGCACGTCCACCAAAACTGGGTCAGTTTGGATCCGGACCCCTGTCTCCGCGACAGAGGCCTGGCGCGCGCCCGAGTTATGGCGCCAAACGGGCCCAGCTTTGGTCAGTTGGTTCATGACGACGCGTGGAGGTCAACCATTGACTGCACTCATACAAGGAAGGCATGAAACCAATGTGGGGAGGTCGGTTTGGGACTTTCCAAGTGGGGAGGAGCATTTTCCAAAGAGCCCCCTCCACTCCATCTATAAAAAGAGGCTCTCTCCCTCTCATTTGAAACACCACCAAGGAGCTCTCTCATACTACTTTTCAAGATGTAGTAATAGTATTAGCCTAGTTGGGAGTTAGGGAGAGAAGTGCAAGTTCCGGAAGAGGTGGAGTTCCGGCAATCCTTGCCTTGGTCCTCTGTAAGACTCGAGTACTTTTAATATATTTATCTTCTCTACTTTACTGAATTTTCTACATGGTTATTTATTTATGCCTTAGTTCTTTAGCTGAGTTTAGTTGATGTTTAGGTTTTATATCTTGTCATGAGTTCTCCGGTCGACCGATTGCTCTAGTTATAAATTGTGACTAGAGTAGTAACCGCTAGCGTAGACGTGGTGTTTAGGCTAGCGTGTTACCTGAGTTTGTGCCCAGCCCCACGGATAGTTGTGGTAGCCCCGTGGGTGACGGACTCGACAAGGCCTTTTTATTCCACCACGTTCGGGCTGGTGTTTTCGTAGGGCTTTTGGCTGTCTTCTTCCGGTTACCCCTTCTCAGTTTTTTTGCGAACCAAAAAGGAACAGCTGCTCCGAAATGCCTTGATGTAACCTTTATGTCTATTCTTTGCTTAGTTATTCCTTTGGTGTGAGCTAGAATAGAACCACAGTAAGGGAGGAGAAAATAGGAAACTTGACCTCTCCCGATGACCTCTTAGCTTAGCTAGTCTGCTCTATTATCTTCTTTAGAGTTCTCCTGTGTGTGTCTTTTATCAAAACTACGATCATATCTTTTACCCCCACATTAGTCTAGTCGGCATACTAGCTAGCAGATGCATGACAGATAATTATCAGCTTCTTTACACATTGTTTCCCAGTGGATAAATACAATACCCTGGAATACTCTTGGGTGAAAATTACAACGGTATCCGTTCGCTTGCGGATCTCTCGGTGTGCGTTAACTTATACCAATGGGCTTTCTGGTGCAGTTGCTAGGGATGGACTTAAAACCTCCTTACTTAGCGATTACGTTAAGAAACGCCAACAGTGTAGACAATGTTTTTTTCTCTAATCTGATTTGATGAAGGTTGGTTGGCTGAATTTACTGCTATTATTAAGTCCTAGTTCTAGTATTACTATTAAGTTTGAATGTTGGTTGGCTGAATTGCCCCCATTCTATACAGGCATAATCCTGTGTTGTACTCTGTACTTTACCGAATCAAATTTCTTAATAAATGTCCTTACTATTATTGTATTAATTGCCTTTACTATTATTACACAACTTGATGATACTATTGAGGTCCAAGGAATAAATTATATAGAGTTCATTTCTGATTTTTTTAATAAAAAAATAAACTAAATCCTGCTCGTGCATTCCAAAGGGGCCATTAGATGTGACTATTAACGCTCAAGACGTATAAAGATTTTTTTTTCAAGAAAAAATATTAGATGAGTTTTTAGCATTTCTATTTTCTTAGCCCTGTGTTTCTTAGGCCTTGTTTAGATACCAAAGTTGGTGCACTAACTTTAAATTTTATTAAACACTATAGTAATTTTATTTTTATTTGGTAATAATTATCCAAACATTGATTAATTAGGTTTAAAATATTCGTCTCGTAAAGTATAACAAAACTGTGTAATTAACTTTTTATTTCATCTATATTTAGTATTTCATATATATATCGATATTTTAATATAACAAAAAATCTTTTTTTTATAATAAAATTTAGTATAAAATCTAGAATCTAAACGAGGCCTTAGTCCACAGCGTGAGGACCGCGTGATCTAATCTGACGGTAGAGGAGTACAAGTTGTTCTAGAACAAGTACTAGTCGACACCGAAGAATCTAGAATACAGCCAGCCCCACAGGGCACGAGGAGGAGAATAGGGGAAGAAATATTCTTCACGTGGAAAGACGGGGAGAGGGAGGGAAAGGGACAAAGCAGGCAAGAGATCGCCGTCGTCTGATCTGCCGCGGAGTGCGAGGGAGAACGCCGGAGTTGCAGAGATGTTCCTGGTGGACTGGTTCTACGGGGTGCTGGCGTCGCTCGGGCTGTGGCAGAAGGAGGCCAAGATCCTCTTCCTCGGCCTCGACAACGCCGGCAAGACCACCCTCCTCCACATGCTCAAGGACGAGGTCTGCCTCTCTGCCTCCGACATCCGCCCCCTCTCTTTCCCTGCGAATTCCAATCTTCTTATGTGCTTTCGATTCGACTTGACGGGGGATTCCTGATCTGGTTCGATTGGGTTGGTTCATCGCAGCGGCTCGTGCAGCACCAGCCAACGCAGTACCCCACGTCGGAGGAGCTGAGCATCGGCAGGATCAAGTTCAAGGCGTTCGACCTCGGGGGCCACCAGATCGCCCGCCGCGTCTGGAAGGACTACTACGCCAAGGTTGCCCTCTTCTTCCTTCTTCTGCTGCTCGCTTCTTTGCCTATTGTTGTTATAGGGCGCCCCGGTACGGTTTTTGTCATTTTGTTTGGTGTTGGAATTCTGGTTGGGACGGAGACAATAGGATTTAAGTGGTTAAACGACATCTGAATTTGGTTGCTTATTGTTGTCAAGAGTGCTTCCATGTATTGTTTCTGTGTGGTTTGGCGTTGGAATTTTGGTTGAGATAGAGGCAATAGGGTTTAGTTGTACCTGGGGTTAGGCATGCTACATCTGAATAGCCAAATAGGTAAGGTGCAGGTGCAGGACAAGCAGAAAAATTGTAGAAGGTTACAGCATACCCAGAGCTATGATCTTGTGAAGATAGCCTTCTCAAGAAACCCAGGATGACTGACCCACTGGGTCTTGATTTTGGCCACCTGATCATGATGTGATTCCTAGATATATTAGAACGTCCCTGTTATGCTGTTATTTGCTCTGACTTTCATATTAGCTGCCCATTTGCAATGGCCCGCTATAGTTTTATTGGGGTTACCTAGTGGCCCCATTAAATCTTCACCATCAAACATTCAGTGAGTGTCGGATGCGAGCTCTGTATACAAGAAGAACAAACTTTCGGACTCATGTTTAGTGCTTTCGATTTTTATGTTATTCTTTATTTTGACAGAACAAAGCTTTCAACAAAAATATGGGAAAATTGTCCATGAATTATTGTGCTTAGAGAGCATTATAATGTACAACTCATGCTCACGGTTGACTGAATTACTAGTAGTAAGACTATGAGGTGCCTGTTTACAACTATTGTGCAGTTTTCCTCCTATCTTCGCTGGCAAGCATCAAACTCTTGTCAGTACCCTGCTCCAGCTGGAGCAGTGGAGACTTGACATGGCTGAAGATGGGTAGGAAAAGCTGTCCACTCTCCGCTGGTGCTAAACAGTTTCAGTTCACAAATTTTGTGGTAATTCAGTAATGTAGGAAGTCGGGTCTATGACTTTAACACAAATTTTGTGGTAATTCAGTAATGTAGGAAGTCAGGTCTATGACTGTAAAGTTCTCCAGACACACTGGTACTGTTGTCATTTTTTCTTATATTAAAACTAAAGTCAGCTTCAAAAAGATTGCCTCAGATTTTTAATCTGTACTGTTTTTTGTATGAAACTTGCTGAAAACACCTAGAGTTTGCCTGCATGTTCTACAGATATCCTTTGTCTATGTTCTGTATTAATTTGTCAAAATATGGTCTGAAATAGGATCATGGAAAATATTTTCATGCATCACCATGTTTGAAGAGATTTTCAAACATACAGCTATGCTTCGCACTTGACCAAGCTACCACTAATAAGACTTCAACTTACAACTGTTGTGCAATTTTGCTCCTCCATTTTTGCCGGCAAGCATCAAACCTTTGGTCAGCACCTTGCTAGATTAGTGCTTTATTCTTGTGTCTGACTGTGGCAGACGATGGGAGAGTAAAACCACCCACTAGTGGCGAGCAGGTTAATACCAAAGTTTTGTGGTAATTTGAAAGTGCAGTTTTATCCAAACACTGATTCCTGGTCTACTTTTTCTAAGGGGAATTTTAGAATTTGAAGAGCAGCACTACTGTTTGTTTGATTTTGTATTGAAAAGGCATTAACGTGAGTTCGGTTCCAGAGTTCTGGTGCTGCATTTAGTCATTCTTCCTGAAGGATCCTGAAGGAGTGATTAATATTGTCGGTTTCTCATTTGCTAGGCAGGTGGAGGTATGGAGATTCACATGCTTGACACCCATGCCTGGTCCTGTGCGTGAAATATTTTAATCAGCTGCGTAGCTCATGCTCAACTCATCTTTGCAGTTCACTTTTGCCTCTTACACTTAGAATTTGACTGTCCCAACACGCCCCACTCGATTTATGTGAGTAGTTTAATTTCCGCATATACACTTGGGCATCTATAACACTTCATGCTTTGTAGTTTGTATTGGTCTTCAATGAGTCTCTGAAAAATCTTGAGTTTAGCTTGTACATGGTATTGAACCTAGAATGGGGGGCAAATGTTATTTTTGATTCTTATATGTTTCTTATTCATTGAAGCATGATTTGAAATAAAAAATATGGAAAGATTGTCCAAGTATCACTGTGTTTGGAGAGCTTTCCAACTGTATGACTCAAGTTTCCCACGTGACCAAATTACCACTAATAATATTGTAGAGTGTGCCTGAATATAATTCCATGTGTGATAATTGATATACAGATAATGTAACAGTTCTGTTGTAATTTGGCAGTGTGGGAAGTCTGAGTGGTGCAAAGCTCTTCAGATACTCTGGTTCTTTGTCATTTTTTGCTAAAAGAAACTAAAGAAGCTTTTAATGAAAATCCTTGACTTGATGGCTTGATGCTTTGTATGGATAAGCCTTGCTGAAAATACCTGAGTTCGCCTGAGGTTCTCAAATTTAGAAACACCAGCTGACATAGAAATGTTAGAACAAGATAGATGTCCTTTCCAATGCTTTTAGCTAAGAACATTGGGAGGAACAGACTCCACATTGGAAGTGGTGGCCAGTGCCCTTGGATGGAGGCTCTGCAGCCCATTACCATCAGAGGTGTAGTTTTTTCGTGGACTGACTGGCCAAGAAAGTAGAGGTAGAGTTCTGCTAGTGGTAAAAAGGTTATGGTCATATTTTTTGTGTTATATATGGTGGCAATGTGGGAAGTCAAGTGCTTGTAGTGCAAAGCTCCGACACACTGATCCATGGTCTATTTGAGTTGGAAAACTAGAGTGCTTTAGATTCCTTGACCTGGGGCGTCCTATGGTTCTAGAATGGTGGTAACAACAAAAATGATCTAGTTTGGTGACCAATTGTATTTCACTATTTGGCTACAAGGGAAGTGAATGCATGGGGGGAACATGTAAATTCATCTGGAAATAAATCAAAGCTTGAATTTGTATACTTATTATTATTATTCATGTAAAGTGCATCAAGCCTTCCCCAACGTCATTAACAGCCATGGGTCTTTGCCGCAAGATGAGAACTGATCACCATGCCTTGCATCTTGCCTTCCACCCTACTGCATTTCGAAAGATCTTTTTGGGATTCAGTTTCTTGTGCAATGCGTGGTCAGGCA
>CM041632.1:49812108-49825912 GCA_023333625.1 Bothriochloa decipiens
TCTTTTTGGGATTCAGTTTCTTGTGCAATGCGTGGTCAGGCAAAAAAATGTATGTTTCGCACTAGGCATGTAATACTTGGGCCTAAATTCAGTCACTGCTTGATGAATTCTAGTTTTAACAATCAACTACAAATCGTAACTGAGCTTATTGAGTTCTATGCTCCACAGTTTTAACAATTAACTGTGAGTTGTAACTGAGCCTGATGAGTTCTATGCTTCACAGTTTTAATGTTTTGCCATATGGTTTGGTTGGCTGTTTCTAAATTTTTTCCTTGTCATAGGTTGATGCTGTTGTATACCTGGTGGATGCTGTTGACAAGGAACGGTTTGCCGAGTCCAAGAAAGAGCTCGATGCACTTCTCGCAGATGACTCCCTTGCAAACGTTCCTTTCCTCATACTGGGCAATAAGATTGACATCCCATACGCGGCTTCAGAGGAGGAGCTGCGGTACTACCTTGGCCTGAGCAACTTCACAACCGGGAAGGGCAATGTGAACTTGGCCGACTCCAACGTTCGGCCCCTGGAGATCTTCATGTGCAGTGTGGTGCGCAAGATGGGCTATGGTGAAGGCTTCAAATGGATGTCTCAGTACATCAAGTGAGGCGCTGTCGTCCTCTTCTGTCCATGGCGCTGCTCTGGGCTCGCAGGTGGTTGAAATCAAATCTGGTCGTAACTATGGAGAACATGACAGCTGCATGAAAAGGTTTATGGTAGCTAGTGATAGGCAAAAACTTGTAAGTTGGTGTTAATCCTAGATATGTGTTGGAGTCTGCTTTCTATTCTTATTGTTTCTGGGTGGTCTAAACGGTTCAAAAAAAAAAAATGTGGTTGCTTCGAATCAGCTTGAAGTATTTTAAGCTTATCAAATCACGTTACATGATGCAGTGCATTGGTCTAAAATTATGCTTGTAGGCTGTGGTAATTGTGTATCTGCAGATTCCAAGCCTTGCATTTTCTGTGACTGAGGTATAGTAGGTATAAATGATACGAAGACTTGGTGGTGAAGGTCGCATTATTACTTTTATGTTGTGCTTTCGTTGTAATGAAGAAGCACATCAGTGTGAAGACTGCCATCATGTCAACTTGAACAGGCAAGAGTTCTTTTTGAACTCAGGTAAGAGCACTATTGGCACAGGAACAAGAAATTGATGGAAACTGGATAAAAAAAAAACGAAATGACGTGGTATTGGATTTTTGGGGTGGAGGTCCTATCCGATTCTTTCCGCCTGTGTCCGAGACCCGTCCGACTGTCCGAGAGCGACCCTTGCGGCCGTCGAACGGCCGGTGCAGCCTCCGACCTGCTTCCTCTGATCCCTATCGTATGCGAAAATGCCAAACGAAAGCAAAACAAGAATGGCAGACCAGGGATGTCGTGGCTAGGTTTGCATTTTTGGGATGGAAAACGTCACGGCTCCGTTCCGGGTTTGAACTTTGGACCCTCGCGGTTGAGACGAGACAAGCAAGGTATGAATCCCGTGCAGGTTTGGCTCGCCGACAGGTTCCCGCTGTACCTGGCTCACCTCCGGCGTCGCCTACCGCGCGTCGCTCTCTCGGCCCCGGCCCGGCCGATGGACCAGTACGGCCATAGTGGGCCGAGCCGACGAGCGCCACGCAAAACCGAGCAAGCCACGTTGGATGGGAATGGGATCGGCTCGGCACGTCCGCACGACTGCGCGCCGTCCTATCCGGCCCGCGCCCGCCACGGCGGACGCGGCCGCGGTCGCCAGGCAAGAGCAGACCGTGCGCGGGGGAACAACGCGGACCCGTGCATAGGCCTTTCTCGCGCGCGCGCCCGCCTGAATTTGCCAGCGGGTCAGGCGAGGAAAAGGAGTGGCTCGTCGGCGTCCGGCGGGACGCGGCAGGCACGGTCAGACGCGATGGGTAGGTAAAGCAACCTCGGACTGGACAATCGTGTCAGCACTGCATCGGTTTCTCTCGCGCAAGGCTTGCCTTGGCAATGGGCAATGGCGAATCTTCTGTTCTAGATTTCATCGGCGCATCACTAATTCCTTTTCCTTTTGGAGGGAAGCACACGTGTTGCTGATGACTATTCATTCCTCTGAACTCAAGTCGGAAATGCGACGCGACGAGCTGCGCTTGGCGCCTTCGCTTTTGCAGATGTGTGTGTTTTTGGTACAAAAGAATCGCGTGTCAGGCGGCGTACAAACGAATACAACGGACGGACGGATCGAAACCGAACCGTGAGCCTACCTATCACCTGAATCTAACAACGGCCAGGAGCGCACCGAGAGCGAGCAGCTCGGCTGGCAGCAGCACGACCACCAGCAGGTGCGCGCGCCTGCCCGCCTCGCTAACGGCGTCCACCAGGCCCCCGCCCGACGACGGCGACGACACGCCGTGGACGCCGAACGGCCACCACAGGAGGCGGAGCAGGCGCCACCGCCCGCGCTCGGCCTCTTCCCGCGCGCGCCGGGCCTCCTTGCGGACCACGGCGCGCACGGACCGCAGGTACGAGTTCACGTCGTGGTCGCGGTACACGGAGCCCCGGGGCCCGTACGCGGCGCCGTCCTTGAGGATCTCCAGCGGGTGCGGCGAGTTGAAGAAGGCCGACAGCGCGGACCGGAGCTGCTGCGACAGGGAGCCGTCGTCGCCGGACGCCGATGCCGACGCCGACGCCGACGCCGACGAGGCCCCGACGCCGGCCAGGTGGTAGATGCCGCTGTCCGGCGGGAGCAGGTGGTGGTGCGGGGACAGCCGCTCGTCCGGCTGCAGGATCAGCACCTCCCCCATCGGCGCGTACAGGAGCTTCTGCATTCACACAATGGATTGTTTCACGATGGATGTAATGGACTAATGGGATGAGATCGCTGGCGTCGTATCGTATACACCTGAAAGCCATTCTTGCTGAAAGAATGGCTCGACCTCCAGGCCACCAAGACCTACCTGGTTTGTGAGGCACGGGTGGCTGCGAAAATTCCCGTTGGCAAGCTTCAGGATGTTGGCGACATGGTCAGGGTAGTGGCAGGAGAACACCCGGGGCACTATGTCCCGGTGCATCGTGACCGACTGCACGTGGCTCCGCGGCAACCCGAGCCGGCGGAGCAGCTGGTCGCCACCGCACATGATGCAGGGCGCGCCGAACGTTATCACGGGCAGCAGCGACGACGCCGGCGCCACCCCTCGCATCAGCAGCATCAGGTTCACAAGCAGGGCCAGGCTCCCGCCGAGGGAGTGCCCGGTGAACCGCAGCCGTGCGGATTTACCGCAGCTCTTCAGGTGGGCTTTCACGTAGGGTAGCATCTGGTGGTACATCCCCTTGGCAGCTTCGTATATGCCCCTGTGAACGAGCACATCGAGTTCCTGCAGCGCCATGGACAGAGGTCACAAACTGCTCGTACTACCAACTACTGAAACTGAAATTTTAAGCAACAGCTAGTAGAATCATCAAACCTCAAATTTGACAGGTTCAAATAAAAGGTTGGCCTGCCAAGAAGCAATTGATTCTGAGCCCTGCAGGTTACAAAAGCAAACAACCACAATGGCACCAAACTGGACTAAGAAGCACGAAATACAGAAACTATACAATGAACTATATGAGAATTTGGGCATGTATAAGCAATACCTGAACCACAAAGTATCTTGTGCTGTTTTGATCATCATCACAGACGAACCACTCGCAAGGGCAAGATCTTGAAGAATTCAGATCATCTGCAACAGCTTGTCTTGTCTCTTCCTTGGCAGCAACCATGGAGGTCACTGAATTTGTTGTAGCCACGAATGAGGCCTCATCCAAGCTCAACCCGTCACCGCCATTCATGAATGCCATGATGGTTGGATCATCCTCGGCATCATTCCCGGGACCAAATGGCATAATGCCCATGGCCCGGGAATGCAAATACGAGGCAGCCGAAGACACTACATGGTATGCACCAAAGGGGTTTATCCCTAGGCCACTTCTTTCCCCCTGGCTTGATGGTACTGCACCGTCGACGGCTTCAGGTGCTTGATCCCCAGATTCATCTTTCTTAGTGCTATGCTCCTGCTTCTGATCAGGGCTAGTTCCGGCCTTGTCTTGCATTGACGATGTCACAAACCGCAAACTGTATCTCCGAAGACACTTTGGCTGAAATGGGAGGCATGAAAGCAAAGGATTCCAGAGTTAGGCAGTCGAAAAGGATATTTGCAACCGCAGTTCAGTTATAATAGATCAGTATAAGAAGCTCTGGTTCAGAAATAACAATGTATCCATAAGCCTGAAAACAAATTTGCATTAACGAATTGGCAGAGACAAGCAGAACTCGAGGATCGACTTGGACCAATCCAAGAATAGCTATTGGAAAATCACACTTGAAAAAAAAAAAAGTAGACAGTAAAATCCAAAATAGACCAAATTTAGCTTGAACGTGCCAGGAAAATACCACCACCCGGCAGTCCAGCACCTGCATTGACGCTGAAAAATACACGACATGAGCCACGACACCTGTCTGACACAATCAATGCTCATGAGCATTTACCGAACGCAATAAAATAGGCCAAATTCGCGGAGGACGAACTGCAATTGACGCGTTAGGGAGAAATAGTAGCAATACCAGTACTAAGCCATGATGATGGTGAATTGGTAGATAGACTGAATGACTGATGGTACCTGAATTCTGGGGATCATGTAGGCGATGTTGCAGAGGTAGGACATCATAGAGTACTCCTTAGCCTCCCGGAGCGACGCCTTGCGCAGCAGCCGCGAGAACGACGCGCGGTCGAACACCTCGCGGTCGTCATACCCCACGTCGCAGCCTTCGTCGTCTTCCCCGCCGACGCAGGAGGCGCACTCCTCAACGCAACCAGCCGCAGCCGCCTCCTCCGATTCCTGGCCGCCGCCCCCGGTGGCCTCCGCGTCCGCCGCCTCCACCCACCGCGGCTGCACCCGCAGCATCTGCAGCACCCAGTTGCCCTGCCTCCGCTCGTCCCCCTCCGCCGCCTTCCGCTCCTCCTCATCGGGCGGCGGAGGACTCCTCGTCTCCGGGCCTCGAACGGAGGCGCCTGCCGCCGGGGCCGGCGGCGGCCTGTCTCCCCCGCCACGTGGCCACATGCGCAGCATCGGCGGCTGGTGCAGAGGCTGCCGCTGGCGCTGCGCCGACATCGCCGGCGCCACCGGAGGCTGCGGCGGCGGCGCGGCGCCGCGCACGAACCTCAGCACGTCCATGGCGCCGGGCGGCGGCTGCGGGCCTGGGCAGGCAGGCGCCTCCGAAACGTGGCTTCGTCTCGTGCGCACGAGGGCGGTTAATCCGCGCGAATCGGCAAGAAGCTGGTTAAAAATAGCGCGGGAGGTTACGTTTAGGAATGGATCCCTGCCGACTGGGACTTGTGAGGCGGCTGGTGGGCGGTGGCGTGCTCTGTGGGGCTCGCCAGCCGGCAGGCAGGCTGGCTGGCCGGCCGGTTAATCTTCTTCTAGTTCTTCTAGCTCCCCTGAGTAGAGCTTAGCTTCTGCTCCACGATGGTGAGTAGCTTCCGTGATTGTGGGAGAGGGGAGGGAGGGCGCGGCGGTGGAGGAGAGGTCCTCCTATATACGTGGAGACGTGGCCAAGGGGAAGGACGGCAGGAGGGTGGAGGTAGGCGATGACTGGGGATCGTTTGTGGGAGACTCGGAGGTGAGGTGAGAGAACGGTGAAGAAAAGAAAAATATTTTGGGTTGCTTTTATTTTAAAGGACGGTAAAAGATTTGTCGTGATTTTTATTAGACGAAAAAAATAAAAATAAAGGCAAGGGTCCCGTCTAGTTTTTAAGTAAAAACTGGATAAAAACTACATATACAATTGTGAAGGGTACCCTACTCCATCAGCACATCTAGGTACCAAGTCTACTCGACTCGCGCCACAAAAAACGCTAACTCAACTCTACTCAGCTCCACGCTTGATCGGACTGGAACATCGACACAAGCCTCTAACCACTAGAACTCGGTCGGATTGGATCGTCGACACGAGCATCCACTTTCAGCCACTAGGAGCTCCACAACCGAGGCAACAACCAACAAAAGACTAACAAAACAACTAAAAAACTAAGCAACTAAAAACAAGCTATGCCTGCTCCACCACAGACACCAACCATGAACATGTTGGTGGGGACGACGAACTAGCACTGCCAAATAAATCCCGACCGAGTCGAAATCCACAACGACGCCTTCAAGAAGGTTACGACGCCCAAGCATCGCCGTCTTCCGTCCATAGAGGACAAGGTTCTCACCCGTAAAGTGTGGTGGGGACACGACGCCCTCAGCAGGGGAACGACACCCACAAGTGCCGCCGTCGTCAGGCCTTCGCCCAAAGAAACCCTAGCATAGACGTCGATCGATCAAAGGTCCCCGCTAGACACCAGGACGTCGCGGCCGGCCATCCAGAAGAAGCCTCACCGGAGTCGACGCGTCGGCCACGCAAGCAGCCATAAAGCTACGCTAGCACCTCGCAAGACCACTTGCCGAACACCAGCCTCCTGCCACCGTGCACGTCCAACAACCGTCCGCCGAAGCCGTAGTCACCACCGACCACCGCCGCCGGCCGAGCTCTCGTCGCAGGCACCGCCACCCCCTGAAGGTGCCGGATCTGGAGCAAAGCCCCTAACCAACACCCCCGTGGACGTTATGGCCACCGTCTTCATAACGACCGCCCCACGACAGCAGTCGAAGGCATGGGGGAGGGACGACATAGATGAAGACCGCCCCCCGACACCAACACAACCCCAGCCACCGCCACGGCACGACCACCATCAAGAGGAGGTAGAGGGCGAGCAGGGGGGAGGGAGCCCCTTCGCCACTCCCCACGCTGAAAGGGCAGCAGTCCTGCGACGCCCTACCGATGACCCTCGCCGGAGAGGAGCAGCCAACATCGAGCCCGGCACAGGCCGCAGCACCGCCACGGCACCGCAGAATCGCCAAAACCGCAGCCGGCCATGCCACCACGGCGTCGCCGAAGAAACGCTCTACCACCACCGAGCACCCCCACCCCCGAAGCCGGCGCCTGCCAGGCAGCCAGCAACATCCCGTCACCCAGCTGAGGCCGACAACAGCCAGCAGAGGCAGGCAGCAGACAGCAACCGCAGCTGCTGGAGACAAGGTGCACCGTAGCCCCCAAGAGCCGTGCGCTGGCCAAGCACAGAATCCGGCCAAGGGACGGGCGGCAGCGCCGCCCTGCAACCGCGGCCCCCCGCCGGCCGTCGCTAGGGTTTGGGGGCGCGACCGAACCGCCCGCCTAGGACAACGCGCGGAGAGCCACCCAGGCGCCGTATCCAGTCCTCCGGCACCGGATCCGGTCGACCCTGGCCGGCCGGGCCGAGCCACGCCGCCGACCACACCGCACGGACGCGGCCAGGATGGGGAAGAACAGGACTAACCGCTGGCGGTCAACCGCATCAGAAAGGCGGGCGCACGGCGCACCGCTGGCCAGACCAGGTGAGGCGACACGGCACGGCAGGTCGGCAGCGACGCCGGCGCGCGTCCGTTGCAGCGGCCACGCGCAGAAGATCCCACCGTTGCTTTTGTGACGTGGACGCGTCGGTCCGGCAGGGACGTGCGGATGGCGGCACGTCAGCGGATGAGACCGCTTGCGCGGACGTACACGTGCCGCGCGACGCGCGCCATGCACCTGGGCTCAATTTGCACTAGAAGCATCGGAGACGGTCGGGCTGGATCTGGGCCATTAGACATGGTGGGCTTATAGAGACGGTGATGTTGAGAAGATTCGGCCCACCTAGATAGGTATAGGAGGGCTGCGGTTTATTTCTTCGTCATGTTTCGGCACCCAGGTCATGCGTGTCGTATCTTCTGGGTTTTGGATGATAGTAGTGACACTGGCCAACCATGCATGGTGAGATTGTGGTAGTTAGCCCAGCGGACGGTGAATCGTGTTGTGTGAGCCACTGACTGACCGATGGTTACTAGCCATACTTGCGTGAACCCGGGGGTACATCTTGGCTCCCGTCCCTTTCTGGTTTGTACCCGGCGACCCCGATCGTGAAAACGAACGTGTGAGAGGCAGTCAGGCTTGCATGGCCATGGGTAGGTTGCTCTCGAGCCACCAGACCCTAACGGCCTTGCACTAGCTGAAACGAAACATCACATGCACAAATCAATCGATCGGGACCCGATGAAGCAACATGTTATTTCAGGGAGAAGAACAAACAGAAGAAAGGAAAAGATTAAAAAAAGAGATGAACCAATCTGTGTCAAGGAACGATCGACTTTTATATCGTTGCAGCTAGCGAATGGGACGTGTGGGGAAGGCTGAACTTCGACTCGTCGTGAGGATCCTGCCTGCCTGTATCTCTCATGCACACGCTCTGGTCAGGTCAGGTTAGTTGGCCTGCCCATGGAAACCAGCGGTCCATGCCGCGCCCAACCGGAGCGGGCCGGGAGCTAGGCTTTAGCTTGAGGAAACGATCGATTATGCATTTACGACCGGACCACGCGACCGCTAAGCTTTGCATAGTTAATTACATATATACGGATATATATACCTCATCGTTCTTAAAGTTCTCTTCTTCCTCGTACTACATACAGCGCCAACGATCGACCGGACGACGTCGAGAGCTTGAGAGAGATCGAGTTTGTCAGGAACGAACGGCTATGGCGTCCGTTTGTTGCAGCAGGCCGCGATTTTGGCTCCTGGCAGTGGCGCGCATCTCCTGCTGCTTCCTCCTCATCATGCTCCCTCCTTGCTGCAGCTCACCAGGTCCTCGTTTCTTCTCCTCGTCCTGCTCTCGATCGACCTTCTCTGTTTGTGTTTCCTCTGCTGTTTTTTCATTTCTTTCTACTAGTCGACCCGCGTGCGTACGTGCATGGCAGCACACAGGCACGTACGAGGAACACTGCACACGCGCACGTCACGGTTCATCTGTTCATCACATTGGTAACACGTGCGGAACTCATGCAGATGCTGGAGGAGAAGGAGCAGCAGTAGCAGCAGCGACGGTGGATATTGTCGCAAGAGCCCTGTTCTGCTTCAACGATCGCTACGTAAGTGTGCGTATATAGTTTCGAGCTTCATTATTTCACTATTGTAATATAATGGTCACATATATATGGCGTGCATATATGCTGACCGTCGTCGTCGTTCTTGCTAACTGCTCGTGCGCGTGCGTGTCGTCGTCAAGATCTACAGCGGGTGCCAGGGCTCGTTCCGGCTGGGCCCAGAGGGCGCTCTGGCCGTGCCGCCGGGGTCGACCGACGCCTTCTGCGGCGGGCCGTGCATGGCGGAGACGGAGCTCGTGCTCCACTGCGTCGACGGCATCATGTCCAATTTCCGCTTCTACAACGGCGCCTCCGCCGCCGACGTCCGCTTCGCGCTCGACCAAGGGTGCGGCCACTCGGGCCTCCGCGGCGACTTCGGCGTGCTGGAACGCATCGGAGCCGACGAAGGCAACTATGGCCACGGGCACTTCTACGGCCGCGCGGGGGACGACGCCCGCCGCCGGTCCATCAAGAATCTGGCGGCGGTGCCGCTGCTGCTGAGCGCGGCCGCCGCGATCCTCGTGTGGGCGTGAGCGTGAAGTTTGCTAGTAGGACCGCGGCCATATCAGCAAGACAAAGGAAACAACTTCGGTTGCCGCAGGCAGTAGTGTAGCTTGTGTGCGAGATGATTGCGCTCTTCATCAGGTTTTTACATGTTAGACAAGTAGTAATTGCAAAGGTTTATTACAGAAGATACAACTGCATGACCGCTTTTTCTCTGTTCCATGGTTGACTGCCGGGTACTTGTCCTAGTTTTTTTTTTGTTTGAATTATTAATATTTTTCATAGGGAGATGAAATTAAATCATCAGTTGTATCAGAACCTTTGGCACGAATGTGATATTTCTGCTGAGATCTCGAGAGAGTACAGAGTGGCAAAAGGAATCAGGCTAAAAAACAGGTTCGATTTATAAGGGAAAAACTCCCCTTGCTCTGTTTCTAAGTGTAATCTCTCCAAGTAATGTTTCAAAACTGTATATATGGACACTGAAATCACGGTTTCAGATCTCCTTTAGCAAAAATCGATAATGTCAAATAATTTATTATAAAGTTTATATCGATATTTTACTGAATATTTTGGTACCATTAGAACAACCATGTCAGAACACGAGTGCGCGCCCACATTTAGTGAAAGAAACACATGAGTACTATGCATTGTGGACCTGCGGTGCAGTTAAGGGTGGAACTAGAGGAAATGCGAGGTGTGGTGCTTGCCACTCGGGTGTGTAGATTTTTGACAGAGGTGTGCATATATAAATATATAATGAAAAATTGGTCATAATCATTGTTCTTTTGTTTGTCCATGGGTGCGTCCGCACCACCCCCTTCACCCGACATAGATCCGCCTCTGGGTGCAGTGCACCAATTTGCTCATTTATCATTTTCATCCTCAGTAGCATTGTTTGCTGTGTTTAACATGACTACATGATATATCACCAATATACGTGGGAGTGGGAGTTAGTTTTTTGTCCAATGGATACATATGTAATATATAAAATGTAAAATGCACGATATATATGACCATTGACATGTTTGAAATAGCCAAGGTTATCTTCTGATATAGCCCATCATGTTTACAACATATACTAATTAAGGAGTGTAAAGCATCATTTGCATTTGATTTCAAGGATATTTTTACAGGAATTTGATCTCCAAGAACAAATTAAAGGACTATTAACAAGGTCCCGTGCTATACGGATAACTAGACTGGTAGATATTAAAATTTAGCTTGTGTTTGCCAACTAGTGAAGTAGTTCTCAATTAGAATGTGGACTAAAACCAGCTGATCCATTAGTCCGTCTGTTTGTATGGTGTAGGACTAAATTTTAGATGACTCTTTTTAAAACTTTCATGTGACTAAACTTTAGTTTTCATATCAAGTGTTTTTTGTAGGTTTTCAACTTAACATTGTGA
This sequence comes from Bothriochloa decipiens, assembly GCA_023333625.1. Lineage (NCBI taxonomy): Eukaryota > Viridiplantae > Streptophyta > Magnoliopsida > Poales > Poaceae > Bothriochloa > Bothriochloa decipiens. The sequence continues at coordinate 49,822,979 of CM041632.1, forward strand.
AAAATTACAGAAACCCTTCTAGTTCGTAACTAAGCTCTTCTGCCACAACAAGAGTTATACGCGTTAGAACTCCCAATACTGGGCACCATTATCTCCCCTGATTTCCATAGTTCATATACCTATTTTAAGAGGATGTAACATCATACATGTAAATGCCATTCTGGAGAATGGAGCATTGTACTACTAGTATCTATACTCATGTACAGTTCTAGACTTCTATATAGAAAGATATATACATGAAAATAATTATATGTGATATATTTGTGTATGACTTTAGCCACAATCATGTCTAGAAATAAATAAATTTAGGTTAAGATAGTGCGTGGTTCAACAAATTCATAAAATTGCATATTAAATGAAAAGTTTCTTGATTTTTTGATTGGTACCGGTATGACCGGAATAACTCTTATTGACTAATACCGAGATTAGTATGGAATAGAGTCCCTTCTGGTCGATACGGAATTAATATGCTTGTGTCGTAAGAGCATCTTCAACATTTCAAAAATCTCAATATGTAAATCAATGAGTTTTTCAAATGACTAAATAAAGCTGAAGCATATTTATTGGGTTCCTGCTTTAAAATCTCGCTCCTAAGATATAGAAATATAGAAGGCAATTTTACATCACGAGTCCCAAATTATTTTAAATCATATACCAACTATTTGTATGTTTTTTCTCTTATACATTTGTATTAGGATTCTTGTCATTCTCCTTATTTCTCTCTACGTCCTTCACCTCTCGATCAACCGCGTATGTTTTCACATTGGTGGATTGATCTTTTCAAGTGTGGAAAGATTTGGAGTTGAGACGAGGAGTTGTTGGAGAGCGTTATATTTCAATCTTATAATTAAAAAAATCAATATCTTGCGAGTGGATTTTGGAAATCTTGAGATGCTCTAACATGGCTTTGATCTATTTCCTTACATCCACTTCAAAAGAAGACAAGAGAGATAGTCAAACCCTCACCTACCCCCCAACCTAGGTGCGGAAGTCAAATCAATCCTTGTTTGTATATCGCTGAACTTACGTACCCGGGCCTGGCTCAACACATTCTTTTAAAACAATCGAATAACGGCTTTTTCATGACTTGGCCATTCAATCTTGTGAACTAATCGAGACCGAAATTGGATAAAGAGATACAAAAGGAGAGGAATACCCAATCGATGAAAGAAAAAAAAAAGACGGAGATAAAGGTTTTGGCGCCAAAAGTGTGCGGCAATTACGGGTTAGCGGAGATTTTGGCGCCATCCGCGTTTCACAAGGGCACTCCGGTAATCTCTCCTCGGCGATTTCTGCTCTCGTACACCGCAAAAACCCAGTACCCCGCACAGCGGCGCCGCCTCGTTCCTCTCCCCGTCTCCTCCGTTCCGTCAAGCCCGTGCACTCCGCCGTCGCCGCCCGCGAGAGGAATCGGCTTCATCCGTTCGCCTCCTCAAGGACGGTAAGGCTGGCCGAAATGTTCGACCTTCTTCCTTGTCTGATTTGTGGTTGTAGCTGCGGGGATTTGGGGGCGGGATCGAGAGCGTGATCTCTTCAGGCACCCCACTTTTGCTACGGTTTTGTCTCCATGGCCGAGCCTTGCTGCTCCCAAATTCCATGGTCGGGGGAGAGAATCCCTAGCCCAAATCCCGATCCAATGACTGACAGCCGCCACTCCCGCGGAAGAAAGAGGCGGGAGCGAGGTTGGGCGTGGAGAAGCCAAGCTGCGCGGATTGGACCATCAATGAGTGACCGTAGAGTTTGTTGCCTGATTTTTTTTTATTCAGATCTACAAATCGGTGCCTAGGATTTTTTTGTTTTTTATCCTAAACTTATATGGAGAAACTGTGTTAGATAGTGTTCAAACGTCTTAGTCGTGTACAGTGCAGGTGATTGTGATACTCACCAGCAGATTGTATATGCTTACACATTATGCGTCTTACATGCTTTTTTCCTAGGCCACCTCCTGCACTTCGACAAGCATGCATTCTTGGAAAAAAATGTCTTGTAGTCATTTTACAGTAATCATGTTGGTAGAAATTCTGAAGGTTGTTTCTTGAGAATCTTTAGGCATTACAAATATTATGGTATATCACATCTATAATGCCCAAAATGATTATCTCAGGCTGCATGTATATTGTAACACATTCACAATCACAAGTCACGTTGCCAACCAAAACTCCAGTACATGGTATTCGAGAAAAAAAAAACTCCAGTACATGTTTTGCAGTAGAGATCCTCTCCAAGCACCTGTTCATCATTCTGCAATCTTCGATAGGAATTCCTCTTCAATATGGTGTTTTTTGTGATAGTGACTAGATGTGTGGAATTTATTTGCTTCACTGTTTGCTAGATGATTGTATTGAATTGCATTGAACGATCTGAAAATCTGAATCCTCGTTTTGCAGAGATGGACACATCAAGCCCTGCAGCCCTTGTCAATGCAGAGATTCTGAACATGTTTGTTGGGCGAAGAGTGCGCACGGTTGTTCAAGTCCAACGCAATGAAGGTGGAGTGGTTGTCGGGCAGTCCACTGATGGGTGTCAATTGAGTATCAAAAGCGCCATGGACGTCCCTGAATCACACTTTATGGAGGTTTATGGAATTGCTGAAAACAACCAGACCATCCGTGCTGAAGTTTGCACAGATTTTGGATCCAACTTCGGTGAGATTTCAAATGCCTTTGGCCCTTTGATTGAAATAGTATGAACTGTTAGTATATTTTGAGTGCTACTATACCATGATTTAAACTTCCCCACATTGAAGCTTCCAGCTCTTATTTCATTCCATGTTATAAGAAGATTGTAATATACCCACGCCCCTGATGTAAACCAATTCAACCATGCAAAATCAGTGAAAATTTTGAGTTTCATCTTCCTAATGAGCCATCAGCTACTATTTTGCCCTCCCTTATGGTATTATTTTGCTTGGCCCTTGACCTTAGCCTATGTAAA
>CM041632.1:49845912-49897207 GCA_023333625.1 Bothriochloa decipiens
TGTGTTGTAACAATCTGAAACAACAAGATAAAACGAGTTGAAACAAAATGCTCAAGCAATTTGAAACAAAACATGCATGGTTACCGAAACAGAAACTTGAACATGTGTTTCAAGTGCTTTCGGTGTTTCATTAATATTTTTTAATTTGTTTTCATGTTTCGTTGTTTTTCAACGGATAATCCACTTGCATGTTCTAATCTGTTGTTTCACTTATATATTCTTTTTTGTTTCACTTCCTTCTAATTTAGTGTTTCACTTATATGTTTTCCTTTTGTTTCATTGGGATTTCCCCCTTTTGTTTCAGAGGACGAGGGCGGTCAAGTGTTTATGGAGTTTGCGGCGTCGATGGGAGGAGCAGGGGCCGTGCGGGCCATTGGCGGACGCGGGGGCCAGCGCGAGCGGACACGGGGGGTGCATGCATGCCAGTGCGAGCGGACGCGGGGGCAGAGGAGGCATGGAGACGGGAGGTTGAGGTCGAAACGTGTGTGTACGGTGCGGGGGAGACGGGCCGGGCTCGGGCGTCCTATGGTTAGGACGTCCGAGCGCCAGCAACGCCCATCAGTATATGGCCTCCCTGAAAACTACTGCAGACTGGGCCATTACTTGTCTCCCGGGATAAAGAAAATTGCGTCTTATAATTCTCAAAAAAAAATACGTTTTGTATATACGTTCCCCAAACAAATCCCCACTACCACTTTTTTAAAAAAAATGACGTCACTAGAAAGGAGAATAGACGAACACAGTTCCTCGATGGCTCGATAAAACGATGATCTATCTCTAGCGTACTCTCCAATGCCACTGTGTAGAGAACAGAACATCAAGCATCTTATTTCGAAACCCTTTCCAAATGGCTAGCTCCAAAATGGTGTCCCACAAGTCACAAGATCACCACCACCTTTAGCATGAGTTAGCAGTTTCAAAATCATTTTGCAACAATTTTACTCGCTTCATTTCCGCACCACTCGATCTAAATGCACTACTCTTGAGTTAGATCTCACTTAGTTATATTAGATAACTATTAGTAAACAAGAATACCCCTCTTGTTATTATGGCTATCTATCATAAATCCGGTGAAATAAACGGTACTACAAGTCATACTTTTGCCCTGTGTATTTCAATTTCATCTTCATGTCATCACCCACAAGCATTTTCACACATGAAAATTGTATTAATGTATCTTCAAATTAAATGTTATCTAATCATTTACCTCTTCTCTCGTATTATCGAGCTATCACAGATCTTATAGTTTCTTATATAAGAAACTATTTTCTTCTCGTGCCTCTTTAATTCCAGTGTCATATTAGCATTTTGCATATTTAGCACCCTAATTAATTTTAGAGACACTATTTATTGGGGCTCCTAAGGGCAGCTCCAACGATGTTAAAAGATATAGCTCATATAATGTTTTATATTTGGTAAGAGGAGGAGAGAAGAATGATAATCTAGCTCTTCATGAAAAGAGCTCACACACGTTTCTAAGATTTGTGTGCCCATGTACATTTTTTATACTAGCCTCGTAGGTTACTCTACTTTTATATTTTTTTAAAAAAAAGAAATATGATAGCAAAATGACTCTATCGTTGGGGATACTCTAAGGCAACTTGCATACTTCTCGCTATCAATATTGGTTATATTAAAACATGTAGCTAGGAAATACACTCCAATATATAGTATTTTTACCGGCCAATCATCTCCTGAAAATTCTAAATATATCTGTACCAAAGAGGTCGGTACAAAGTAGAAATAGCTAGCGATGATGAATATGTTGGAAACCTCTACCGACCAATCATTCGTCGTTGTTATTCCCCTTTATGGACCGCTGTCTAAAACTATTTTTTAGCTATGGTACAGTGCGTGCAAATGTATTATTATTACTTTTTTTTAGATAAAGTATAGAAACTATCCGGCTTCATCTACCCGTGGGTAGAATCAGGCCAAATTATTACAACAAAAAAATAAAAGAAGAAAACTGACGGAAAAATTACGTCCCAACAAGAGGCTCGAGTAGTCCTATACGACAAACTGGCTTGATCCGTGATGTCAACTCCTCTAGAATACGATCATCAACGTCAAGACAAAGTCGCCCAAAGACGTATGTCAGACCTTAAAAAAGGTACTGAAAACGCTGGACACCGACCACCATTGAAGATTGGATGCATCTTCTAAGACAATAGTACAAAGACTTGGAGCAGATAGCCTAAAACCAACATCCGAGCTATTACGCCATCAAATGCCACCTCCGCCTTGAGCTGAACACTGAATAGGGTGACCACACGGGAGAATTGCCCGGCCTTGGCGAACAAGAACTTCGACGATGCGCCTGCGCCACCGCCGCCTGGAGAAACTAGGCTAGGCTTTCACCCAGTTACTGAACACCTGCGAGCGCAGCAGGGGACGGACTGACCGACGGCTTTAGAGGGACCTTCAACAAGGTGTGTGGCACAGACAGTTCCACCACCGCCGTCCCGGCGAAACACGCCAGACATTTTCACCCAAACCGCCGCCGCCACCGTCGACACTGCGCCCGGCCAACGAGGAAGGCCGCCTTCACCGGAAGGACACCATCAGCTTTACTCGGAAGGCGGGCAACCCCGATGCTGATCGTCGATCACATCTAGGTCCATGGGACCCAAATCCGACCCGATGTCGCCGCCGCAAGACGAACGGCAAGCCGGCCGCCGTCGACGAACCACCACCGCACGGAACAGGATACTGCCGGCAGAGGGACAACCCCATCCCAGACCGAGGACGCCGATCCAAGCCCGCAGGGCCCAAATCAGACCCCCCGCCGCCCAACGACGGCGCGCCGAGGACGGGGACGCCCGCCACCGCCGCACCGCGCTGTCCCTGCCCGGGAATGGCCGGCGCCGCCACGGTCATGGAGAGGCATCCCTACCGATCCCCACGCGGATCGAAAGGGACGACACCCCCTGGTCAACCGGACTCCTGTGCCACCACACCCTTGACGACGCCATGGCCATCCAGCGCCGCCACTTGAGAAGGCCCCGCCGCCGCCATCATGGCCGGCTGCACTGGCCTTGCCGACGGCCTGCTCTAGCGGCGGTTCGGCGGGAAGGGAGGGGTGGGGAGGGAGGGCGGCGGCGGCTAGGGTTACCGCCCGAGCCGCCCGTGTGGACTAGGCTTTGCAAGATCCTTGATCCTACTTGTTTCTTTGGGTTGTCTTGATCACTTGCATTATATTGCTTTCGAGAAATCAGAATCGATGAAGGACATTAATGTTCATGTGTTTTGCACTGTTTCTCAAATAGTAACCCCTTGGTCATTTACATGTTTGATTGATGGACTATGGACTTATGGAGCGGTTCAAGTATCTTTACGAGATCAAATATTATATGGAGTAAGCTAAATTCTTCATAGATACTAAGTGGTAAATTATGGACGAGTAAAACAGAGTACAGCAGCATGATCAGATGATCCTCTTCGTTCTAGTCTAGAACCAAAACTGTGATTCAATTTTGAATTATATAAATATTCCACCTCAATTCGCCTTCCCGTTTCCGAGACCAAATTAACACATCTCTACAGGAAACAATTATAACGTGAGATGGTCAAGAAAGAAAATTATAATTATAAACATAACACATCAACCAATGTCGCGCGAGAGCGCGCGCGGGCACGCGTGCAACGTTGCAGCGGCGGCAACGATGCGAGGGCCCAGCGGCCGGCCGTGTCGTCGTCCGTGTAGAAGGAGATCAGATCATGTTGGAGAGCGAGCGGCAGTTCTCGGACATCTCGAGGAGCGACCCGTCGAATTTCTCCATGGGGTTGGGCTCGCCGATCTTCCTGAACTGCTCGTCGCAGTTCTGCATGTCCTGCGCCGCCATGAGCATGGTGGCGCGGATGGTGACGGCGTCTTTGAAGGCGATGGCGCGCTTGCAGGCGCCGAGGTTGTCCTCCACGTCCAGGTACAGGTTGTTGCACAGGTCCAGCGCCGTCCGCGCCTTGGGGGACGCCGTCATGGCCGCCTCCTTGACGTGCGCCCTCGCCGCCTCGGTGCGCCTGAGGAACGCCTCCACCTGCATCCGCAGCACCGCCAGCGGGTCCAGCACCGGCGCGTGGCTCGCCGGGTCCGGCCCCACCGTGCTTGTGCAGATGTCGGGGAACGCGGTTCGCCTGCAGATGTCCACAAGCATGGCCGCGTTGACGGCCGCAGGCGGTGTGGCTACGAGCGCCGTGACGACGGCCGCGACGAGGAGGAGCAGGAAGCGGGTTCCTGCCATGGTTAGCTGTTTGGCTTTATTACCTGTGTTGTGCGTGTCTCCGTGCAATTTTTACGTGGGCCGCGTGTCGGAGGAGGCTGGTGAGAAGAGGAGGAGCGCTGATGAAGAGGGGCTGCTCGGACGGGGGAGGATGAGATAAGTACGCGAGATGGGTGGCGGGGCTGGCTGCATGCAGCATGCATGGACAACGGGAATGGCGGTTGTCCTCCTTCGCCGGGATTCCCTTTGTCCGTTCGTTGGTATTGTCATGTTTCCATTTTTGGTAGCCCTTAACCACAGCAGATTGCATGGAAAGCAAACTCTCCATGCGGAAAAGAGCTTGTATATATGAAATACCTATAAACAGTGGTAGCTTAGAGAATGGGCCATGCATGCTAAATCGAAGCAGATTTGCCTTCAAGAACAATGCCTCACATCGTGCGCATAATGTGGGAGGAGAGGAGCTTGCCCTCATCGAGCTTAATAGTAATGGAGCACAGCTATAAAACCTTAGCTAGGTGCCGTTTGATCTACTAAGGATTTTATTTATAAATAAATTAGCTAAAAGAATGAGAATGAGATCCAAACTATCTCCCCAAACTTATTATTTCAATTCTTATAGTGTTAATGCAAAATATGATTAGACACCGGTTAGAACTAGATTGCCTGAGGCCACACATGGTCTATGCACGCAGTGGGAAAGATCAAACACGGTAAGTCTAACTAGCAAGTCAGCTACATAAATTTGACGCTCGTTCTTCGCCCGAAAGGCCCACGACCATCTTTCGAGAAGACCCAAAGGGGAGGAGCATAACAGGGTAGCCTTAGGGTAGGCAATGCTATCTAAAGCGCGCTAATAAATCTTGTTAGGAGAACTGGTGGATAACATAGAGTTGGAAGAGCTAATGGTAGAAAAAAATGAGTATAGTAGTTCGATCTTTTGATCAACTATGTGTGCTTAGCCTCGATCCCTTGTGTTCCTCTAATATATATAGAGGGGATGGTCTTATTCCATACAAAACCTTTTGTAAACAAGTTTTCCATGTTTTCCACGAGATCGGAGCAATCCCCATTGAACTATGATTGAGATACACTCGGATGACTAAAATTGGCTAATGCCAATTTCAAGGCTAATGCCAATTTCAAAACTGGCCTAGATTAATTTCAAAAACCAGTCAATCCATATCTAAATCATTTTTAAAAACTTTCCATGCTTCTATAGAATGTGAAAAAAAAATCCATAATCATATTGGATGATATTTTTAGTGTGGGTTGCTCCTAGAGACTGAGCTAGACCCAAATTTGACTTAGATTTGGCCTCTATCTTGACTTGGATGTCGTTGCCGGTCTTTGCTACCTCCATGCTTCTCTCTAGGTACTTCAAGATCATCTCCAATGTTCCTATTAATATTAACATTATTAGGCAGAGATCTATTCTCATAATCATATAAAAGGATCTACCTCTAGATTTATTTGTTTCGACCCAATTAAGATTTAGTTATGGGTCCTTGTATATTTAGTGGTTGGAGGAGCAACATGCATGTGTGCATTCGAAAGAGTGATGTTCTCATCACGTGGCCGCGAGCTAGGTTGCCGAATACGCATGAGGATGCCAAGTAAGCGTGTGAGAGGATGACCACGGCATTGATGGGGGATGTCTCTCTATCCCATCAATTTCAAGGAATGGGCAGGACCTGGATATAGGATAGTTATTCCACCTAGCCTACAACCAAACAAAATGGGGATCGTCCCATCCCATACCCATAAAACTTACAACTGAACACAAGCTTAATCATCATATAGTTCGTTTTGGTAATGAGCTTGATGATTCCGATCCCCTATGTTGTATATGTGATCTCAAGGGTTATGATTCCATGGTTGTCAGATGAGATGTAGGGCATTGGCAGAGGGTAGTGGAGGCATAGATAGGAGCTTTCCCCCTTCCTCCACACGTTGACCACAAGTCTTCATCTGCTCTTGTCATCAGCTCATGTGGTTGGTGTGAAATATTCATAGTTGTAGCTTAATTTGGCACCATGCTCCATCACTTCATCTTTTTTAAGAACGTGCTTAGCACGTTGTTTCATTAAGAAGAATGTTTAGATGATTACAGGTTTCCAAGGTGTGTCGTGGCGATCGAGGTGCCAAACAGCTCAGTGACGACTCAGACGACACATAATAGGCGATTATACAAGAAACACTTTTGTGACATACATTGGAGCGCTGCTGACTACAACGCACAGTCAAAGCTAACATGTCGCCCGAACCCTATCCTAAACATTGGATGTTGTGGCCATAAAGTTGACCTTGATTGATGCACCTTCATGTACTTGAGAACCGTATGCCTCCTGACCGGATAAATGTGGTAACTAAGAGTCGAATTATCATTATATTTGACCCATATATTACAAATCCCAACATTGCGAGTGCACCCATTTGAATTCACTCTAGTTCGGTCCCTACGTCACCAGTTTGTAGATGTCAATTTGTTGGCAATATAATGTCTGTCACCCCTTCTACTCAACAACTCAGCAACATTTTTAGCTATATTGATTGATGACTGGTTACATATATAATAAAGAAGAAGCACAATTTGACAAGTAAAGATTTTTTTGTTAAGTCGATGGGGGGGAGAGTCCCCAAGATATGATTTCATTCATAGTTGCTCTTAACAGCCATGAGGGTTTACAAACATTGGATTTTAAGTAAATTGTGATGCTTTACATTCCGCTAGCTATGCTAATTGAGCACCAAATGGTCGCAACTCGCAACTCCCCTATCGAGTCGGGCCATCCCACGGTCTCAAGCCATGCCACGCATGAGGCAACACGGAAATTAAAAGGAGGATGCGCTACCTCCGCATGAATTTGGGCATGCGTCCGACTGAGACGCGACGCGACCATCAAATTGCATCTTAGGCCGCACTACTTAGACGACGACGTTACACTGAACTTTGGTGAAAAAAATCAATGGAAATGTTTTTTAGAAAACAAAATCAATGGAAATGTTCATAAGGGATCATGTTGGAGAGCGTGCGGCAGATCTCGGACATCTCGATGAGCGACCTGTTGTGGTCGTCCAAGGGGTTCATGGAGTTGGCCTTCCTGAACTCCTCGTCGCAGTTCATCATGTCTTGTGCCGCCATGCTCATGGTGGCGCGGATGGTGACGGCATCCCTGAAGCCGATGGCGCGCTTGCAGGCGCCGAGGTTGTCCCCGGCGTCCAGGTAGTAGGTCTTGCAGAGGTTGAAGGCCCTCCGCGCCTCGGGCGTCGGGGCCGTCTTCTCCTCCTTCTTCGCGAGCCGCCGCGCTGCCTTGACGCGCTTCTTGAACGCGTCCACCTGCATCTCCAGCACCGCCACCGCGTCCGTGTCCTTGTACTTGCTGGCGTGCTTCCCCGCCGTCCTGGTGCACAGGTCGGGGAAAGGGGTGCTCTTGCAGATTTCCTCCAGCCCGCCCTCCACGGAGCGAGCGGCCAGGAGCGCGACGGCAGCCGCAACCGCGAGGACGATGAGCAGCGTGCGGGCTCTGGCCATTGCTAGTTGGTGGATTAGACGTGAGGACGGTGGGGTGGGGGCAGCAGAGGGCCGGGGCTGAGGAAGACTGCTCGGTTGGACGTGACCGACGAAGGCAAATAAATAAAAGCACTAGGTGGGACGGGTGGCTTCTGTGGCTCTCCATGCATGGACGACGGAAATGACGGCTCTCCTCCATTTTGCTCGGGCTACCATGGTCCGCTCGCTATCGTCGCTGACGTCGGGATTATACTCGACCCTAGCTAAACAATGGCTCCTTACTAATTTGAGATGGTCTGCGCCCTGGAATAGAGCAAAGAGCACGTGACCAAAAATATTAAAAGGCCATCACCAATCTAATTCATCGAGCATCCAACAATGGCTTAAAACAACATGAGGAGCATATAACAAGAGGGACAAACTTTGCATATCGGTCATCTAAGGTCACTTGAGCCATACGTTGCACATGTTGTTAGTATTGAGTGGCATGGCTGAAAAGAGTTTGAAAATTTACATAAAATGGTTTTGAAAATGCTAATTTGTGCTAATAGTGGTGGTTGTCTCATGTGGCAACACTCGGCAATTAGCGGGTTTTCAAAAATATTTTTGAAAACGGTTTTAATGTTTGTGAACAAACTCGGTGGCATGTTTGGTGCATCAGTAGGTTGATTCGGTGGGTTTTTTTTGTGTTAATTGATTCTGTGGTTGAGATGTGTTGGAGGCACCGAACTATAAGGCTTGGAGAAGGATGTGAGTGAAGGCATTGGAGACCAAGGCTTGGAGAGTTTGGCCGTCCAACTGGCCCTCCTAGTGGTTGGACCGCAATGGTAAGCGTCTAGTCCGGTGGTGGCTACGGTTTGCCATCGGACTGGACAATATCACTGTTCACACAAGGAGTTTATTTGGTGTGTTGAGCGGTTTGACTGTTGCTGGCGGCGGTTGGACCTTCCTGTGTTAAATGTTGTGGCTTGTGGGAAGAGGTCGGGTGTTCAATGTTTTGTTTCTTGACCTACAACACTTTAATTGACATGATCTTAAGAGCTCGAGACCCCTAACCCTTGTGAAAGATCTTCATAAATGTGCAAAAAAAAGAAATTTATGCTGGTATTGTCTAAACATACATCCATAATTATGTACACAAACTTTTTTAGTTTTTGTTTCACAATGTTATCCATATCACAAACCACAAAATCGACAAATCACAAAATCATCTAGCCATACATTTTGCTGCACAAAACTAACAATCACATAATCAACAAGCATATTTTATTGCACAAAATTGATAAATCATGCTATTAACAAATTCATACATTTTGTTGCTTGATTTCACAAACCAAAGCGGACATGAACTTGATACAACCCATTATAGACATTGTTTCATTCAGTGACCACTTTGGACCCTACAACTTCTTAAGTTCTATTTCTGTAACACTGAAGTTGTAGAGTTCCATGTCGAGCACTGCCATCATCGACAACTCTTAGAATCAAAGGTGCCGAGGCACATGTTGCGACCAGGTAGCGGGTCACGGACATCTAAGGTCAGGAGGAGCCGCTGTCTACAAGAGACCGAGCACCTGTGCAAAACATTGAGGCTATTCAGACAGGGACATTCTCATCTTTTTACATGTGGCCTAACATAACAATTCATGATAAAAGGATGCACAAATGGACGGTAGTGTCAATTAAAGGGAAGGGAAAATAGGCTACTGGACATGTAAAATGATCACCCTACGCTGATGGACATGTCAAATATGGAGCAGTTTGCCGATAGACACTCTACTTCTCGTTAAATTTACCGGTAGACACCGGACTGAATACAATATTCATTTATGGGTTATGAGAAGAGAGAAAAGCGATCAAATGTCCGATGTGCCCCTGCCTCCTTCCCTCTCCCTTTTCTTCTCTCTCCTGGTCAGTGGGACGGCCGTGAGCCCGACCACGAAGACGGCCGCGCCCACACCATGGCTGGCTCCATCGAGGCCGTAGGGCCACTCGCGCTTCGTAGGCCGCGACACTGGTCGTGACCTTCGTCCACTCTGGCAAGGCCACCACGTCGGAGGGAACCACGGCGGCGACGCGGCAAAGGAATCCGAAGGGGAGTGCGGGGCGAGGGGGAGCGTGGCGGATGGCTGAGGGTAGCGGGCCGGGCGCGCTCGGTACTAGCCTGTGGGCACCGCGCCCAGCCCTGCGCCGGCGGCCGCTCCCTGGCCCCGCGACCCCATGGCCGCACCCCTGCTCCTCAGTGGCTCCCCAACGGCGGCCGCGCCAAGGCTCCCCGGCAGGCGGCGCTCCGGCGCCACGGCGAGCAGTTCTCCGGCTATAATGGATGCCAACAGCAGCAGCGGTATAAGCAACCGGGCCCGAGCAGCGGCGGCGGCGCCAACACCACCTCCACCGCCACCAAATTCACCACTGTTGTCGCGCCATACTCCGATTCCACTCCCCTGTAGCAACTCCATGACCTCCTTCCTCTCTCCCACCTTGCTGCACCACCGCTCTCCACAGGTAAAGGTCGGGCAGGCCATTGCCACCACTGCGCCCACCATTGGCGTTGTCGAGCAGATCTCGCACGCGCGGCCGACGCACCTCCGTCTCCCTCCGCTCTCTTCCGTTCTTGTTTTGGTGCCGCCCTAGGTTGTTGGAGCCCACGTCAGTGGCCGCTGACCATGGCCTTCACCGCCGGCAGTAGAACGCAGAACACTGCCACCATGAGCTCGCCGCGGCAGCGAGCTACAATGGTGAGCGTGCACAGTAGCGGCGGCAGCACGATAAACCAGCCCCAGCCGCGGCAGACGCGTAGCAGTAGCTGCGCCAGCCGGATTTGGCCACGGCTTTGCTCAGCTCTTGGAGTCCAGGGCACAATTAGCCTCGTGTCAGGGAAAAAAAAGAAAGGCACGAAGGAAGAAGCAGCCAGGGGCAAATCGGACATTTTCATGGCTGTTCTTCTCCCAAGCAAGAAAAGAATATTTTATGTCTCGTAACAGATTTGACAACAACGTCAATATTCCTCAGCAAACTGTTCTATTTTACATGTCCGCTAGTAAATAAAGGTTACCCTCGATGTCCTGTAGCCGGTTGGCCCTAAAGGAAACATAAATCTCTTAAATAAATATTTACTAATTTTTTCTCTCGTTGCGTTCTTGTATATATTAGTGTTTGTCTTGTTCGCGGTTGTAATCCATCCCGAGTTCCGGACACTCACACTGACACGCGGTTGTTACTTGCAGCCTTCTGGTATATATTAGTGTTTGTCTTCCTATAGATTTGATTAAATTTAAATTAAGTTGATTTAAGATAAACTAAAGTACACTATAATAATTATAGGGGTGGGCCCTTGCTTGGTCAAAGGCAGGCTCAGGCCATCGTGCGTGGGGTAGCCAGGGAATGGAAGGCGTACAATGGAGAACTTGCCGAAAAGCTAACTACGAAGAAGTAATGACGATGCTGGCTAGACACTGAGTGAGAAATTCTTGCACTTGTGTGTTCAAAAACAAACAATGTGCATGATGTCGTGAGAACAATAAGCAGATGCGGACCTGCTGTTTCCGGCCGGTCTCCCCGGCCTACAATTTGATCGATAACCACAACTCCACAGTTGATTATAACCGAGTTAGGCATGCATTTTTCCACAACCATGTCATCAACTCCCTTCCTTGTTCCATCAGCTACAACCCGTAAAAAGAACTCTGACCTTGACACTTGACGGATTCGCCGAGCTCACATATAGTCAGACCAGAGAGCATAAAAGGTCAAATCCCGATGTAAAGAAACAGAGGAGGGTATGGCTCCTGTCATGGAGGTCAACGAAGCCACCTGAATTTCAACTAAATTATATATATCTGAGAAATATAATGGCGCTCGATCGTCGATCTCATGTCATGCATCGCATGGTCCAAGCTTGGATCGGGAACAACGAACAAGCCGCTTTTTCCATGCTTTGAACCGCTGGAACGATCGAGCCCCGGCTGGCTGTGGTCGTTGATTAAAGAAGAGGTAAAGCGTCGCTGTCGATCTGGTAAGCAGTGGAACGACGACGCTACTACCGTCGTCTACGCTAGCACGGGGACAAGTCGGCAAGGGGAAGACTATGATTGCGCACACATGCATGAGAGGCCGGCCAGTCGACGTCTCCCCGGATTTGATACGCGCTAGGCTAGGCTCCCGTCCCGTTTGTTAACGACTCCCCGACGACTGTGCGTGTAGTGGGGTAAACGACTCCTTGTTTGTCCCCAAGGTAGGCTGCTGCTGCCTGCTGGATTAGCTCCAATCTACCCAGGCGCGTGACCTATCTTTTGTTCCCTTCCACATGAAGCCTAACTAGGATAATAATAATTTTTTTTTTATCCTTGGTTGATTTTGGACGGCGTGCGTGCATGTGGAATGAAATTTGAAAAATTTTTCTATATATCTTCATATATACAGCCGTCCAAAATCGTTGATCTAGCATGCTGTGAATTTTGCTGCATTATTCTCCCGTACTCCCGTACACAAAACTAGCATTGACATCTGAGGACGACGTTCTATGTTCTCCCTTCTTTTTACAGTCACAGCGCTCGACGGACGGGGACTTTGACCTGCCTTCACTGACTACGGCAATTCGGATTTCAGAGTCCCCTTCCGGCCTTCCCCCAGGACCCAGGTCGAGGAGAGAAAAGTCGCAGGAGGAAAAAGCAGCAGCGGTAGCAGCGCAGGCGCAAAAAGCAAATCAAAGCCACCACCACCACCGGCAGCTGCCGAGGCCGCGCCGCGGAAGCAGGGCAGGGGAGAGAGGAAAAAGGGTAGCCAAATCCATCTACCCATTCCACCCTCGCACGCCGCCGCAGCTCCCGCAGTCGCAGTCGCCGTCGCCGTCGCCGTCGCCGTCCCCAAACACTACCTCTCTTGTTCCCGCGCGCGGCGCATGGGCCCCGCCTCGCCAGCGCCGCGACGAGCGCACGTGCCCCCGCCGCTCCGGCACCGGTAGCACCAGCACCAGCGGTGTGTGCCGCGCGTCTGGCGCCGGGGATGGCGGCGCGGCTCGGGCGAGCGGGCTGCCGCTCCGGTCGAGGTCGAGGTGAGGTCCCCTATCCCCTGATCTGAGTGCCCTGGTCTCCTTGCTTGATGCCGGGGGTTTGTGCGACGGACTCGAGTAGTCTGGGTCCGTGTTGCGCGTTCTCGATTTGAGGTTTTGCCGGAGGGGGAATGAGTGAATGGCGGCTCCACGGCGGGGGTTTGGGGTATCGGAGGGCACCCGCGCTGGGTGTCTAACAATAGCTGCCATGGAATCTGTTCCAGGATCTTACCGTCGGGAGCTCGTTACCTACATTTGGGAGCGCAGTGGGGAGCTCTCGCCTGTAAATTCGGGTTTGTTTGGCTAGTATGAGTGGCGGATTCGGGCCTAGGTTCAGGACTTGTATAAAAAAGAGTTTACAAGTAGTCTGCCAGGCGCCAGCTACCATGGATAATGCTTATATTTTATTTTATTCAAATAAATACACTGTTTAACTGGACTCGTGTTAAAGTTGATGGGCGCGAGAGTGGACATATCTGAATGAGGCGAAATCATACCTTGGATAATGAATGGCAAAATGGCATAGCTGTCCCGCCAGCTACCATGGATAATGCTTATATTTTATTTTATTCAAATAAATACTCTGTTTAACTGGACTCATGGTAAAGTTGATGGGCGCGAGAGTGGACATATCTGAATGAGGCGAAATCATACCTTGGATAATGAATGGCAAAATGGCATAGCTGTCCTGTTCAAATTAATAATAATGTCAAACCTTGACAAAATAAAAATCTAATTTGCTGAACACGTATCATAAGAAGGGCGGCCCTGGTGCAAGCGGTAGAGCTTTACCGTCTGTGACCAAGAGGTTCAGGGTTCAAGCCCCAGCCTCTGCACATTTGTACAGGGATGGCTGTTGGCTATTTTCCATTCCCCAGACCCCGCAGTGCGGGAGCCTATGGCACTGGGTACGCCCTTTTTTTTTTAACATGTATCATAAAATGATTTGAATGATTGAGACGATCAAATACTAATCTGTCAGGTAATAATGTTGGCGCAAGGGAGTGGAATTTTTTTTTTGTAATTTAGATGGAACACAAGTGTATATTTAATTTAATTATTAATTGCATATGGACAATTCTGTTTCTACCTACGATCGCATCATTTAAGGGCACATGTAAAGGGAAGATATGACCTTTTTTTTCCGTACCACCTTAGAAGGACTCTGTAACATTTTTATGTTGTTTTTAGGTTGCCAATGAGCCATGGGCCTCCAGTATCTGTTGTCTGCGCTTTATACCCATTCCACACAATGTATGTATTCGCTTCAAAAATTTCTGACTGGATGATGTACAACTTTTTTTCAGGAATTCCTGAAGACATATTGAGAAATTTTATGTTCAATGTCTTGGCTACTGTATTGATCCTGGAATTTCTCAGTGGGATCAAATTGATTGTTCAAACATCAGCTCTAGAAGTAGTCGCCCCTGCCATGCCTCCATTCCAAGGTTGGAGACCATTTCATTCTTTGGCATCCCAAGCTAAAGCCCTTGCAAGTGCTTCTGCACAACCAGAGGATGGCCTCCAAAGACAAAAGAAGCTATATTCATCAGCAGTTGCCATGTCATCCGCACACCCTCCTATTTCAGCGCCTAGCTATAGTTCCATGCCTGGTGCTTTAGATCTGGCCATTTATTCCTCAGATCTATCATATACTCCAGTGCAGCATACCAGACGCTTAGCAACAGCTGCTCCTGCTCACATAGACGCTGACCCTCCGGATTCAGCTTCGAATTCTAGTGCACCTCCTTCTGGATTGGTGCAGCCTCCAGTATCTCCTCACAGTGGTAAGTCTATTTGCCAGAGCTTTGAAATATTCTAATCTTAAATGAGCTCTCACACTGCTTAAAATTACATAATCCTGTTGAGGGGTTGGTCATTTGTCTATTCTAGAAGAGCATCATTTGTACATTTTGTTCCGATCGATTTGTTCAACTTTTTAGGCAACAGATATCATTGACCCCAATAGCATCTTTTTTAAGTTGTAGATATGTTGTTAACCATATTCTGATTTACGTTTGTTTGCTAGGCTGTTGTGCACCAAACATGGTACAGAAACGAGGGACCCGGGATTGCCATTGTGTTTATCCAGTGAGAATTGAGCTCTTCCTTCGTAATGTTTCCTTGACTTCAAACTGGAGCAACGAATTTCTTCAAGAACTTGCTTCTCAGCTCAACCTGCGCGTTAATCAATTTGAGATTGTAAATTTTTACGTGGTTGGAGCTTCTGGGCTAAATATCACAATGGATATAGCTCCCCATACTGGAATTAGCTTTGCTGCTGATCAAGTTAAGGCAATGAATTATTCACTTACTCTGCATACAGTTCAGATTAATCCTGTGTTGGTCGGGGACTATAATCTTCTTAATTTAACTTGGTTCAAGCCATTGGCTCCAGCCCCAGGTAATAGCTTTTGATCTTGTACTTATTCTGTTTGTCACAATGAGGGAAGTTTTGTTACTGTCCAGGAAGAGAAAAGCTCCTTCATTTTTGTTCTTGTCGTTTACTTAATATGAGTTTGAAGAATTTCTGCAGTGCATGATATTGTGTGGTGTATATGTAGTGTGACCAACAACCATATTGTGGAAATTTGGACCTTTCAATTTTCATATATTAAATTGGCTCAAAAGTCGGAACAAAAAAGGAAGAGACACCATTTGGTATTAGCCATCAGTCCACCACCCTTGTCCTACCAAACCCTTTCATATGAAGAGTTAAAAATGGTAATTAAGGCAGAACAGTATGGAATAGTGATCTTCATTATTCTCTTTCTTTCTAAATTTATATTTTTGTACTTCTGTTCTTAGTTTTCCTTTTTGCTGCTTATAACTACATATTAACCTTCCACATGTAAGTTGCATCTTCATAATTCAGTCAATGTGCTTCAATACTTTTCTTAATGCCTTTAAACTTTACGAGTATTCATGACCCTGGTGTACATTGTAGGGAATATTTTTCTTTTTGTTTCAAAAAATTCAGAGGCATGCCTGTTCAATTTAAATTTTATCACAGTATGTTAGCTTTCTTTGATAAACATTGGATGTGCTGCCTTGATGTTATGATACAAAGTTGAAGCTTGAAGACATGATTAATTGATGATTCTTGCATATTATAAAAAGTGTGCAGGGTCAAAGTTAGGAATGCCAATTTTTGGGATCATTTTCTTAGAACTACACCTGCTTGTGCCACCACTTTCACAGGCCTACAAAATTTTATGTGGACCCACATGTCAGCCACCAGCCCGTCAGTGTTATGGGTGGGCCTGGCCATATGCTGACATGTGGCTCCATGCAAAATGTTGCAGGTTTTGTGAAACTAAGGGTACAAATACTTTTGCGCTTGTGAAATTGATATCAGAAGCTGTAGTTCCTTATTGTTAGATGCGGGTGCGTATAGTTTTGTGAAACCATCTCGTATATAAGTTGCCTTTCTTTTTTGTGTCATGTTGTCCTGATATTTTTAAAATGTCACTGTTCTTAATATTGCTATCTGTATCATTGGCAGCTCCAGCATTCACAATGCCGCCTAGGGCCTCACCATCTACAGTATCCAACCTACCAAGACCGAGTGAGGGTCCCAGCAACAATGGACATCCAAACCTGATTACTGTGATTATCATATGCGTTGGTTCTCTAATTGGAGTCTTGCTGATTGTTCTAATAATATGCTTCTGCACATTTAGGAAAGGGAAAAAGAAAGTGCCTCGTGTTGAAACCCGTATGTGTCCTACTATCTACTATATATATGTGCTATTTTCTTGGGACAATTCGCACTTGTTGTGTTCATTATGTCATGGCGATTGGATGATTTGTCAATTTTTAAAAGAAAAAACATGTTAACTGCAACATTTGCAAATATTTGACATGTCCTTACAAGATAAACTGTTGTAAACTATGTAACTCCTATTTTTGTGAAATTTATTGCATATAACTGTCCAAACTCCAAATCATATAACTTGTAAACTGTGATTATACTTTGCAATAAGGCATTCATAGGCTTTTCAGCTTTTGTAATGGGTGCTATACTTTATTGATGTGATCCAGAAAATTAATGAATTTGCACTAAGCATTCATATGATTGTCATGGTAAGAGAAGTGCATCTTGAATACACTTTACAGCCTTTGAAATATAATAATGCATCTGACTGTAGTCCTTCAAAGATTATAAGCAATGTAATGAGTTTTTTCTGATAGTGGGCTATTCAAGATCCCAGCCTCTTCACCCTAGCATTGACATTAATGGAGATGGATGTATCCATGTTCATAGTCAACCGGAAACAAAACCCCAGTTGTTTAGCTTTTTTCCGGGTATTTTTTAAAACACTTTAATCACACGTTTAACCTCATAATTTTTTATACAGCCAAGCAAAGGACACCAGATGCAGTTTCTGCGGTGGAGTCCCTTCCTCGCCCCACCAGCACAAGGTTCCTTTCATATGAAGAACTGAAGGTGGCAACAAATAACTTTGAGTCTTCAAGTGTGCTTGGAGAAGGTGGTTTTGGTCGTGTCTTCAAGGGGGTACTGAGTGATGGTACTGCTGTCGCTATAAAGAAGCTTACTAGTGGAGGGCACCAAGGAGATAAGGAGTTCTTGGTTGAAGTGGAAATGCTGAGCAGGTTGCACCACCGGAATCTTGTGAAACTGATTGGTTACTATAGCAACCGCGAGTCATCACAGAACCTTCTTTGTTATGAGCTTGTTCCCAATGGAAGCCTAGAGGCTTGGCTTCATGGTATGATCTATTGCATATTCTTCTCTTCCCAAATCCTCTCTGCATAGAACCCATTTTAGTTGCACCTGAGCCTATTATATCTTTTTTTTGAGGGGTGAGCCTGTTATATCTGTTTGTTTTGTACCATGTAACTTCCAGACATAAGAAACATAATTCTGACCATGTACTGCATCTTATCAGGTGCACTAGGTGCTAGCTGCCCCTTAGACTGGGACACCAGGATGAGGATAGCACTTGATGCTGCCAGGGGATTAGCATACCTCCATGAGGATTCACAGCCTTGCGTAATCCACAGGGATTTCAAAGCATCCAATATATTGCTTGAGAATGATTTCCATGCTAAAGTGTCCGATTTTGGTTTGGCAAAACAGGCGCCGGAAGGTCGGACAAATTATCTTTCTACTCGTGTTATGGGAACTTTTGGGTAATCTGAATGTCCTTTTTGCCTTTAGCCATGTCAGCTATTTCTTTTCTCAATTTACCTTAATACTTCTGGCCTGTTTGCAGGTATGTTGCACCAGAGTATGCTATGACGGGACACTTGCTTGTAAAAAGTGATGTATATAGCTATGGAGTTGTTCTACTTGAACTTCTAACTGGGAGGAGGCCTGTGGATATGTCACAGCCCTCTGGGCAGGAAAACCTAGTGACATGGGTAATACTTCTTTCTTTTGCATGATACTATCTTCAGTTCTTGTGTGATTTTACAGCTGAGTTAGAATACTTTTAACGTGGTGACTATCAGACAGTCAGCGGATTGTGTGTGTGCATAGGTTATTATTTTTATGTATACATGTGTAGGCAGCTGACAACTGTAATTTAAATCTCAAATTATTTGTCACTGCATGGTGCGTAAAGAGGTGATGTCACACTGAAGACATTCTTTCACTCGGTTGACTGCAGGGACGGCCAATTCTCCGAGAGCAGGATAGATTAGAAGAACTAGCTGACCCCAGGCTTGGTGGCCAGTACCCGAAAGATGATTTTGTGCAGGTGTGCACAATTGCAGCAGCCTGTGTTTCACCAGAGGCAAACCAAAGGCCAACAATGGGTGAGGTGGTGCAGTCACTCAAGATGGTGCAACGCTCTGTGGAGTTCCAGGAATCTATGCCAACACCGCCTGCTCGCCCCAACATCCGGCAATCCTCGACGACCTATGAATCTGATGGTACCTCATCCATGTTCTCTTCGGGCCCCTTCTCAGGCCTCAGCCCCTTTGAGACCGAGACCATTCCAAGAACCGCGGTTTTCTCAGAAGATCTCCATGAAGGTCGATGACTGATGGGGGTGGTTGCCTTGCCGACCTGTTTCTCTAGAGCTTGTAGCCATGTAGACGCGCATTCAAAGGCTGGTGGTGCAATTGGCCTGGCCAGTCATTGGGAAGAAAGAGGTACCTGTAAATTCCATTTTTCTGGGCCATCTCAAAGGCCTACTAGATTGTTACAGCCCACAAGGACGTTCTCTGGCTTTGTATGAAAAATGATTTTGTTCGAAGTTGCTGCTGTCCTCAGTTCATAGCTCCTGAAATAGAGCACCCCCAAGAGAAGATAAATATAGCAAGTATTAGCATAAAAACGTCTTCAACAGACTAGCCATCTGTATCTCTAAAATAGCAAATATTCCATTTCGTGATTACCACTAGCCAAAGTTGGCTAGCGAGCAAAGCTCGCTATCGGAGTCATCTGGTGGTTTTTCATGCTCGTCCCCACTCAGCAGGAGCATGGACAAGCAACAACAAAATAATGACATTGCGAGCTATTTTCAGAGGCTGTGTTGTGTTTAGTTACCCCGAAAATCACTCTAAAATTTACTATGTAGAATTCCTATCACCCATCACATCAAAATGCCGGCACATACATGGAGTACTAAATGTAAATAAAATCAAAAACTAATTATACAGTTTTGTTGTACTTTACGAGACGAACATTTTGAGTCTATTTACTTAAAGTTTAGATAATTTTTACTAAATACAAACGAAATGCTACAGTGTGCTGAGGTGACACAATGTGACATTTTCTTTCGAAATTGGCCAGAACTAAACACACCAGAAACAGAAACCTTCTTTTATGGCCTCCGTGCCACGGACGGACTCCAGATTCATGTGAAAAAAAAAATCACTACAGTACACTCCAGCCTACAGTGCTGCTACTACTTGTTTTCTTCTACAGTGCTACTATTGTCTGCTATGCAGTGTTGTGCGTATGTACTGTTGTGCTACAGTGCAGAACTACTTCTCGTGCCTGCCGCCGTGCCGCCTGCTGTCTAGAGCCAGACTTGCTATTATTTTTATATGCAAATAGGTATTTTATTATTTTTATGTATAAATAGATATTTCTAGTTTTTTTAATATATGTTTTTAGGTTGTTTCAGCATACGTTTCTTGATTTTTATAACAAGTATTTTCGAGCTGTTTCAACATTCGGGTACTGTATCATGGGTACTCTAAACCCGAGTTTAGAAAAAATAATCTTCAAATAATTAATATAAATCTCTAGTAAAAAGCTCACCACAAACCAAGCCAGCGGCTCTCTAAAAAAGATAAGACCCAACACTCAGGAAACAAGTCATACTGGGCCGGCCCACGAACGGGACGCACTGACCCATTCGAGCCCCATCTCGACGAGGGCCCTCGAGTGGCGGAACTCGGCGCGGGCGATCGACCCCCCGTCGAGTGACGGATCTCCGCGCGGGCGGACGACCCCCCGTCGATTGCCACTCCCCCTTCGGCTCACCTACTTCCTGTACGGGATCCAAGGCATTTAATGCCCTCACCAACTCTTGCCTAACTTTATGGCTACAACATCGTCACAGTTGCCCAGTACAAGGGTCAAATCCACCTTTTGCTGCCCATTCCCGGAGAAGCGGTGAATCGTGCTGTCACTATTCCCACGTACAAAGGCATAGTCTTATCCGCCCGTCCTCGGCCCCCCTCGACTACCCCTCGATTTGGACCTCGACACCTCCGGTCAGCGCTCCAACAACTCCTGACGCGACGTCAACAGGGACTCGCACGCCCTCCACAGGAGTTTCGGTCTTTCACTGACCATCACCGGCATCATCGTGACGCACCCGGCGAACAACCATCATCTCCAAACACGTCGCTACAGGGCAGGCCTTGCCCGGTGCACGCCTCTACAGCAACCATGACGCGATCGGCATCACCCCTCGACGTCATCACCTACGACAGTCCTAGGATTCCTGTACACATGAGCCTCCCCTTGGCCTATAAAAGGGGACGCCAAGGGCTAGTTTGAGGCAATCGAACAAGCATCGGACAACACTTAGAGAAATCCGAACACTGTAGTAGCAGGGCCTAGGCATAGCACTTCTAGACTTAGGCCTTGCTCGTCACCCCGAGTTCGTATACGCTCGCTTGTATCCCCCTGTATAAGCACTTCGGTGCAAGATAATACAATCTCTCCACCCTCCCGCTGGACTTAGGGCCTTCTTTGCCCGAACCAGGACAAAAATCGTGTATTCTTCTTGTTAGTGAGCACATAGTACACATTTACTCGTCGGCTTGGGGCCCCGTAGGTCCGAACACTGACACAACATATATTTCTTGGTTGTTTCAATATATGTGTATTTAGGGGTGTTTTCAATAAATGAATTTTGGTTGTTGCAATAGGTAGTTCTTGGTTGTTTCAACATATATTTTGGTGTTAATTCAACAAATATCCCGGGGTTGTTTCAAGAGATAATTTTGGGTTGTTGCAATAAATATTTCTATATTATTTCAATATATGTATCTGGGTTGTTTCAACGTACGTTTTTGGTTGTTTTAGAACTAGATCTGTTGTAAGATAAATATTTTTATAAAAAAGTATCAAAATATATTCATATGGGGTCTTGTTTTGAAGAGCTTATCATAAAAAATATGATTTTAGATTTTAATTATAATATTTGGTTTATGAGATATGACTTCTTTTAACTACATGAACGTCGAGGCACTAAAGTTGCGGTTTTAAAAAAGCTGCCGTAGAACTTATATGTTTCGATAAGCTAAATTGTTTTAAAGAGTTGATTTAGCTATCTAAATTTAGATATACTCTTGGAGTTGCTCTGACAGACAAACAATCCTATTCCTACATGCGCTGGGCGAGGCATGCAGCCAAACACGCGCGTGTGGTGTACATGTTTGTAGGGTTCCTCGGCTACATGTGCCTTGGTTCCCGGAGTGCGCTCTGAGGCCTGCCGTACACGCGTGCCTTCAACTCCGTTCTCCCGCGGTCAAACACTCTTCACTCTCACCTCCCAGACCCTTCTCTCTCTCTCTTCCACTCTCACCTCTCTCCCTCTCTTCCCCTCTCACCAATCGCTACGTCCTAATCGTCACCCCCATGCATTTCTCTTCCGTCTCCATTGGCCGCCGGATTGCATAGCTCCCTCCCAATCTCTCGGCGCATGGCTGGCAGAGCTCAGCGCCAATTGCTGGTGCTGCTACTCGTCGCTGGCGTCGCTGCCACTGTAGAGTCCAAGGTGTACGCTCCTGCGGATAGGGTGCTGCTCAACTGTGGGTCGACGACGGACGGCCTGGACTCGGACGGCCGGAAGTGGGTGGCTGACACCAACGACAACGAGTGGCTGACCGACTCCGGCAAGTCGTCCCTGTTGATGGCGGCCGACAAGGTGGACAATGGGCTTCCGTCCACCATCCCCTACATGACGGCGCGGGTGTTCACCATGGAGGCCGTGTACAACTTCACCGTGAACCCGCGGGACCGGCACTGGGTGCGCCTCCACTTCTACCCGTCCTCCTACAACGGGCTCGCCGCCAACGGCTTCCACTTCTCCGTGTCCACGTCCACCGGCATCACGCTGCTCCGCAACTTCAGTGTCTACTCCTACGCCAAGGCGCTGAGCCAGGAGTTCATCATCCGGGAGTTCTCCCTCCCGCCTACGCCCACGGGGTTCCTCACCCTCACCTTCACGCCGATGCCGATGGGCAACGAGACCTACGCCTTCGTCAACGGCATTGAGGTGATCTCCATGCCCGACATCTTCGTCGACCCGGCGACCATGGTCGGCTTCGCGGACCAGACCGTGGACATCGCCAGCTCCACGCTCCAGACCATGTACCGGTTCAATGTCGGCGGCCCCTTCATCCCGCCGTCCAACGACTCCGGCCTGACCAGGCACTGGTACGACGACACGCCGTACGTGTACGGCGCGACGCAGGGCGTCACCTACAGGGCCGGCCCACACTTCCAGATCAAGTACCCCACCGAGATGGCCGAGTACGCCGCACCGCCGGAGGTGTACCTGGGCACCCGCTCCATGGGCTCCGACCCGCGCCTGAACCAGAACTACAACCTCACCTGGACCATGCCGGTAGACGGCAACTTCACCTACGTGGCGCGCCTCCACTTCTGCGAGCTGCTGCTCAGCCGGGCCAATCAGCGGGCGTTCGACATCTACGTCAACAACAAGACGGCGCAGTCCGACGCCGACGTGATCGGGATGACGTCGGAGAAGGGCGTGCCCATGTACAAGGACTACGCGGTGTACGTGGCCGACGAGCCCGACAGCCAGGCCATGTGGGTGGCGCTGCACCCGTCCGTGGCGCTCCGGCCGCAGTTCTACGACGCCATCCTCAACGGCCTCGAGATCTTCAAGCTCAATGACACCGCCGGCAACCTCGCCGCGCCGGACCCCGAGCCGTCCAGGCTGCTCGCCAGGGCGGAGCTGGGCGCTGGAGAGCACGCGGCGCCCAAGTCGCAGCCGCATCCGCACCTGGCGAGGGTGATGGGCGGCACGGCGGGCGGCGCGGCCGCGCTCGGGATCGTCGCTGCGATCTGCGTCGTGTGGTACCATGAGAAGAAAAAGAAGGAGACAGCCAGCGCCGGCGGGTCGCACACCTCCGGCTGGCTGCCGCTGTACCACTCCCACACCAGCGGCAAGTCGTCGGGCCACCTCCCGGCGAACCTTGCGGGCATGTGCCGGCACTTCTCGTTCGCGGACATCAAGGTGGCCACCAAGAACTTCAGCGAGTCGCTGGTGATCGGCGTGGGCGGGTTCGGCAAAGTGTACCGGGGCGTCGTGGATGGCGACACCACGGTGGCCATCAAGCGGTCGAACCCGTCGTCGGAGCAGGGCGTGCACGAGTTCCAGACGGAGGTGGAGATGCTGTCCAAGCTGCGGCACCGGCACCTCGTCTCCCTCATCGGCTTCTGCGAGGATGCCGGCGAGATGATCCTCGTGTATGACTACATGGAGCACGGCACGCTGCGGGAGCACCTCTACATGGGCGGCAAGCCGCCGCTGTCGTGGCGGCACCGCCTCGACATCTGCATCGGCGCCGCGCGGGGCTTGCACTACCTCCACACGGGCGCCAAGTACACCATCATCCACCGCGACGTCAAGACCACCAACATCCTCGTCGACGGGGACTGGGTCGCCAAGTTCTCCGACTTCGGCCTCTCCAAGTCGGGCCCGACGACGGTGAACCAGACGCACGTGAGCACCATGGTCAAGGGCAGCTTCGGGTACCTCGACCCGGAGTATTTCCGGCGGCAGCAGCTCACAGACAAGTCGGACGTCTACTCATTCGGCGTCGTTCTCTTCGAGGTGCTCATGGCGCGGCCGGCTCTCGACCCGGCGCTGCCACGGGAGCAGGTCAGCCTCGCCGACTACGCGCTCAGTTGCCAGCGGAACGGCACCCTGCCGGACGTCATCGACCCAGCCATCAAGGACCAGATCGCGCCGGAGTGTTTCAAGAAGGTCGCGGACACGGCCGAGAAGTGCCTCGCCGAGCAGAGCATCGACCGGCCGTCCATGGGGGACGTCCTGTGGAACCTGGAGTTCGCGCTGCAGCTGCAGGACACCTTCGAAGGAGGCAGCTGCGGCCGCCGGACCGTGGGTGACGGCAGTGGCTCGGGGCGCCCGGCGCTCGACCCGAGCAACAGTAACGGGAGCACGGTTAGTGTCACGACGCTGGGGACGTCGTCCACGTCCCGGGCGCACGAGCACGAGGCGTGCGTCATCATGGAGGAAACCGACGACGAGGTGGCTAACAGCGCGGCGTTCTCGCAGCTAGTGCGCCCAACTGGCCGGTAACAAGCCGGCGGCGGTTATTAGTGCTATAGTAGAGATACCCTTCGAGGAATTTCGATCCAGTTAGTTCCGGAAAGATGCTACGCATTCACTCTCATAGTGATCGATTAGAAAATTCAGTATTGGTTACGCTAATTTAGTAAATGCTTCTTTTTTCTGTAGATAGTACAATGTATGCAGCCAAGGACTTGAAAATTTTGAAGCTAAAGTTAGCCGGTCATGAAAAGGTCTACACCTCCATTGCCTCAATCAGCTGTAATACACAGTGTCAACCAACCCTGGCAATTACCATCCCGTCGAAACACTTCGGCACCTTCATTGCTCTGTGCTGTCGAGAAATGGCGTGGTGTTGAAGGGCAGAGTACCCCCTCCGGCATCCCCGACACAACGAGGCACCTTGTCTCCTATACAAGTGATGAAGAAGAGCTATAATCTAAAAAAAAAAAATAAGAAGAGCTGGAAATGTGATTGACAAGGAAACATCACGCAAAATAATAGATGCAGAGTGTCGACCAAACAGGTGCGGCTTCAATATGTTTTTCTAGAAGCAATTGCTTTCTCCTAGTGTAGTTCTCACGACATTTTGGATCCCACCTTTCTACTTTTTTGAAATAGGTGGAAACAAAGACATGTTTCAAAGGTGCTCCACGGAGATAGAGGTAGATTTCATAGTTATTTCAACCGAACAGTTTACCTGTTTTGCAACACATAGTCAAAACAACTTTTCGTCATCTTCAAAAAAAAAAAAAAATCCATAACTCAACTTATAGGCGACCCAAATAGCTACAATATAATGTGAACCGATTTAAATAATCTTATAAAACTCCTTGTATATCTCAAGGGCCTATTGGGTGATAATAATACTTTTATAGTCTGTTGAATAGAAAGTTTGTTACAATCTGTATTGCATACGGAATCATGAAATGAACAAAACTTGGAACATTTTCGTTGTGTACCAAATGAATAAATTCAGATGGTACAACAATTGATCATCCAACCACAATTGTGGTTGTGGCTATAGAGTCACCCAAAGCATCCATATTCATCTCATCCTTGAAGCACACCCTCCCACTTGTTTCAAAATAAGAAGCAGCAACAACAGTTGGTCTAGTCTTACCTCTATCCCTTTTTTACTAGATTTATAGACAATATAAAAAATATTTATATCTCCAAATAAGTTTATTATAGAAATGAATTCAATGACCTATCTGATGATACTAATTATGTACTATAAATATTATATTCTTTTGTATATATATTTGATCAAAGTTGAATATATTTAATTTTCTAGAAACTAAGAACGACAATTTTAAAAAGGAACAGAGGGAATAGCTACTGGACAAGAATCTAGGAAAGGAAAAAAAGGTGGAGAACTCGTCTCCTTTTACCAGTTTTTTTAGACTTCTCTAGCTTTTTATTAAATCGTCCAATTTATCTCCTTGGATGTTATGGAAAACGGTTTTAGCCGACATGGCTCCACATCAGCTATGAGGAAGGTAAAAAAGAGATTTTCCAAGATAGTTCATAAGGGCAAATTAAACTCTAAAAAACCTATAGATTTTTTTGTAAAAAAATATCTAAATATTTTTATGACATGTGTATTTGGAAAAATAAAATATGATTTAACTTTAAGAATCATATACAATTTTCTTTTATTAAAAATATGAAACTGCTTTTATATACTCTCTTTGTCCTGAAATACAATGCATTTTGCTGTCCTAAGTCAAACTGTTCTAAGTTTGACTAAATTTATAAAGAAGAGCAATAATATTTATGATATCAAATGAGCATAATTAGATTTATTATGAGATATATTTTCATAATTTACTTATTTGATGTGTTAAGTGCTAATATTATCTTCTATAGATTTGGTCAAAGTTAAACTAAGTTAACTTAGGACAAACTAACATGCACTGTATTACAGGACGAAGGAAGTACTTTATTCATATAATCATGCTCTTCGTTTTTGTTCCTTGTTTAGATTTACTTTAATCGTATATGGTTTCCTAATATCTAGAAGACCAAATATGGAAAAGCGGATTTAGGCTGAGACAAATCTTGCGCAAACTATGAATGCAACATCAGCGACAGCAACCTGCTACGTTGCTGGCTAAGGACTAAGAGCAACTCCAACCAAACTCTTAAGTCCTTATCCTATTTTGAGAGCTCAAATATATCAAAAACATCTCCAACCGAACTCCTACTTAATCCCCGATGGATGAGGGACTCTCATTTCTCTCTCCTAATCTTCTAGACATAGGAGTCCCTCATTCTCCTCCCTCATCTTATTTTCTCTCTTCCAATAAAGCTGATAAGTGGGGTTGATAGATAAGACTCATGCCAATATAATGTGAAGCAGGGATAGTTTAAGAGATCGGTTGGAGAGCTCGGGGAGTAGGAGATAAAATATGGACGAGGGACTCTCATTTGAAGGAATAGAGAGGGCGAAATTTAGGGGGTTGGTTGGAGTTGCTCTAAGGAGGTTTTACGGCTGCAGCCATAGTCATAGCCTGTTTAGTTGTATCGAACGGAGCCATAGAGCATGATTTCAGGAAAAAAATTAATTTCATATGTCTCAGAATCAATACAAGTTTTTATAGATTTATATTTTAAAATAATAATTATATATTTTTAAAATACTTTTTGTAAATTTTAGTTGAACTATCTAAACCGACGAGAAATACTAATTTTCATTCCTCGTCGCTAGCATGGTGCCATATAAAATACTGATATGGCGTCATGTTATTAGCAAAAGATTGCTTAGAGATGTAAATCAGGTGTTTGAAAAGTTAGAAAAGTCTGAAAATCTGTTCTTTTTAAATTTTAATTGAGAGGGGTACATTTCATTCTTGCGCAATAGTCAGTGACACTAATAGACTGTTTTCGAGAAAAAGGGAGCGAGCGTCTGAAATAGGCCAGTTTTGGGCTCCGTTGGACTGCTTGGGCCTGCCAGGAGCCAAGCCCTTAGGACCTACCCTCTCACTGTGGCCCCAAATCCCCAGCTGCTGCTCCTCTTCATCGCCGTCTTCCTCCCCGTCCCCTCCTCCTCCCCGTCCCCTCGCGCTCGCGGCCTCCCCGTCCCCCAGCCCCAGTTCTCCTTCTCCTCCTGTCCGTCTTCGCGTCCGAGGGTTGCCCGCATCCGCCTGACTCCACCGGTAATGGCGGCGTGAGGAGGTCCCCCTCCCTCCGCTCTCCCCTCGCCCCTCTCCGTCTCTCTCTGGCCTTTCTGGGGCGACGACTGGGCGCCGCCGCTCTTCGCCAGGTCTTCGCCGGCGCCGATTGCACACCAGGTATTCCTGCCCCCTTCTATTCCCTTCGCACCGTACGAAACCGAGCACTCCAGACCATAATGGAAAGCTATTTTGTATTCGGATAATCGGATCTGAGTAAGTTACAAGTGTACACAAGATACCTATTAACTTCGAGTTTTTGGCAAACAAAATTTGTTGGTGAACATGTGTGCACCCATGTCAATGATGCCTTATTGCATGTGTAGTCCTTAGGTTTCCTAGCTTCAATGTAGCTGGCAAATGTTTTCATTTTCCTTGGGAGATAATTTATTTCTTTTTTCCCTCGTGTGTTTTGCAGTTACTGTGCAGGTTGAGCAAATATTCTTCTTCCAATGGCGAGGGAACCAAGTCCTGAAATAGATGATGAACTTTTCAATGAAGTTTATGGGAAAGCATACAGCGGCCCAGTTGCACCGGCTACAGATAGTGTGACGCCTAAAGTAAATGCTGAGAAGCGGCCCCTGACTCCTGATAAGTCAGATGATGAAGATGAGGCCCCAGATCCTAATGCTGTTCCTACGGACTTCACTAGCCGAGAGGCTAAGGTCTGGGAGGCTAAAGCTAAGGCTACAGAAAGGAACTGGAAGAAGAGGAAGGAGGAAGAAATGATTTGTAAAATATGTGGAGATGCAGGCCATTTTACTCAGGTACTCTTCCTATCGAAAATCGAACTTGAATGGGAGTATATCAAATAAAGGCATGTATAGAACATACAAGGACACCTGGCATTTGTTATATCATTGGTAGTGTTAGCAACGTCATAGTAGTGGCATACTGACCCTAGTGAATTTAAGCAGCAGGTTTATTTTTGCAGTGGCATTTGTTATATCATTTGTTATATCATTGGTAGCAACTTCATATGAAGCTTCGGCTGCAAAGAAGTGCTGGGATTAGTTCATAGACTGGTCTGTTATATTGTCACAGTTCATGATAGAAAAACTTTCAGCCTTTTTAATAGCAGTATATGCCAATGCAAGTGCAAGTAATAAGATGATGCATAAAACTCTACTTTGCATTTTTCCATCCTTATATTTTGCATTTTGTCTTACATGGTAAGTTAGAAAGTAGGCCATGTTTACTTGACAGGAAAATTCTGCGGCTGTAGTTTCTTTATCTACTTTGTGCTTTGTATTTTTCCCTTTTTATCTGGTGTTTAACATGAATGTTCCTCTTTCTGCTTTGGTGTATATACTTATTTTATTTTATCTTCCCTTGCTAAATGTTATTATAAAAAATATCAAAGCATGCTTTTCATTCAACATTTCCTTTCTGAACAGGGTTGTCCCTCCACACTTGGGGCAAATAGGAGAAATGCAGATTTTTTTGAAAGAGTTCCAGCAAGAGATAAGCAAGTCAGAGATCTTTTCAATGAGAGGACAATAAACCAGATTGAGAAAGATGTGGGGTGTAAAATCAGAATGGATGAGAAGTTCCTGTTTGTCAGTGGAAAGGATAGGTTAATATTAGCCAAAGGTGTAGATGCTGTGCATAAAATTATTCAAGAGGGTAAAGGTAAACATAGTCCAAGCAGTCCGAAATGGGGTTGCTCTAGATCGCCTGTACGAAACACTACTGAGTTTCGCCCCAGATACTCTGATTCTCATCGCTCACATAGCCCAAGAAATTTTGATTCTCAACGATCCCATAGTCCAAGAAATGCATCACGCTCTCAAAGTAAAGGATACTATAATGAAAGGCATCTAGATGGTCGCTTACACAACAATATGCCCAAGTTTTCGAAAGAATCTACACAAGGTAGGGAGCTCATGCACACTGGTATAATCATCTATTGTATGAGCATTAGGAGGCAGAAGAAAATGACAATTTGAGCTAAAAGAAAATATCTCTGGTCCCTTTTCTGTTGGTTATTGCCGCGCTAGAGTATTACTTGTTTGGTCCTTTTGCAGCTCAAGGTAAGTTCAAGCTTTATGTGACGTGTTTCTCCTTGGTTATCACTCAGGCAAGACTATCTCAAATATGTGCCCGAATATGAAGTGTTTCTGCCTATTAATTGGTCAGAAAGGATGTTCTGAACACATCATATTATATAAGTTGGATGGCCTGCAATTTGTGTATTGCATCTGGCATTAATCCTCCTTTCACTATGCAATAAAGTCTACTTAGATGTGAAACAATTTTAGCTATTTGGAACTAAAATGCAATATGTTGCATCTTCTTCCTTTTGCTGAAGCTCATGCCAACTTTGGAGCAAAAGGCCGTCCAGCCCAATCAGAATCTCCACGCCATGCCTCTTATCTTCATGAATTCCCTAGAACACATGGCGAGAATAACCAATTTGCTGCATCACGTGTGCCCAATGAATGGGGAATTGAGAGGCATGGAGCAGATGCCTGTTCAAGTCTTAGGTTTGACATGCCATCCCACCAACAGACCTTGGAAGAGCTTGAGATGGAGTTTAAAAGAGAAGCTACACAATTAGCTAGAGCTCGTGACCAAGAGGAGGATGAAGAGAACTCTAGGCATCGAGAGGTAAAGCTTGTTTTGTTACCATGACTGTCACTTCGTTTCTGTATCCTTATTTTACTATTTGATGCTCACTGGTGGTGTCTAATTGTTACCCCTGTTATCTTTCATGTTTGTCATTGACTAACGGCTGCAGAGTTTTTACCCCGCCCCCACCCCTGCACACGCACACAAAAAAAAAGGGGGGGAGGTGGGGAGCATTAGATCATTGTATGACCATAGTACTTGAAGCATGAGAGCAGAAATTATATTGCAATATTGACCTCACCAGAACATAAAACAAGCAGCTTGGGGTGATATATTTTAGGTCCAAATATTTGGGTTCTGTTAATTTGATCTGAAGCATGAAATAGAGTACCAAGTTGCTCTGGAATCTTGCTGTCTTATATTATTTTCCTTGTTTACTTTTAATTGGGACTTTGGGAGTAACTACGCATACAATTGAATTACTAAATTTTTCAGCTGAAATTTGGAGTTGGAAAGAATCTGCTTAATAGTTGTTGTTCCAATATGAGTTGCTATCTCTAGCCTACATGTATGTATCTACAGCATGAACGTGGCATTGGTAATGCACTTCTTTTTTACCTGGTGCCAGGGCGCACTATTAATAAATATATTGTTTCTTTTATCTGTACAACAATTTCATCTACTTATTTGATTGAAATGTGGTGGGCTGCTCAAGGCTGGAGCAACTTATAATTTGGGATCCTTTAGTCACAATAAACTTCTGATTGTAGAAAAATAATTGTTGAAGAGTAAATTTCAGAAATGCACTGCTATTTTTGTCTAGTTGTCACAAAGCTGTAACTTTTTGAGAGCCCATTCCGTACACCCATCGCTACTTTTAGGGGTTTCTTCACAAAACTACCACTTTTTAGGTCTGCTGCTCCTGGCTTGTGGATTCGGATCACTTTGAATTACACCCTCCTGCACATCCGTGTTGGCTTCTGACATATGCCAGATCATTGATCTTATTGTAGCCCAAGTTGTGCATGAGTACCTTTTGTCTTGCTCCCTTCTCCTGCACATAATAGCTAGCATAGGACCAGCTTGGCTAGCAAGCATCATTTGCTGACTGGGTTGGGTCGTTTTCAGGTTGGATTTGAAAAAACCATTGCAAACTTTGCAAGCCCGAGCTTATAATTATTAATTACGCCAAATACTTAAGGCTAGAGATAGGTCGGTCGAACATTTGTCAGATTTTATCGAGTTTTTCGTCAAATATCGGAGCTCGAGCCCTGACCTGGCAATCATATCTGGGCAATCATATCTGGGCTACAATAAGATCATATCTGGGCTGGCAATGTGAGCCATCAGACGCACAGGTCAGGTCAGGTTTGTCACTCTGTTGTGCTTGCCACCCATGATAAGGTCTGAAAGGTGTATTTCAACTGATATGTCACTTCACAGGTTATAGTTTTGTGATAATTAGACGAAAATAGTGGTATTTGTGGAATTTACTCTACTTTTTATTGTATAAGGATAGGTCACATATAACTATTTTCACTGAAGTCAAGTTTGCGCCTTTCATTATGTTTGCTCAATTAATGTTTTGTAATGTGCTCCCCTCTGTAAAAAAAATTCACTAGTGGATTTGTACCAGTCAATTCATGTTTTGTATTGGTTGTTATCATTTCTTGATGTCAATATACTTTGTAATGCAGTCGCTGAGACTGATTAGAGAAAATTACATGGAGAGAGTGATTACTATGAGGAATGTGCATGCAAGGAAGTGGGAAGAATTTCTTGACACCTTTAAAAGTCAACAACAAGCACAGCCTTCATACGTTCAAACTGGCTATCTAGGTTTTGAGCAGAGAACGACACATATTTTAGCTACACATCAACCAATGGATTCGAAGAGCACATATCCATATGCTTCTGATAGGTATTCAGCCCCAAAGGCTCATGCAGCATATGGTGAGTTTCAACAAGAGAGGCATGGTGATCTTGGGAGGACCTATAGGCGATATTAGCTGTTGACTAGTGGTGAGTTATTGAGTTATAATTACTCATTTTAGATTTTAAGCCTGCAGTTCAAATGTATTTAGAAGTAATAATTTTGCTGTTTGAGCAATTGACACAATGGTGAGTTAATGTTTTACTAGGTAATTAAAGAGCTCTAACTGTCAATAGATACGGGCTTGGGAGCCTCCGTCTTATTCGAAAATGTTGACCAAATTTTCCCTTCCTCTTTTGAGTCCTAAAGCGGTTCCAAATTTTCAGGGCCATTGTGTGAGGAATCAGTGTCAATGGTGTGCTACTTAGACCCTCTTATCAACTATTGCTCTTATGTAGCTTGAGGAGGTAAGAATTCATATATAGGCAGAACTAGCTCCCAATTTCTTGATTTGCAACATCTACAAATGCAGTGGACTGTGGAGCTGTTTCCGTGGAATTCATGCATTGTAACAAGCTGCTTTCCAATTAGATATACTGAAATGTTATAAAAATTATAAACCTGTATGACTATTTTATCTGCTGAGCAGAAATCTCCCCGTATTGGCGTTTGTGTGAACCCAATTTTCCAAACTTGTCAGGTGTATTCGAGTGTATTCGAATGGTGGTTTGCATCATCACATTTCTTTACTTGTAAGTTTTGGCACTTTGCCTGTTCTTGCAGCATCTGCAGAGCGATTTTGTGAAATTTGGTCAAAACTTGATGGCACTCGTTATAGTGGTGACTGGGTCAGTTCCTTTGGATTGGTAGTGTTTTGTGTCAATCGCAACGGGCACTGTACTAGTCTCAGTACATCCATTCATCCGAAACAGGTATAATTGTATAAATGAATGATATGGCATCCATCCAAACACATACAGTACTACGCCGGTAGGAAT
Organism: Bothriochloa decipiens; assembly: GCA_023333625.1. Classification (NCBI taxonomy): domain Eukaryota; kingdom Viridiplantae; phylum Streptophyta; class Magnoliopsida; order Poales; family Poaceae; genus Bothriochloa; species Bothriochloa decipiens. Next base: position 49,879,095 of record CM041632.1, read on the forward strand.
CAAAGCTCTGACGTCGCATGATCCTGTTCTTTATCAGCCACGGCTCTCATACTTAATCTGGCTTTTCGGCCAAATGAAGAGGGCATGTACATATAGCTCCTCTTATGTGATGTATTCCTGGTTGTTAGCTGATGGAGTCATCTCTAGTACTATACAGTAGTTCTTAAAAAATCAATTGGAGTTTTCCAAGTGGCTAAAAAAAGTTAGAAGTATATTTGTTAAGCTTCTTCAACAGTTTTTATTATCTCGCTCCTAAAATACGAACAATTTTGCATTAGTCTTTTTCAACTCAACAGAACCACCTTTATACATTTTTTTTCCTTAACTACGCATTTGCATTAGGAACCTTAATCTACCCTTTATTCTTTTCCTAGGTCCTTCCACATTCACATTAAATGATCGATAGGCATGTATAAATCTGCACGACTAGGTGGATTTTCCCTGTGTGTGGAAAAACTAGGAATTGAGACATGGAGTTATTGGAGAACAATTTTTTTTCAATTTTGACTCAGATTTGAGAGTGGGTTTTGAAACTCTTGGAGATGCTCTTACACTGCACTGTGTTCGTGGGACACTTGATATGATGGTGGTGTTAAAAAAACGGTTTGCTTACGTAAGTATATCTTAGATACTGGCATACTACATTGATCGGTTATATAAGTAATATATTCGATATATTTGATGCAGCTCACTTTGTTCTCTCTCCTTTCTTCTCTCGTCCACCTGAAATTTTGATGACGCAATCATATGCCGAGGTGGCCTAGCTTATGATACTTTCTCTAAATTAATGGTATTAACAAATACATGTGCATTAAAGTTGCGGACAACTTGCAATGCAGAGGAAGCTCAAAATAAAACCACTGACGTATCCAATAGAGAACATATACGGAAGGCCTTTTACGATTCAAAGGCAACCTACTTCCACTCCACGGTATTGTAGGTGTTTTTTCTTACATTTACAAAGAAATAATATGTCGGTGCTCAACTGAGTCCAATAAACAAAGAAACTTATTAATTGGCCGCTCGGTGAGGCCAAGGATGAAGACGGCGAGGCCGCAGAGCACGGAGAGCGTGACGAGGGAGATGGCCACCTTGCGGCGCAGCGACAGGTTGTACGTCGTGCGTCACGGCCGGCGGCATCGTCGGCGCTGCGTGCATGGACGAAACAATTAATGAGACGACTAGCTACTATGCTTGCAGGCGACGGCTGCGGGTGGACGCGGCTGGAGGAGGACACGCCGCGAGTGTTTTGCACCGGCGGAGAAGGAATTGGGCGCGGCAGCACGATACGTGCTTTTTTCCGGGGAAGGGACGACGACGCCGCTACGTGATCGGGCAGTGCGCGTTTTTTTAGTTATCCATACAACACAGACATCCAAGACGCACGCACGCTCAAGAGGATATTTGCGCACACAACACAACTGAGGCAAGAAACAAACGAAGGCGACACCGGTGGCTCTTGGTTGCTCCATGCGGACCACCATCACACCTAGTTTTTTTTTTTCCGCATAATTGTTTATAGGAGTATGGTGTCCCAGCTTGAGCTTTATTTATATATACGTTGAAGACGAGCAACGTCAGCAGCGACGCCACTGATCACGTATGCTGTCTCAGCGAGAGGTGCGACGTCAGCAGCGACGACACTGATCACGTATCCCCAAATGAGATGGTGCCCACCATTGAATCATCGTGGCTGCTCCGATTCGTCGTGCTCACTGCTCACCTCTCTCATATAAACGCGCGGGTGTGCTGGCATCGATGGACTCACCAAGCAGCACACTGCACACAGCAAAAACTGACGAAGGAGGTGCAGACGACAAAGCTTGCGCGACCGATCAATGGCGGCGGTGACAAAGATCTACATTGTGTGCGTGGCCAACCTAACTAATCATGAGCACCTTGCAATGCTTCTACGATTACTCACTGGCAATGTTTCTTCTATATGGTATATTCATGCTTGCTGCTGCTGCTGCTGCTGCTGCTCTGCTGACTTTATGCAGGTACTATTCGACGTACGGCCACGTGGCGAGGCTGGCGGAGGAGATCAAGAAGGGCGCCGATTCCATCGACGGCGTCGAGACAACCATCTGGCAGGTGGCGGAGACGCTGCCGGAGGTGGCGCTGGCGAAGATGCGCGCACCGGCCAAGGTCGAGGAGCACCCGGTGATGGTCTCGGGCAAGCAGCTGGCGGACGCGGACGGCATCCTGTTCGGCTTCCCGGCGCGGTTCGGCATGATGGCGGCGCAGATGAAGGCGCTCTTCGACTCCACGGGCGGGCTCTGGCAGGCGCAGGCGCTGGCGGGGAAGCCCGCAGGGTTCTTCTTCTCGCTGGGCACCCAGGGCGGCGGGCAGGAGGAGACGGCGCTCACGGCCGTGTCGCAGCTCGCGCACCACGGCATGGTGTTCGTGCCCGTGGGCTACACGTTCGGCGAGGGCATGTTCGACATGGACGAGGTCAGGTGCTGCAGCCCGTACGGGGCTGGCACGTTCGCCGGCGCCGACGGGAGGAGCAGGCTCCCCAGCGACGCCGAGCTCCAGATGGCCGCGCACCAGGGGAGCTACTTCGCCGCCTTCGCCAAGAAGCTCAAGGCCGGAGCGGACGTCGTCGCCTGAGTGAACCTGTTGTCGCGGTGTCGCCTGATGAGCTCCACACTTGTAGTGATACTGCTAGCTGCTGTTCTTGTTTTCGGAAATAAAATAAATGTACTCCAGCTTTTATGCTGTGTATCGATTAGTGTCAGTGATTGATGTGGATTCAGCAGTAGCTTTCACTTTTTTTTTTAGCATAAGCAGTAGCTTTCACTTGGACCGTACTTGTGAATTCCCAGCGAATTTCTCGGAACCTTGCTCACTTAAAAAGCCCAACCAAAAAAATTGGGTGATAATTTGGCCCATCTTCTACTTTTCACGTTCCCGGTGGCAGCCCAGGCTTAACAAGCGGAGGCCCACTTAGCTCTCATCACCTCTCCTACGCTCTGCCGCCCTCCACCAGGCGCCAGATCGAAATCGGAGGTGATGTCGCCGCCGGCGAGCCACCGCCGCCGTTCTCGGCTCCTTAGCTGGCCGCTGCTGTTCCTCGCGATCCTCGCGGTCCACTCGCTGGCAGTATACCTATTCACCCGCGGCTTCCTCCTCACCCGCACCGAGCTCGACCTCCACAGCAGCCGCGACGACCTCTCGCCGCAGGGCGACGTCTCCCCCGGGTGCGCCTCCTGGCCCCCGGCCGCCGTCGACCGCCTTGTCATCGTCGTCCTCGACGCGCTGAGGTGCCACGTTTTGGACCCCTCATAATCCACGTATAGAGTCATTTTTTTCTAGCTGATGCGTTTGAACCATTTGTTGCTTCCCAGATTTGATTTCGTGGCGCCGAGTACCTTCTTTTCAGGTGCCTGACTCTGAGCCGAAAAAAATTGGTATACTGTAGCACTGCTAATTGTTAGCTAATCGTTTGATCTGCTGCAGAGAAGCAGCCGTGGATGGACAAGCTGCAGGTCTTGCAGAAGCTTGCTGCCGATGAGAAGACCTCTGCAAGGATCTTCAAAGCACTCGCTGATCCACCAACAACTAGCCTCCAGCGCCTTAAGGTGATCCTAACATTCAAATCATATCATGATATAACGTTTCTCCTAGAAATATTGTAATGTGATGTGATCCAAAATTGTACTTCGTGGGCTTAACTGAATTGTTTCAAAACTCAATGCTCAGGCTCTCACCACGGGTGGACTCCCTACCTTTATTGATGTCGGCAATAGTTTTGGTGCTCCTGCAATAGTAGAAGATAATATAATGCATCAGGTTCATCTCACCCACATTCAATTTTGTACCGACTAGGTCCAATTATCTGTTTACAGCTCATGCTGGATTGCTAGCCATGATGGTGTGATGTTTTCTGTTCCTTGGTGATCAATTAGTTGGCTAAAAATGGAAAGAGAGTAGTCATGATGGGGGATGATACATGGATACAGCTGTACCCTGAGCACTTCAACAAGTCATTCCCATACCCTTCCTTTAATGTTAAAGACCTTGACACAGTATGTCATTCTGTCAATCAAATTCTTCTGCTTGCTTTTTGATGAACCTCTTAGTTCTTTCTTTTAATTTTGACTGAATTATCAATTATGATTGTATGCCAGGTAGATAATGGTGTAATTGAGCACTTGCTTCCATCTCTTCACAAAAACGATTGGGATATTCTTATTGCACATTTTCTTGGTGTGGTAAGTTATTGTGTGGCCTTGCCTTCCATTTTTTATCCTTTCATCTTTAGCTGGAAACTTGTGAGATCAACTTTGTTTAGGACCATGCAGGGCATATATTTGGTGTTGACTCAACCCCAATGATCCAGAAGTTGGAGCAATACAATCAGATCCTGGAGGTCAGTTGTCTCATGAATATAATATTCTTCTCTTGTGCTTTTTAGGAGGCATTTAGCATTACCTTATCTATGCTCTTCACATTTATTTTCCAACCTTCTGAATGTTGTACAGTCCATTCTTATTTTCTTTTATAGGGTGTTATTGACACATTGAGGACTCTATCCAAACCTGGTGGTACCCATGAGAATACTTTGCTTTTGGTAATGGGCGATCATGGTCAAACCCTGAATGGTGACCATGGAGGGGGAACTGCTGAAGAGGTGATCTTTCTGTTTGGATGCAAAGTTCATAACAATCACATTTAATCCTGTGTGAATTGTAGGTTGAAACATCGCTGTTTGCATGGAGTCCAAGGACCCCACCAGATGCAGTCTTATCTGTTCTTGATGATAGTTCGTGCAATGTTGATCTGGTATATTTGTCAATCACATTTGCATCTTAATAGTAAATCATTTGCTCTTCTGATTTATGCGAATAGAAAGGTTGTTTGATGGGTTGAGATTATAAATAATTAGAACAAAAACAAATAAACTTGAAGTTGTATGTAGACAAGATTTGGGGGCAAAAAATCTTCTATATGAATACATGATCAGCAGATCTCCCATCGCTCTTTTTTTAAATATTTGGGAAAAAACAAAATTGAGTATGGTTGATTCTGTTTATTTGTGTAGTTCTTTAGTGTTGCATTTGGATGGTGGCATCTAAAATCGCAGAGGAAATATTATTAAAACATGCTTTCAGCCTTGTAAAAGCAAAAGAGGGTGTTAATTCTTGAATACTTAATTAGTTTCTTTGACTATATATCTATTGGAATGGAAATTAAATGCAGCAGCTTTGAATGCTAGCATTTAGTAGCTGAGCATAATAAATATGTTAATTTTTGAAATCTCGTGTTAGTCAGATTTCTTGCTTTAATTTGTTTTTACAGAACATTAGTACTTGTGGCACTGATTTATTTTCTTTTATTTTTAATGAATTAACATCACAGCATGGGGAAGAGGTCTGCGTCAGCACTATGCAGCAGGTCAGGGTTCATTGCACTCTCCCATGTGGATCTTCAGTTTTATTCGGTGTTGCTTATTTCTCTTCTTGGTTTCAGCTTGATTTTGCGGTGACTATATCAGCACTACTTGGCATACCCTTTCCCTTTGGAAGGTGTGTAAGTTTGACTTGATGCTTATTCTGTGATTCAGTTATTAGTGACTGTTCGTCTGATTGTAAGCTGCTATATGTATTCTTGGTTGCCTGCCTTTTCTTCTTTTTCTTGGTGGTGGTGTTGTTTCATCATCCTTTGCTTATTATTATCTTGATCCACTAGCTTCTAAATGGGGTCTCCTGTTTCTTAAATAGCATTGGCCGTGTAAACTCAGAATTGTATGCTTTGAGTGCCGGGACATGGGTAAATCAAAGGATCGGTACCAATGCTTTTACCTCACAGGATGATCTAGAAGCATGGATGGGGAGATATGCTGAAGTTCTATGCGTAAATTGTTGGCAGGTAGTATGAAGCTGCATTCTAGTTCCCTTCAACTTCCCTTGTTTAGTTCATATAGGCTTGTGGTTTTCTAATCTGAACACCCATCTTCCTTTGTAGGTAAAGAGATACATTGATCAATATTCTGCTACTTCCGTTATTGGATTTCCATCAGAAGACCTGCAACATATCACGAATATATATTCAAGAGCTCAGCTGATAACTACTTGTTCATCAGAGACATGTAGTCAAGAAAAAGTAGAGGAGAAAGGTTCAGTTCTGCTGCAGCAAATTGATGCATACAATGACTTCTTGCAGAGTTTTGCAAAGCTTGCTCGCTCTGCTTGGACAGAATTTGATTTATGGTCAATGGGCATTGGTCTTTTACTTATGATATTGTCAGTTATCATTCAGGCATCCATGCTTGTAAATATGACCATAAGCCAATCTTCAGATCAGAAAAGTTCTGGTTCAAGCAGCATTCCTAAACTTTCCATTGCTTTTGCTTTAGTCGTGATTCGAGCAGCTAGTTTCCTATCGAACAGCTATATATGTGAGTGTTGTCACATGAATCAGTCTTACCATACATACTTCAATTTATATATCTCTGTTCATACTATATTTTTTCTTTTTATTCAGTGGCAGAAGGTAGAGTTGCAAATTTTCTTTTGGCCACAAGTTGTATCACCAGTGTGTGGCACTCAGTGATGAAAGGGGACATCAGCATAGAAGTATTCCTGGACATAAATTCTTTATTTCAATCATTCTTTGGTGCAATCATCTTCTGACATCCTTCACTCTATTGATTTGCAGAACTTAGTTTTCCTTCTTTTAAATATTTTCACACGGTTTGGAATCGAGGTCGGGATGTCAAAACAATTGCCTGCGCCAACAATTACAAAGGATCACCCTGTGAACGTCATTTTTAAAATCTTTGGTGTTAATTCTTGCAACATCCTCTTGGAGCTATTCCCCATCATATCTCTAGCCTTTGTGGCTTACATTTTGTTGAAGTGCCTATCCCGTGCAATCTGTCAGGGGTTCTTGAAGTACTTCCTTTTGTGTGGAACAATGGTGAGTTATTTATCTATAGCATTTCATTGGGCTTCAGAGACTACTTTGTTTTCTCCTGCTGGGACCGTTCAAGAATTTGGAAGAAGTTTAGCTCCTCGCATTGTTTATGCTACCGGAGGTCTATCACTAGTCATTTCTGCATTTTCTCGGATATTTGGCCCAACTGTTCATTTGAAGATGAACAAAAGGATAATTATTTTATCAGCTGTCATGCTTTGTTCTTGGAGTCCAACTATTTTGATCCTGTTGGGAAGGCAAAGTCCGTTTGTGGTATTAATTTGCATGACAGGAGGTAATGTGGAAATCACTTGATTGCCAATGAAAAATATCAATTTGCATGATGAAGATACTGTGCAAATTTTGTGAACACTAAGTTTTCTGTTGCTATCTTTGTTTTGTAGCTTGGTGTATCATAAAGTTGCAACAGAAACGTCAGAGAGAGTCAGAACTCTCTTTTTCTGACCCTGTTTCAGTGATTCAGTGGAGCCTTCTTGCAGTTTGTTTATTTTATCTGACTGGTCACTGGTATGTCTCATACTGCTTCCTGTTATTTAGCTTTTTCTATGAAGCAAATGTTTATGTGCATATTATGTTACCTCAGAAACACTAGAGTACTTGATGTACCTATAACACATTTTGTTCATGATGTATGGTGTTCTAGCATTATTGTCTATACTAATATGTGCATTGGTGGTAGCTTCTAGTTTAACTGATCTCAATGGGGTGTCTAGCAATTCATCATTGCTAATTTAAAAGTGAATTTCAGGTGTACATTTGACGGCCTCCGATATGGTGCAGCTTTCATTGGGTAAGTGTGATTGTGTTTCTTATATGACCGAGACTGCAAAAACAAAGTTGCCTTTCGTTACATGCGCTGATGTTGCTATAATGCTTCAATTTGCAGTTTTGATCATTTCCATATCATTCGACAAGGCCTTCTACTTTCCATTGACACCTTTGGTGTTTCTCATATCCTGCCAATTCTAAGCCTTCCATTTATTGCCATAGTGTGGTACAATACCACATCCAAGGACAACGAATTGAAGGACGTCATTCTCAACAATATTAATAAGGTACTCCCTCCATTCTCTTTCATAAGGCATAGCTTGACGTAAAAAGGTCTTCTAAGTTACACTTTAACCATCTATTTATTTTATTTATGTTATTTATACTTATAAATTTACGATTATTGGATAGTAGATTTAATTACAAATCTAACCATATTAAGTTTGTGTTACTATAATTAAAATGTATTAGTCAGATTTTGAAGTTTGAATCTTGATATGTGTACACCTTATAAAAGAGAATGGAGGTAGTACTAAATATGTTAGCTCTTCTCGTGCAGTAAAGAAAATAATTTTGCATGCTCCTGAGAGGTTTGACAAGTTCAATAAGCAAGTACATAATCCATACCCTTTTTTTAAAAAGAACTGGCAGGAGATCTGCCCGTCGTATTAAAAAGTATAGTAGTAGTAGTAGCCCAGAGGAGGCTTTACAAAGTTAGCTTTACCTGTCGAGCAAAAGCCCAGAAAGGCACAAAAACCACATCAGAAAAATCACACAAACACAATGCACATATACTTGCTACAAGTTTGGCCAGATGCTTGGACCCCGTCACAATCCAGAGGGTGCCTCAACTTTGATTTTTTGGAGCAAGTGAGCAACACAAAGTTTGGGCATCCAATGCAGTAAAAAATCCTCCTGTTCTTTTCTTTCCACGATTCAGCATACTGGAATTGTTAGTCTCACAAGCCCACTGGCCACCTTAGCCAGGCAAGGGACGTTCCCCATATCTTCAAATATGCACATTGACGCCAAATTCAAATTACTGAACAATTATGACAAAAAGTTATGCTGGAGGAAACTAATACAGTAGCATATTCATGCATCCATGGAAGTTTTCTTGCAGATCTAAACCTGCTGTCTGGTTCTTTGCTCACTAATCCACATCACACCTAATATTTCTTTGTCAAACTTAGGTGCTTTTGATGTATGGTCTTATAACGGCAATCACTGCTACGCTAACAATCATATGTGTTGCTGTTCAAAGGCGTCACTTAATGGTAATTGCTGCTCCTTCCTTTCAGAACAAATTACCTTAGTATTTCTCCTTTGTAGTTGTTATCAAGCATTTGATGACAGACTGTTTATTGGGTAAATTTGCAGGTTTGGGGTTTGTTTGCTCCAAAGTACGTATTCGATGCAATTGGCCTTCTCCTCACAGACTTGTTAATTTGTTTAGCATCAATCTACTACAGCTGATGTTACTTTTGTTCTTGGGTTACACTGCTAACCACTAACACAACACTGCTATTATGCCTTTGTGTGAATCCATTGCCTATTTTTTTTCTTACACTTCTTATGACTGCAGTAAGACCACATACATTAGCTTAGTTCATTCATAATTTGTTTGTGTGAAATTTTTTGTATTGGCCAAGAGGGAATTTTCTGTACCTGTTGTCATGAGCTTTTTCTTCCTCCCTGTGTTTTGTCTGTTTAATTCATGGTTTTTGAGGTGTTATGGCGTCAATTGGGGACTTAGGGTACGCCTCGATGCGTTTCCCGCGGTGCACAGTTATCCTCGCTGGCCTTCCTTTTCCTGCATGGGTTTCATGTGGATAAGTTATCTAGAAAACTTCCAAAAGTATGAAGTCGCGTAAGAGAAAATTGCCAAAAAAAAAAAAAAAGAAAGAAAATCGGGAGAGGAACAACTGTGCACGCGCCTCCCCTAACATGTGAGACCCATCATGTATCAGTGGCTAATCTTTATCCTACACTTTTCCCTCTTCCTCTTTTTCTTCTCTTGGCTGCAATCACTTATCGGCCTCAAGCTGTTTGTTGTCTGAGTTTTTCTTTTATAAAGACACTCAAAAGAGTGTGACTGGTACAAATGATGGATAAAAAGACACAAAACGACCTCTAAAAACTAAAGAGTACATAAATTGGTTTTCTTCCTTCGAACGCGACCACCAGCAGACGGAGGCGCATGTTGCGTCCTCATCGCTGTCCTGGCAGGTGCGCACGCTTGCGCTCGCGGACCGCGGCGACCACAAGGACACAGCAGGGTACGCAGGCAGCAGCACGCAGCTGGGCGAACGTCAAGTGCTCAAGGCACGGCGAGGCCGCTTGCCAGTCTACACGCGCGGCTGGCCGGTGAGGCGGTGTCAAGCGGTGAGGTCGCCCGCCGACAACCAATTGAGCATGGCCTGCACAGCGTGGCGTGGGGTGCGCGAGGTAATTAAGAGCACGACATGGCTCGCCACGGCCCGGTCTCCCATGCGTGCGCTCATATGTCTGCCAGCGATCCTGCCAGCGTTCTGCTAGCGTGCGTGCAAGCCGCCGGCGGCAGCGTTTGGCCGTCGGCGGCGGCGTTTGCGTACGAGCGAGTGGTTACCGTTGCTGGCGTGCGCGTGCGAGCAGGCACCAGGCACCGCAGCAGTGTCCACGCGAGCGTGTCACGGGCACCCAGCGCCACCGAGAGCTTGCCTATCATATCATATCCACCAACAAGCTTGCCTATCATATCAACCAACGAGCTTGCCACGTCCTCGCGGTGTTTGGCAATTCACTACCTCGCGGTAGAAGCAGGTCTGGCGGCCTCTTCCGTTCGGGGTGGTCTTGGTGGTTGGTGGCGGCCTCGTGGTAACAATGGTTACTAGAGGTCGATTGAGCGTAATGTTCAAACTCTTCCATTTAATGAAATACATGTAACGACACGGTCTAAAAAAAGAAGCAGGTCTGGCGGCTTTGGACTGGCTCAAGGAAGCAAGGTGTTGATTGTCTTTCCACCATGGTGGCGTGGGAAACTTGGAAGGAGTCCGAGGTGCAACATCATCCACAAGGCACCTCCTTGGTAGCGACCATCCTCGGTTTGTTTAGCTACTGAGTAGCAAAGTCTGTAACTTTGTTTCCTTGGGCGGGCCTATGTCGTTGTCTATTTTTCGCCGTCTAAAGAGAGGGGCATCGTTTCTAGTTGTAATCTCAACTTTTTTGTCTTAATTACAAAGGTATACAAGCCTTGTGCGTATATGAGAAAAGAAAACAAAGTACATAATAAATTAATAACACAAAAAAAGATGTGCCAGTTTCCAATTTTGGGCGGAATTTTAAAGGGAGATTTTGAAAGGAATTTTCACCATTTTCAATCTTTTAGCCTTTTCACCGGATCTGTCCCATGTTTTGAGGAACCTTTAGCATGAGGCTTTCGGAAACAAATGAAAAATATGAATGAAGGACGTTTATGTTTCAGGTACATCATTTATCATTTCTGTTGTTGTGCCGCCCCAAAAGCTATTCATTTTAAAATTCATTGCACGTCGGTGTAGCATCGGCTCTTAAATATGGAAGATGAGGCCCAGGAGGATAGGGGTAAAGATCCGACAGGGATATGCATGAAGTTGTTCATCCATGGGCGTCAATTTTTTGTTCCTATTTCTTAAGCAAGTCTGGTGCCATGAAATCTACGACTGTCCACCGCCGACGGCAAAAAGGGTACAGTAGTACCTAACAAAGAAACCGACGAGCAAGCTAGCGCGAAACAGAAAGATACGATCAGTGGGGATTTTCTGTTGGAGGTTGGTCTATTGGTCCAGCAGATCCTGGCTGGGCTGGGCTGGGCTAGACAGTTAACCAAGGTTAAATTGCTACACGATTCGTTCACTTGAAAAAACGGAGCACTTCTGTTGTTATATAAGTTGAGTGTGAAATTGGTGTGTGCCCTCTGTGCCGACACAATCAAGAGTTTGGTGTACATCTCTTTTAAGATTGTCGCTACACTAGGCGTATTTGGAAAGACATTGCAATATGGCTAGGCAATGAACAACTACAACCTTCCGCCTGGGTGCTAAGAGATTCGGTACAAACAACCCCAGTTCTATTTTTCAAGCTTGACATAACTAAGGCATTTGACTTAGTTCGATGGGAATATCTACTCACCCTGATGAGCAAGCTAGGCTTCCCCACAAGATGGTGGTGAGGATGAGCAAACTTCAGGAGGTGCATAAAACGTGAGGATACTCTACCATGAATGCTCTTTTGGTTTAACGATGTTGGTTGTCTGCTTGAACTTGCAGAGTTCGTAGCAAAAAAGTATGAAACATTTGGGGAAAACATTGCAACTTGTGAACTAGCAACGAACTGAAGGCAAACAAAAGTACTCTTGGTACTGTATGTTTTGAATCATTGCACTTGAGATAAAAATGCTGGTGACTAAGGCCGACGATCAGCTAGGGCAATAAATCGCTATCTTTATGAGCTATAAGTGGATCTACATTTGACTTAGATTGGTATGGACACCAAGCAGAATCTGAAGATGAATTGATCACCGGTTTGTCTCTGAACTATAGTTACTTGTGTGGTTGAATTTGGAGGATTGATAGGGATGGTATGGGAACATGGCTCTAAAACTACACTTCTAGCAATATGATTGACTGAAATTGTTGTTGTTTGATTTAGCACTTTGATTTCACCGGCTCTTGTCAGCAACTCATGTAAGTATCAAACTTTTGCATTTCTTCATTTCAGCAATTGAGTCTTAAAGCTAGAGCGCATATGGAGTTAGCTTAACAGCTTTGATCTACAATGTGATTAGTGACACCTTGCCTAATAGAATTGACTTTCATGAGCAAGCAGCGAGCTGTGACTATAGCAAGAGTCTTTACGACTTTCTTAATCCGTAGCACAAACCACTAGTAAGTCCTAATAAAAATGTGCAAAACTAGTCCCCAGATCATGTGGTTGATGGTGCATGTGGTAGCCCTGGGCAAGCTTGTTGTATAAAAAAGAATCTTGAGAAAGATAACAACTGTTGTAAAGGTAGGAGTGAGAGATAGCTAACCTAGCCATTGGCGGAGAGAGGGAGACAACAGAAGCTTTTAGAGTCGGGTTTAGGTCTGCTTTTTGCTTGCCAGAATACATCAACAGGAGGTTTCATAGGGAGGTATTTATTCCTTAAAGTTCTAAAGTTAAAGAACAGAGAGCAAAAGAGTAATGAAGACAAGCTTTCTCTCTGTCCCCGCGACCTGGGTCATGAGATGAATAAAGGCGCGCAGCGAAGGAGCGAAGCAGGTGGCGGGCCAATGTATAACTTCGAGTACCAAATGCAACATACTTGGATCTTCCCTGAAAATAGAGAGTCTGTTTGTTGAAAACTTTAGAGAATACATAATTAGTTTAGAATTAAATAAATGCATATTGGTATATATATGAATGAGTGCATAAAAATACATGGGGCAACATAATTATACCTATTTCGGCCAAAACATAATTGTACCCTATATCCTCTAGTAGGTAAAATTGCATGTAATTGTTGATTGTATCCTTGTGTCTCAAAGTTTATATGCTAGAGAGGGGTAGAAGCATGGTAAAAGATATAATGAGATATGTAGTCAATTTCTATATAAAACATTTCAATGTTTATAAGAGCGCTAATTGACTTTTTCTATGGTATGATTTCCATCATTATAAGTTCAGTAGTTGTTTTCTTCTCTAACGCAAAATCACCTTGGCATGTTGCATCGTGATATCTTGTCCTCTATGAATGAGCATGTGCTATGGCATTGAAATAGGCGTGACCCAAATGATTTAGCGCAAAATGTTGTCATGGATAAATAGGCATGCATTGTAGCATTTAAATAGTCTTCATTGTCCTTGATATCTTAGCTTGATCAAAAGTGGCTAAATGTAGGTGGGACCTCCTTGTCATGTCAGTTTGTGGAGATGCGGGCTATCCAATCCTTATGCTTTGATGATTGTTGTGTCCACTCAGAAGAAGCACAACTTGAATCCAATGGTGGATATTGATTTGGAGTGTGTTTCTTGGATCATGGGAAGATTGAGAAGGTAGTAGGACCCACTAGAGTCATTGGTTATGACCCCATAGTGGGGCCCACAAGCTTCATTTCCTCCCCATTGCTAAGTCCCATAGAGAATGCGAACCTGATATTTGAAAAAAAAAAGATATGCTCTACCTTTTATTCCAAGGTTGTTGATATTTGATAGTGTTTTGAGTATGCAAAATTACACCATGCAAAAAAAGATATACACCTTTTATTCCAATGAGTATCCTAAAAATGGTAACCTTACACGCTTACAACAATGTGTGTTCTGTTTTTGCGCAAAGACGACCGCTCATCACTCGACCGAAAAAACACATGATACTCCTGAGTATAATATCCCGTACTCGGACAATTTACGTCAGTGTTTTTTTGGGCGCGGTCGGCACGACGCCTTCGTTGCCGGCGAGCGTCATGTACTTGTCCTTCCGGGTCAGCCCGGTGAGTTCGAACCCCAGCGCCTTGCCGAGCTTGTGTTGCACCCGGTTCGCCACGTCGATGCTGTCGCCGTGGCCGCCGTTGTCCACCGGCGCTGTGGCGGCTACGCGCGGCAGGAACTCCACGCGGTACGCCGGCCGCGCGTTCATCATGAAGTAGAAGGGGTCCATCCACTTGGCCCCTGGCTCGGTGGACGTGCCGTAGAACATGCCGAGGCGCGTGTCCAGCGCCACCGAGTTCACGTCGACGCCGAGCTCGGCGAAGAGCGGGCTGAGGCGGAGCAGGTACTCCTCCCGGCACGTGGTCCCCTCGGGGCACACTACCAGGTTTCAGAAATAATACAGTTCCAAATTTGGTTAGAGTCAAACTAACTTAAGTTTAGCTGAATTTATGAAAAATGATACTAACGTATTTAAAAAACTAAAAACGCATATTATGAAAATATATTTAATGAACATCTAATAATTTATTTAGTATGATAAACATTAATATTTTTATACAAAGTATCTTAAATTTGAGAATCTAGAATTATATGTTTTATTAAGACACTTAATTAATATTTAAAATAAGTTAATCAACAATCATTCATAAGATTCATCAAATTTATGTAAAAATAACAATATTCACCAAATAGGCAAACTGTGAAAATATATTTTAAGATGAATCTGGTCATATTTATTTTGATATCATAAATATAGTTGTTTTTTTTACATATTAGTGATAGTGTCGCTTGCTTAGAATAAAATTATAATACCATTCCCTTTAGGATGGAGGTACATAAGTGATGTGAAAGGTTAACTAATTAGGACGTGATGTATCATACATACAGTACTGTATAATATGCACTGCCACATAGGACAACTTGGATTTCAATATTAACAGCCCAGCCAATTAATTAATAGTTTCCAAGCAGCAACTGCAGATGTTATCTTGTGTAATATGATAAAAATGATATGCTGGAAACTCATAATTTAACAAAATGTGATGTGCCTATAATTTATTGCGTGTCCTGTTGATTGAGTATGGTTAACCAATAAAAAAAGACACTTTCATGCGTGACAAGATTTGGAACCGAACATATGGTTAATTGAAAATCAGTGTTTTGCTCTATACTCAATAGATTAGGCTTGCATACTTAGCCACATGTGATCCACCCAGACTTTTAGAAAGTTCTAGGTCCTCTACTGGTTACATATATACTCTTATGGCTTTCTTCATATGCTTACTGCTAACACTTCTACACTATGTATCTATGTATGATATCACCGTTATTAACTACATTACTTATAGGTCAAAGCTACATTTTTACTTCTTCACCTTTTGTACAGCAACTATGATACAGATATTAGTTGGAGGTTATATGCGCCTATGATTCCTCCACTAAAGACAGTATTATATAGCTACACTACTAATGTAGAGTAGTGAATACAAATATTACACCAGCCGGCCTACTATAGTTATCTCCCCACTACTAGCCTAACAAGAGGACTTAGACTTATCTTTTATTTTGATGTAAATTAGAATGATCATTAAAAACTCTCCCACACTCCATCCATCATGTATGATACCCGGTCAGATTGGTTGACTAATTTGTATAACCTTGCATCAGCCAAAATGATTCTTAGGATTCTGGGCTAACCAAAAGAGCCCTAAGAGATGTTTGGATTCCATGAATTCAAACCAATATCTAGAAAGACTACTCATTTTATTATTAGACTACATTCCAATTCCTCTCAATTTCTGAAAACCAAATAGGGCCTTAAGACTTATTTGCCGCCATATATCTCCTTCACCACCGATGTTGACCTCAGTTCACCATTTGAAATTTTGGACACATTTTCCGGCCTTACACGCTACACCTCACACGACCTTCCTATATATGAGCCCGCGGCCGGTGTTCCTACCATCATAGATTTTTTTTACACCCATTATCAATATACACCGTATTGCTTAGCCTTCTCTTCTCTCCAAATATAGTAAATTTTAAACCAACCTTTTATGCGTCTTTGATTTATACTGTAACATAACGTATGCCGGACGGTTAACGTTAGGAGAGTGATAAGCAATGCTCTGACAGTGACGACAGTCTCACCTTGCAGTAGTAAGGAGAGAAAAGGTAGTGCACCCTACCGCTGCTCGCCGGTCCGACGAGCCCCACGGCGCCCTTCTTCTTTCCGGCCACCACCAACTCGTCTCCAAACAGCGCCCGTAGCGACTTCGCCGCCATCTCGGCTGCGTCCTCCTCGTCCATCAGCCCCGCGAGGACCCCACCGACCGATCTCAACTCAGGCCCCACGACGGCGTCCACGCCAATGTACTCCTTCAAGAACCCGTCCACCATCACCCTCGGGAACGTTGCGCTCACCGCCACCACTCGCGCCGCCGCCTGCACCGCCGCCACGCCCTCCGCCACCGTGGCCTCCAGGAAGAACCTGGGGAGCACTGCTCTGCCGACCCTGGCCACCTCCTTCTCCTCCAGCCCGAGGAGAGCGACCGTGGCCATGGCCCTAGCCCGCGCGCCGTCGCTGGGGAGGAGGAACATCAGCGGGTAGAGCAGCAGCAGGAGGAGGCCCCGGAGGAAGCCGCCGGCCTCGACAGCGACCAGCATGAAGTACGGGAAGGCGGACACCGGCGGACGAAGGATCCACGCCTCCATGTCGACCACTAGCGTCTGGCCATGTAGCATGTCCTCCAGCGTCGGCAGTGGCGGCGGCGGCGGGCTCGGCTTCTTCGTGACTGCCATCCTGCTGGCACGGTGGTGCCGCCGACCGGCGAGCTTCCGCAGGATGAGGAAGAACAAGGAGACAAATGGCTTCCACAGTGATGAAGATTTCATGGTCATGGCTATCTATACCTTGCTGGGTGGGTACCTATTGTCTGTGTCGAGATGTTGCACGTACTTGTCCTCTGGAAGTCTGGCTTCGACAGACGTTTGTATTGTATCTGCTCAGGAGCCACAAGTGGAGCACTGGCTTATTTATACTCGGCTCAGTAGGCGTGCCGGCGTGCGCCGAGGATTAGCACTGGTGTTAGCTAGTTGACGTCACTAGGATTAGCTAGCATGGTGTTAGAGTAGGCGGGGGCTGCAGCAAAAAGACTTTGATCGGTGAATTAGTCCTACTCGATCTCTGTAGCACGCATAGCAGTTTCCTTTGAAACACATGCAGGTGCACCAATTTACCTCACCTTAATTGGGTATGCGTTTTGCTGTCATCACCAGCCTCTAGTTCATTTCTAAAACGTCAAAACACGCCGCAGCTACAGCGGCCAATTTCAGCGCTGAGCTTTCATCGCGGCAGCATCATCGATCGGCGTGGCATCCGCAAGCACCATCCAAACACGCCCATATATATAGTTCGCAGGTTACTGTTTCCAATCATATAGTCTCTAGGTAACAACCTTGTTGCAAGCAACTTTGACTTCTCTATCACATTAAAAGAATATGACCTAATTTACTCTTGAAAGCACCTTTGGTGTTTTCTTCACCACCGCCACCTACTAAACTCTTGATCAGTGCGCTTCTGCGGCGCATCCACTACCGTTCAAAAAATTCTTGCATAAATGAAGCGGGAGGCGGAAAACAATGGATTGAGATGCCGGGAACGTGCATGAGCCTAGGTAGTTTAATTCATGAGTAATCGCCTTAATTGCATCTTCTATTAGGGAGGGCAGAGCTCAATGTAAAACAAACCCCCAAACCCAGTGTGACATGGTCTTGACGCGTTATTGTAACTATGAACTTTTCTCGATTTTAATGAAATGATACACAAACCTTTTGCTTGTCCCAAAAAAAAAAAACTCTTGGTCGAAGAGCGTTTTCGCCATCGTCACAGCCGGCTACCACCTATTTTAGCACCAAACCAAGTAAAGTGACAGACTGACAACAAAAGTTACTTGGAGGTTGTATGAAAAACGTCC
>CM041632.1:49897307-49954386 GCA_023333625.1 Bothriochloa decipiens
CCCCCCCAACCACCACCACCACCACACACACACACAAAAAGGAAAGAAATCTCAAATGAACATTTCATCCTTGAATATTTTGGCAAATGTAAAGGGGCAAACCTTGTGGTAGGCGGTTCCCACTTGAGTGGGATTCTAGGGAAGGGTTTAACCGAGGCCAGCCTTACCCTATAGATACTTTTGGCACATTTCGTTGCAATTAAGTTGCACATAATTTATGTGTTCAGAAACATTTATCAGCGATAGTTCCATCACCACTCATTATTCGAGCCATATAGAGGTCTCCCTTGTCTAATACTTGTATTGCTGTCCTGTGGTATAATTTCATTTCGTCCAAGTTTCTAGTCAATCGAGCTTATCATTGTATCTTTTCTCTATTTTTTTTTGCATTGAAGGCATTACCTAAAATGGGCGAGGGTCAACTGGCCATACACTCATATAGTCGCCACTACTACACAACCCTTTTACAAAGATGGGTGATTTTCTTTTGCTGAAAGAAATGGGAGAAACGCCCGCCTGTCATACATGGGCATGGGCTGTGTAAATCGGTTTTTGCAGACACTTGTGATGTTTCAATTTATAGAGAATGTGTGTAAATTGATTTTTGAAAAAAAACTGCCCGAGCTGCTAGCCTCTGCCGCTCTGCGTTGCCCGCCATTTGTGGGCTTCTATCACTGCTGGCCATCAATGAGTGTACATGTCGTCGGCATTGAGGAGGACGACGACGCAGTCCTTGAGTGCGCAGCGGACGTGAAGCACCACGGTCCTGAGATCTCGACAACCTTGATGCCTTGATGGGTGGTGTTGATGGTTAAAATTTTAACATCATAGACGTGATTCCGGGGCACTAGCTGTCAAGATTGTGTGTGTTTTCCAAAGATTACTACATGGAACATTGTCTGTCACATGCAGAACTTGCAGGGATTTTGTCTGCCTCTCCGATCCAGGGACTATGTGCAAATCGTGTTTGGGTTTCAGCTTTCGTCTGTGGTTTACAAAGATATTAGTAGGCACTTATTCAGAAAACACAATCATTTAAGATTTTAAGTTTGATGTTTTGTTGATGTAGTTTTTCCTTTGTCAGATGTTCTGTGTAATATGCATTATCTCTAACAAGGTTGTACCACCCCACCCCCCCCGGGGGCGGCGCGCCCGCCCGGCGGGGGTGTGCGAGGAGGTAGCTGTAGGTTGTTGTCCTCTGTAGCATTTGTTTGTTGTGTAAACTTTCATGGAGTACAAAGCTTGTAACTCAGAACGTATATCACTTAGGTACTTTATTAGTACTCATAGAGGGGGAGAGAGAGAGAAAAATATGTGCACTTATGTGCTCCTATTTAGGTTAAGGTTTAGTTTAGGGGGTAGGCCAAGGATATCCCACTTTGTCATAGTGTTTGATTTCTGGTGCATTAGGGATAAAGTCATCCCCGAAAGGACAATATTCCCTAAGATTTGGTAACAAGCACATGCTAGAAATTAAATAGGAGGTATGGCTTCCTCCCTTAGAGATGTCGTCTCCCGTCTCTTGCGCATGGGTTGGAGCACCATGATCCCGCTCACTACGGAGCTCCTATGCAGCAACATGACCCAAGCTCGATGAAGCTCCTACGAGGCAACGCGGCGCCTAGCGTGGCCCTAGGTTGGCCCAGTGCAGGGTAGGATGGTCTAGGCGGGGGTGGCCATGTCCATAGAGGCAAAGGCTTTGAGCGGGATCAACGCATCAAGATCCTATTTAATAGTAGCCTAATGGATCGTATAACCTTTCTCTCCTTGTCCCTTATACCGAATACATGACAGGGATGTCCTTACCCCCTTAACTGAACACGAACATGGAACGATCTTGTCCTAGAAATATAGAATGGTTCTATAGAATGGTTCCGTCCTATTCCACCTTGTCCCTAAGAAACACAACTTTACTTTTAAGTTATCACTCACGGAGTACCAACTTAGTATGAAGCTAAAAAAAACAATAACATGAATAACAACTGAAAGCAACTTAGTTAGTCTGATTAATTGTAATGAAATTTGGTTTGGACCATTGTGAAGAGAAATACGGAGTAGTTAAGTTGAGCTTTGCCAAAAGAAACACATAGTGTGATTTTTTGATGAAACTACTTCAAAAATCTCTTCAATCTGAGATAAGAAGCTAACTTAAACGGTTCTAATAATACTTAAAGAATATGATTTTTTTTAAAAAGCCAAAAGATTATGGTTTTTTGAGAAACAAAAGATTATGATATTTAATTTTAAGAGTACGTTGGAGTCGTAAAATCAGGCCACGACAAAAATCAGGCCTCGGCCACAAATGGGTCGGTCTCCGAGAAACTACCGCGCTACGCCGCTTGGCCCAGCCCACAGGATAATTCGATAAGGGACATGCGGGCCAAGCTCGCCGTGCTCGCCACCGGCGCCCCTCCGCCACCACGGCCGCCCCGGTCCTCGCGGAACCGGCGCCACATCCCGCGCCGTCGGTCTTTCAAGCCACCCCGCTCTCTGCTCGACGGCGGACAGCCGTCGCCCCCGCCTCCGGTCCCAGCTCCGAGGAGGCGCGCCTGGCCGGCTGTCTCGGCAGCGCTCTTCGGCGCGGGGTTCCTCCTAGGCCCGCTCCTCGACGGAATCCACTCCCGCGTCGGCCTCCAGGTCTACGGCAACGGCGCCCTCGACGCGGGCCCTCTCCACACCCACATCCTGGTGCCGCCCCTGCTCGGCGCGTTCTACCTCACCGTCGGCCTGCTCCACCTGTTCTTGGACCAGAGGGCGCCCCCACGATCCAAGGCCACCGGGACCGCGCGGAAGACGGCGACGTCGCTACTGTGCGTTCTAGCTAGATACGCTCATGCTATGCGTCGATCGATCGAGTGCTGTGAATTGAATGATCCGTTGGCATGATTTACGCAGTGTTCTTGCTCTGTTCATCGAGCTGAGCGCGGAGCTGTACAGAGCAGGGGTGCCCAGCAACGTGGAGGCCTACACCCTGTTCGCCGCCGCCGAGTTCGTGTGGCTGTTCCTCGATGGCTCCTGGCTGGGCTTCGCCGTCGCCTGCCTCGTCGGCACAGTCTGCCCACTCGCCGAGATCCATTGATCAAGTAACGGCATTCATTCCAAGTTTGCACCTACCCGGATCAATAGCGTCGCTTGCAATCTGCTGACATTCCGGGCACTGCGGCCACTGCGTGTGTCGCATATGCAGATTGCTTGGGTGCTGGAGCTATCCGAACGCCGACGTCCACCTGCTCGGCGAGGTACGTTTTCTTCCCCGGCAGGCGACAGGTCCGGGATCACGCACGCATCTCGCTGTCCTCTGTTAAATACTAGCGTACGTCTGACGTCGTTGTGCGCGGGGTTGTTCAGGGGCTGGTGAGCTGGACGACGACATGCTACTTCGTTTACACCCCGTTCCTGGCCAACCTGGCGAGGTGGCTCGATTCACGGCTGGCAAACGACGACGACGCCGCGCAGGGAGACGACGAAGCAGCTCGGTCTCGAACAGCAGCATGCTCATGCCCTGCTCCGTCCGTCCGTTCACCTGAACTGCAGGATTCCAGACTGAAGAACCATTGTGCAGAGTTGCACGGTTCAGGCATTCAGAGCTCCCTCCCGCTTTGCATTGCGCAGTGCCAAGTGTCACGATGGTTGTTGGGTCATGCGAAGGTTCTCCGAGAATGGTCAGAGTAATACTCGGAGCATATCCCGTGCTGTTCCAAGCTTCTGATTGGTGATGGCGACGCGGCCTTAATTTTATGATAGCCGGGGATCATGGCCGGACGGGGAGGAGAACGATGGGCATGGTTATGTATAACTTTTGATATAATGGTCTGAAAGCATGGCCCTATTATGTTGAATGGGATTTGTCTTCAGGAAAGACACTCCAGCAACGGACGTGGCAATACAGTTGGGAGAACAGTTTGCTCTCTGATTGAAGCCATTATTGGTACACCAGGAAAATAGTGTCTTTTTTGTGTTGTTCAGAATTGGATGCACACCTGAGACTGAGAAAATACTGAATTTGTTGGGATTGTCAATAAAGTTATGTTGTTACTAGTGTGCATCACACTTCTGTACGCCCAATTGTGCCATTGATACCGTGCAGAGACATTAGACCACCCGCACCGGATGCTGGAAATGCATACTGCAGTTGCATTTGCAGTAAAAAAAACACCGCAGTGGGTGCTGAAAATGCATGTTGTATGCGCTCCATTGCGCTATTCCTGGCGCGATACAGAACATGCGGTAAAAGCCAAGGGACCCACCAGCGCACGGGAGGACAGCGCGGGCATGCGAGGGAGGATCAGTGGCGGGGCCTACCTTTTCAACTAACTAAAAATGTTACGCCATAATAAATCCTTTAAAACTAGATTTCACATGGATATATCTAGATAAAATTTATTTATAAATATGTGAGCTCCACTGTTGATAGTTGGTATAGAGTACGAGATATAGATGATGATGAGTGCGGAAAAAACGTGTATAGCTTAGAGAATCTTGATGAGTAGGATGTATAAAGTATGAACATAGAGTTCCATAAGTGCGAATAGTCTTAGTGATAAACGACAGATGGTTTTTTTTCGCGATCGACCCATTCAGTATGTTTTATTTAAAAGATTGGCCCTATATATATGGCTGTCAGCAACTGAGCTTATTGCCACCTGAATTTCATCAGAAGAGAATCTGAATTTGATGTCGTAGTGTGACATCTATGCGACGTATGACCTTGTTGTCTAATTGGCATGTTCCATCGACTAGAATCAACACTCAGCATTAAGCACATTAGGAACAATCGTGCCAGTACCTGAAGCAAATGAGCTGTCTTAGAGCAGGTCCAAGAGTTGGTATGACCAGAAGGGCACTGCTGAAGACGTACACTCCACTGGCCAATGCAGTGCACGAATCTAACGAGCTCCCACGAGAAATTCAGTTAGGTGACGTTCACACAAAGAAGAATTCAGTCAGGTAAACACACCCACTGCAAACCACATGCAGAAACGATGAAAACTTGTGCGATGCTGTTTTGGAGTAACAACCGTGTGAACCAACATTCACCGACAAGCATAGTATCAGAATATCTTCACGACATCACTGCCAAGCACCAACCAACGTCCCAACCGGCTCACCTACAGTCCAGCAGACAGCACAGCAAGACAACCAAACCCCGATCGACCATGGCCTTTGTGTGATGTACCTGACAAAGATAGATAGCCTTGCACGAACACAACAAATTTCTTGCAAGAAATGCAGATTCACCTGAAACCAATAAACAAAAAAGTCCCTGCGCTGCAGAGCTCGTAGGTCACTACTATATGACCCTGTTACCACTGTTGTTGATGCTTGAGCAGCCAGTTGAGTTGAGCATTGTCATCCACCTGCGTGCGTTCTGATCGAGCAAGACTTTTGAGAGTAGATCCATCGGTCGATCCACTGAACGATGGCTTCGCTCCTCCTGTTCCTGCGAGCCATTATGAGTGCCAATGATGAGCGACTCATGGGCGCGGCGGAGGAGGAAGGGGAGGAGACGACGACGCATGATGAACAGCGGCCGGGGAACTCGACGTTCCCGTCGGCGCGTCCGGCGACGGCACGATGCGACGGCGGCACGGGCACGGAGGAGGCTGACCGGTGGCTGGTCTCCTGCCCGGAGTGGCCTCGCGTCAGATTGTTTGATTGCCGGGTCCCACCACTATACTGCGTCGTCGTCTTTGGGGTGGCTCCGAGTGCTTCAGGAGACAATCGGAGTGTAACGTTCCATTCCATCAAAAAAAAAAAAAAAAATCGGAGTGTAACTTTTTACTCGATGACGGTTCATCTTGCTTGCCCTTGCCAATTGCCATGTGTTCTCTGGTTGGATGAATTTCCGTCCGAACTTGTCCACGTGGTGCTGCCAGCTGCCTTGGCCTTGAACACCAAGCGCAGGTCGTTCCACGCTCGCTTGACCGCTCGTGGACGTGAAAGCTCAGGTCGGTCCTGGTCCTGGATGCCGCAGCGGGCCAGCCACGCCGAGACCAGACGTTTCCGTGCAACGGCCACGAGACGACTGCAATCGTGCTACCAGTCCTGGTCCGGTCCCTACCTGGAAACGGACGTCGTCTCGACGACGCGACAGTGCGTACACTGTACACAGATCGCCGGCAGCTCTAAGCAGGAAGCGAGTGGAAAATGCGCTCGGCGTCGGCCTGCCGCTTGGAGACGAGCAGCAACCATCATCTCCACAGACCCATCTTCTCCTTCCCCTTGCCCTTGCCACAACCATCATCTCCCACTCCCAGTCCCAACACGAGATGGACGAGCATGCGGCAAAGATTAGCAGACAAAATTCAACAGCTCATGCAAGCTAATAAGGCAAGGAACTCTGTTTAAAGTTTTATAATATATTCAAGAAAAAGAAAACAAAGAAAGAAAGAAACAACGCAAAGCATCCATGTATAATTTTCTGTGTGAGCCAGGTGCTGCTCACCTGCAAGGCAGTACTGCAAGTGCTAATTGTACATGGGTGCCAACTTTCCAACTGACAGAATAGCACCATTGATACTCAGTATATTTTTTCAGTTACTCTTATCGCAAATATGAGTTCATTCAAAAATCACCACAATCCCCAAAGTGTGAATTTGACTGTAAATATCTTAGAAATATATTTACGATCCGAGGAAGTAACCAATACAAAATGTTAGATAGTTCAAATTTCAGGGAGGCAACGCCCCTTCAGCCCCAGTCGATGAACGGGAGGGGAGGATAGCCACCTTCAGGAGGAGGTTGCAGTGACGGCGGCAGGTTGCCCCAGGAGGTATGGACCCCCAGTATATTCCCTATGGCAACAATGACAGAGGAATGAAACATTGCCAATGTATGTAAAGTCTAAAGGTAAGTGTGATGGAACTCATTAGCGAGATAAATCATGATGGAGCATTTGCAAAACGGCAGCTTAAGCACTTGAAAGCATCGCAACATTACAGAATTCAGATAAAAGATCAAGAGCATGGTTCCGGCAGGACCACGAAGCTGACAACAGCTCCAAACCAAACAAATTTAAGGTCTTTAATCTGTAGGCCCTCCCTCCTAGTCATCTGGGGACACCAACCGACAGGCCCGCTTGCAATCGAATAGCCTCGAAACATCCAAATGGCACGCGATCAGTATCTGGTAGGCGCCAAGTGACAAACCAATGGACCCAGTCGCACATGATGGAGTAATTTAGAACGTCCAAATAGTATGATTGTGTGGCAAGGGCTCAATTCATGGCATGCCAGCTGACTGAAGTGAGGATATGATAGCAACTAGCTTGTCACATATCACAATTCTTTCAGTAAAGCTTGGTGCCAGAATTTGGAAATCTTTTGTTGGTTTGAAGCAGTTTCAGAGGACAATATATTATTATCTTAATTATGTGTGTTTCTTCTAAGAGCAGGTGTTCTCTACTCACAAGTAGAAGTAGGTTTCATCTCATTCAACGGTCATCAACAGAACTCCCTTCATGGCATGTTAAACAAATAAATGTCCTTAATGAAAACCGCTTTTAAAAAAAATACTAGATGGAAAAAGAATGTAACACTTGAACTATAGAAGTGCATGTTTATTCTGGATTGGGGAGACCATGCGATACCTACAGTTAAGGCACACTTTTTATATAGAGTGAAATGCACCACAGCCCTTGGACTTGCGCTGCTGTGTCAAATAGGTCCACAGACTTGCAAACCGGGTATCTGACCCCCCGAACTTGCAAACCGGTTCATCACAGGCCCAAATGCCAAAACCAGTCTGGTTTTGCCTGCCACGTCGACTGGGCCCCGCATGATTTATCAAAAACAACCCCACCCCATCTCCCATCTAAGTGGTGGCATATATAACTCTTAAATTTTCATATTCATTGTTTTCATTTAAGTTCGGGCTTCATAAAGAATACTGTAAACAAATTACAAGCATTAACTAGAATGCAGAAAATTAATTGTTTACGGAACAAAAGCCAACTAGAAATTTCCAGGTTAGGCATGCAATCATACAGTTAACTATAACGATACTGTGTTTGATAAGAATCTCATGTGACAAAAAGATCACCTGAGGAAGAATTTCTGTCTGCTTCCTGATATCCAACAAAATTGGGTTGGTTCCCAATAAAATCAGACTGCTGCACCATGGGTCCATGTCCAGGCCCAGGCCCTGAATGATACAAATTCATTGGAAACATATAAGGCCTATCCATGGACTAAACAAACTTAAAACTCGTATTGTTTTAGCACTGACGGAACCAATAAACAAATGTTTCTCCAAGATATAAGAATCAGGCCTTACCAATAGTAATTGTAAATATAAGCTTTGTAATGCATTCAGGACAATTAGTCATACCTAACGATTCATACCTAACAAGACTAAAGATTCCTTGCTGTACTGGTCATGGGGTCATGCCCTTTTAAGGGGTTGCATGAGTCACATAGACACCTTTTCTTCTTTTTAATATAATGGCACACCTCTCCTGTGTGTTCGAGGGTGGAAAAAAGGCTAAATGTTCCTACACTCCAGCAGATTTGTGTACAGACAATTGTTTCCTCTGAGACAGAAGTAAGGGAGACCCAAAAGCTCTGCTTGGATTACATAGAGGGGCACAGTGTCTGTTGCTCAACTAAAATGGTATGTGTGGTAAATGAAATGCAGGAACATGTGATCTTCAGGAGGTGTTTCATTTTTAGAGTTCTTTAGAGTTTAAGGAGGTGTTTCATTCAAATAGAATATAGCCCAAATGCATAATACAAGTCGATGGATAGTATGAGTAGATGTTCAAACAGCCCCTAAATTTCACCCAATAGCATACCTATAGGCACGTATGAATTTACACCCTACCGATGTGTTAATGACACTACTTTAAGAAAAACGCAAACCCTTACCAGGTGCAGCTAATGCTGGATTGACACCATCTGGCTTTGGATGGAAGTATCTGCATGAATCTCCATACTTGCAAGTCCCCTGCAACATGAAGGAATTGACCTCAAAATTCAGAGTAGCCTATTCTTGGTGCATGTGAGGCAGCCGCTATAAGTTACCGACGCAACGTCAGATGACTCACCGTGCGGACGAAGTGGTGACAGATGCCCTTGGCGAGGGTGCCGTCAGGTAAAAGGTGGGAGGAAGCGCCGCCATGCTGCTCTGCCGACGAAGGAAACAGAGGAGTCAGACGGAAAGACCTGAACGGACCCCGAGCGCGGTGGCAGACACGGTGTTCGACGAAACGCGCCACCAGAGAGCAGAGGAAGCGACGACGGCGAAGTGGAAGA
The DNA here is from genome assembly GCA_023333625.1 of Bothriochloa decipiens. NCBI lineage: Eukaryota > Viridiplantae > Streptophyta > Magnoliopsida > Poales > Poaceae > Bothriochloa > Bothriochloa decipiens. Next base: position 49,906,559 of record CM041632.1, read on the forward strand.
AGGGGAAGAGGAGGGGTTGTCGGCTGACCTTGGTGGCGGATGGAGTCGTACCAGAGCGCGCGGGCGCGCTGGTGCTGGACGCCCTGGAGGTGGCGCTTCCGGGCGGCGGCGGTGTCCTGGAACTGCTTGTCGCAATAGTCGCAGTAGTACTTCCCCAGTGGCATCCTGCTGGTGCTGGGTGTTGGCAGCTCTGCTCTCTGCTAATTTGCAGCAACAAATACTACACAAAATTTTGCAGAAGCTGGGAATTTCCTTTGCTAATCTGAGGCCTAGCCAAAACCCTAGAGGCACAGCCAAAGAATTATCCATAGTTGAACAGTCCAATGCTAGATTGCAACTTGCAAGGGTATGAGTCAGAAAAATGTCACCCTCGAAGACTCACGTCTCAAAATCTAACCTGATACCAAAAATCTGTTTGGCATAACAACAGCTTCCATTGAAAAAAAAAAACCAACACCTCGTCCTCATGAGAAGAGGTAGCCCTAGTACGCTGCCAACAAACTCACGTGAAAGAGCCCTTTTTTTAAAGAATTGGAACCAACACTTCACAATAAAGAGCTGTTTTTTTTTAAAAAAAAATGGAGTTGCCATTTGTGGCTCCTTCCACAACTCTAGCTATTATAAAACAAACTAGAATTTACAGTTGGGGGGGGGGGGGGGGGGTGTGGGGGTGGGATCCAGTGTATATGATCCAACTCCTTCCGAAGATGTACGAGGAAAGAAGGAATGCTCAGCCGCTCAGGATACCATCTGCGGTCACATTTCTCAAACGTCTCAAACGCTGCAACAGCATAACTTCCTGGCAGGAACGATCGAATCAGCAATCTTGAGACTCCACAAATGATAATGTGCATAGATTTTGGCAACAAACAGCAGATACCATTGCCAGTGTGCAATAATCAACAGGGGCAAGCTGGTAGGCACTAGGCAACAGGTAGCTAGGAATTCTGAAACAAATGCGGTAGCTGGGTCTGGAGACAAGGAAACATGGAAAAACGAAGCGAATCCACACATAGATCCAAGCTACCATAAATACATTCATACTGCTCTATAACAAATTACAAGATCAGCTATGGCAATCTCCAGTAAGCGTCAGTTAGTAGGAAGGGGGTGCCGTTACATGTCACTGCGACATACTCAACTACACAGGTCACATTGTCGTACAAGTAGGTAACCTTGCATCTTCAACGATAGGCTCGCATGCCTCAGATCATCCAACCATCCATGCCTCAGATCATCCAGCATCCCAGGGGAAATGCACAATTGCAACCACAGGTTCCAGTCTCAGGCACGTTCATTTCACAATCCAACATAGGAGAATTGCTTCTTTGCATGTTCTGGAATCAATTTCGCTACAATGTCTGCTGGGACTCCTTTCAATTCTGCAGAACAGAGGTGGCAAAAGCATGTAAGGTGGTGTTCAAATAACAATCTTGGGACTACAATGCTAGCAAGCTACAATAACAAAGCTGTATTGAGTAGTCAGGAAACATACCGTGAGCCTTGAAATTGAAAAGGGGTGGCAAAAAGCGGCCGTTTGGAAGGCGAGTATTGGGATCTCGAAGCTCATCAAAGAATGGGTGAACAAGTGCCTCCACCTGGACAAAATATTCATAGAGTTCTTAGAAAATCATAAAGCAGAGAGGGGTAAATGCAGGAGCTGAAGCACAGGTCTAATGCTATGACTATTTCCATCATGTAATGTACAATGTCATGCACTTACAGCAGTGCATCTCAGATTTGGGGAGTACTGGAGTAGCCGAGAGACCAGATCAACAGCTTCCGGTGGCATCCTTTTGTGGAATACCTGAAAGATAAAATGTCCAAAAGGGCAATTAGTAACACAACAGCAACAGTTTTTTTCAGAACATTGTAACAAAATGTAGAAAGATTTGCACCTTGTGCCATGGGTGTGCTTTGATTTGTGGGAACTTAAACTCTGTGTAATTCGGGTTCATGCATTTAATTTCCTCCCTTGTTGGAGTACCAAGGACCTGCATGCAAAATAAAATTAAGGGTGATCAGAATTTGTGCATCTGTAGAAGATAATTTACAAGTTTGCAGAACCGGTGACTACCTTGATAATCTCAACAAGTTGGTCCACACCACTTTCACCGGGAAACAAAGGCTGTCAAAATAGTTCTTGTAAGACAGTGTGAACTAAAAATTCTTTTGTCAACTTGAAAACTAATTTTTTTTAAAAATGGCAATAAAAAATTGAGATACCTTACCTGCCCTAGCATAAGCTCAGCAAGAACACATCCAGCAGACCAAATGTCAATTGCTGTGGTATACTCAGTAGCACCAAATATGAGCTCTGGAGCCCTATAGTATCGGGAGCAGATGTACGATATGTTTGGTTCCCCCTTGACCAAAACTTTTGCACTACCAAAGTCACATAATTTAAGCTGGTGGGTGTGTGGGTTCACCTGTAATGAAGTTTGAATATCATTTTCAAAGTACAAAACCGGTTCTTCTAGAAAAGATAAAGAAGCAAAACAGAAGATTTTCCAGCATACCAGAAGATTCTGTGGTTTAATATCTCTGTGGCAGACACCAATAGTTCCATGAATGTAAGCCAATGCCCTACATATCTGCCAAACAACCGATACAATATCAAATATTGAAAAAGAAGAAGCAGATGCAATGGAGCAGCCAATATTTAGGTGAAATGAAATGTGTTTCTTAGCTTCAACATCAAACATTCTCAATCAGTGTCCAAAACATAATCTTTAAAGTGTAATTAAAACAACTGCAAAAAGGAAAGGGACAAATCATTACCTGGTACATATACAGCTTCACATAAATAAGTGGCATGCGTTGGTTCATCTTGTTGTGATGCTTCACAACACGATGAACTGTCTCCGGCACATACTCAAGGACCAAGTTCAGATAAAGCTCATCCTTCTCAGTTGTTGAAAAGAAGCAATGCTTCAAAGCAACAACATTAGGGTGGTCAAGAAGGCGCATGGTCTGCAGCTCACGGTTCTTGTACCGCTTATCCTGAAGAACCTTCTTTATGGCAACAGTCTCACCCGTCTCCAAACACTTAGCCTACGAACAGGTGAATTGGCGTTGCAAATTAGGAGAAGCATAAGGCTTGTAGCACACAGGATAATGACAGATCTAAATCATGCACGGCACCATAAAAAACAATACCGCAGAAAGCTGCACAATAGGACATATCAAAGTCAATCACAAGTTGTTGCAACTAACCTGAAAGACAATCCCAAAAGAGCCTTGACCTACAATGCGCTCAGCCATGTAGCTCACTGTCTGCAAATGCAACCGATAAATACACATTATTAAACAAAAAGAAACTGACAAAATTGATCAGAACAGTTCCACAATCTTATATGCTAGTATCATGAATGTATTGCCTTTCAATTATTAGATTCAGGCACACACTAAAAACATGTACGATAGTTGATAAATCCTAATCAAATGCAGTAAAGTACTCGCCTGTTTTGGTTGACCATTCTTGCCACCAGTAGTTGTGACAATTATGTGCCCAGTTTCAGTCCCTTTCCCATTAATTACGGTTGCTTCAACTTCCTGCATTTGGTATTCACAACATATGTTACATAATGGTCCAATCTTGAACATAATCTTGGAAGAAATTGCAGTACCCCGAAACAAGATTTCAGTGCATCCACACCTTATCATCTCTAATCTTTATCTCGTTCATCTGATCTTGCAACTTCTCCACACCAATGCTAGTGCTGCTACTGTTCTGGTACCCAGAAGGGGCTACACCAGCTGAAGCCATCTCTGAAGAAATCCAAGGAGCATCAACTCCCCCAACAGCAGCAGATCTATTAGGCTACCTGTAGGTGGATCAACAACCAAACCGATCAGAGGGACAGTTCTAATGAGCTGAACTTTGTTAACAAGTAGTACAGCCTATCCCTCGAATCTAGGTAAAATGCGTAAGAAACGAGAACAAGTTCTTCCTACACTTGCAAACACGGCTAAGTCATGAGCTAAGCAGGCAACCGACAGAAAATAGAGCACAGAATCACCTAATAGTTGACACACATTGCAAGAACCGCTCAAGGCAACGTAAAACGAAGTCATTCGTGAACCAATGTTTAGCCTTGGAATCGAACGGCTTTGTTCTCTTGACCCTCGTCTCTAAGATATAAAGCCAAACTGGCAGATGCTCGTAAAGATACAGACGCTATGTTCATCCGGGAAGCAAAGCTTCCCCGTTCTAAATGGCCTAACTTAGAATGGTAGGTGAAAAAAGCTCGGCTGCATATGTCTCGGCCAGAACGCAAACATATCAAGGCAACGTGCTCCTAACTCTTGCAAAGTCAAAGCAAATAATCCGAACTTAGGACCACCTCTGAATCTGTTCAGGGGCATTTCCGAGCTTGTAGCAAAGGGGAACAAGCAAATCCAATCGACGGCTTGGGCACTAATTCATGGATTTGCTTTCGCATGGAAGCCTAGAGGAGAACCTATGCACCGATAGGCAAAAGTCATGAGATCAGCGCAAGCGCTCTAGCCTCTAGGTTGACTAAAAACATGAACACAAACCCAGAGAAAGAGCGCATCTTTCACAGAACGATGCCAACTTCGTCAAGAACCCAGGAAACGCTCCAGAAATCGTCACTGACCCGCGGGGAGAACAGGCCCAACCCGGCCGGCCGCGAACCGTCCGCGCCTCTCACCTGGAAGAAAAGGCAGATCCCACCCAGGAGACGGATGACCAGAGCTCCAAGAACCGCCAGCGGCGCACGCAAACATGGACCAAGAACGGAACGCTCATTCGCGGTCGGTCAGAAACCACCAACAGAGAAGAACAAACCGAAACAACAAGGCAAGCAGCCAAATCTGGGAGCAAGAACAGATGGGCGTCCATACCTCTAACCTCCTCCTGCCTCCGCCAAAGAAATCTCTCCGTTTCAAAGAGACCTCTCCGTTCGCCTCCAAGATTTGGTTCCTCCTCTTCGCCGACTCCCACCTCCTCCGCCTCCCTCCTCCTTCTCTACCTCCTCCCTGTTCTCTGGCTGTTCTCTCGTCCTCCCCCTTTCCTCCCCCTTTCTACCTCCCTCCCCCGCCTCTTCTTTCCGCTTGTCGGGACGCACAAGCACAGCAGAATACTGCTCCCAACGCCGAAATGATTTGTGCCTGCGCGCCTGCTGCCAGTCAAAGCACCCACCACCACCACCACATGACACCACGCCCGCGCGCACCACCCACGCACCGATCCCTCCACCCTTAACGCCGCAGACATGTGGGTCGCATTCCTCTAGGGGTCCACATGTCAACTGAACGATCTCGGAACGAGTCACGCGGACACAGGGCGCCGGATCCCTTGGGGCGTGGTTGGCCCACGCCTTTTGACCGGTCAAATCTGCGTCGGGGGTGGGGGGGGTCTCGCTTACTGTTGGCCTCGTCTGCCCCTGCACGCTGCCGCGTGGAGCCGCGCGTGGTCCGGGCCCACCACGCAGCGGGCGAGATCCGGTTTCGCGTTTGTCCGTTATTTTTACCGCATCTGGGCACGCGAGATTCGAATACTGCTGGGGAGGTGCGAGGGCGGAGGAAAAGACGGTCGTGCCCCTGGGCCGGGTTAGATCTGGGCGCTTGGTTTGAAGCCGAGGCGAGAACGGTAATCGGGAGGGGTGTGGGTCGGAGGCTTTGCAGGACCGCAGGAGCAGGTACTCCGAACCCCGGGCGGTGCGTTTGGTTTGAAATTTCAAATCTGGAGGACGACCGTGGATCCGTGGAGAGACAATTTGACGCCAAACAGAAACAAGATGGTGAACGTTGAAACGAAGCGCCTTTTGAGCCTCTGACTCAAGGGTTCAAGGGTTGATATCTTGTTTTGTTTATACTCAGTCTTAGTTAAACTATGAATACCGCAGGGACCTGTGAGCAAAAATCAAAGTTACATAAAAAACAGTTTTTGTGCCAAGTTAAGGCCCATTGTGGAAGCAATCCAAATCAACCCTAAGAGCATATCCAAGATATATTGTAAATAGATTTCCAAAGACATAATTTAAAGGATTTTTAGAATAGGTAGCTCTTAAAAGCACTTGAACACCACAAATAGTTTCTTTAACCTACTCTCTAATCCAAATTTCTAATAGACTACATCAACAAATCTGTTTTAAAACGTAAGCGACGTGCACGAGAAAGGGCAGCACTCATAGGAAGTTGGGTGCATGCACAGGAGTGGAAGGAGGACAGCTTGGTGAGCAACTCCCCCTTGCCAAATTTCACGGGACAGAGCACTCGCGACTCGCAGTATCAGAAAATTATGATCGAAGCTATTGGATGTAGTTTTTCCAAGAAAATCTCTAAACAAGGACATTAGGGGAACGTAGTCTCTTGGAGATGCTCTATGCCTCGACTTTTACATGTTTGCAAATGCTCCAACTTATGTCAACCATTAGATTTGTGAATTGTCGGAGTAATACCATGGATTGACTGACAAAAGTTCAAACCATTAGTCGTTGCACGTTAGCAGCCGTCTATGTCTTGGCCATATATTTTCAGGAGAGAAAGGAGGATCGTTTAAGGTTTTACCATAAGATAAAAGTGTTCTTTTCTTAGGTGTTAGCTTAAATTAGAGCTTGACAAATGATAACCTCAGTTCTCCTTGCTTAGGTAGTCTGTATCTTTATTTTGAAGCCAACAAAATTATTAGCGAGCATTGCTCTTGCTTCTGCACTTCTGAGCTCACACATTTTATATGCAGACCAAGATAATAGTAGTGCAAAGTGGGGCTATAGTGAAATTCTATACAAGCAAAGCTTATAATCGTGTCAAATTGGGATTCTTGAAAAGTATGATGGCCAAGTTGGGTTTCCATCCAAAATACCTTGGCCTAGCGATTCATGTGGGGAGATCACAATCACACACCTTTGTCTATCTAAGTGACAAGCTCTATAAATAAATACAAACTAAGGTTGGAAGGATAAATTATTATGAAAGGCGGAAACGAAATCAGCAATTGTGCAAGTAGTGCCAAAGTAAGTGACTATTATTTGATTTGACCAAATTTTTGTGTGATGGATTTGTCGGTTTTGGTCGCCACTAGATGATGGAAACGAGATGAGTTGGCTTTCCTAGGACACCGTATGCAGTCAAAAAACCTATGAGGTATGGGGTTTAAGGATCTAAACTCTTTAACTTGGCGGTGCTTGCATGGCGAGGCTGGTTGTTACTACAAATTCGAGACTCATCCTGTGTGCTAGTGGTCCATGCTAAATGCTCCCTCCACCCTAAATTGTATGTCATTCCAAGAATCTTAGAGAGTAAATATATTTTAAGTTTAACCAAAATAAGATAATAACAATTATGATACCAACTAAGTATCATTAGATTCTCCACTAATAATATTTTCATAGTATACCAATTTTGATGTCAAAAATCTTTATAACTTCCTATAATTTTGGTCAAAATTTAGTACTTTGACTCTCAAAGATTTTTAAAATAACTTACCATTTAGAATGGAGGGGGTATTTTTTATAAGGAAATCCTTTAGGAGCAACGTGTATAGAGATCAGGCATATCATATTTTTAGTGGAGCATAATGATGAGGAGTTTATAAGCATTGATAGAGGCCAGTGACCTAAAGGGCTAAATGTACAGTGGCCACGTTATACACAAGGCTCCTCCAACTAAAGGCGGGTGCGGACGCTGCTGCCCGTGGCCGTGGCCGGGGAAACCCTAGGCCATCTACGGAGAAGACCGATCAGCAAGGTGGTACAGCTGTCTCTGGGGGTGCTTCCGGGGTTGTGCGCAAGGATGACCCTGTCGAGAACCCCCATGGAGATGGCCGTGCTCGAGGAGGCGACGTCCAGGAGGATTCCGGCAAGGTTCCTGAGGATGATCAAGGCAAGAAGAGGAAGCGCAAGGATCAATCATTCAAGTTGGAATGCACAATCTGCACAAAAGAGCACTTCACCAATCAATGCCCATTGCTGCGAGGTCCCAAACCATCGGTTGCTTTCTGTGGTGCCGCTGAGGATAGGGCTGGTTTTTTTCAGATACAAGCCGCAAGATACAATCAAATCATGGATAATTTTCAGTCCACAACCGCAGCTCTCATTATAGTGGAAAAGGGAGAAGTCTCTGCTCAGCTGCTGCAGGCTGAACTGGCGAGGATTATCCCAGTTTGTTGGGAGTGGGAGGTCCAAAAGGAAGGTGATAAATCTTTCGTTGTCCCGTTCCCAAGCATGGAGGAGCTGGACCATATGCTTGCTATTGGTTCCATCACTATGAAGAACAAAGAAGGCACTATTGTTTTTGAAAAATTCGTGGATGATGTGCAACCCATTAGATTGTTGGAGCAGGTCTGGGTGACAGTCACACGGGTGCCCAGGATGCTTCGCGCTTTCCTTCCTCTGTGGGCAGTGGGGTCCATCATTGAGGCCACTCAAAAGGTGGATATGGTACATCTTCGGGCGACTGGTCAGGTCTGCATTCTAGTGGCGGTCGTTGATGCTAAGAAAATCCCTCCGCTGGCTGATGTTTGTGCTGGGAGTGGCATATACCGCCTCTATTTTAAAGCTGAGGAAGCCCCACAGATTGTTGATTCTGACATGGAGGATGGTGACCTATTGGGGGACAAAGACAAAGATAAGCAGGCTGATGGAGACCGTCAGATGGAGGATGCAGATGGTGCTAACCCTCCAAATCCTCAGGGTAATAATAATACTTCCCAGGAACCTCCACAGCCTCCTCAGAATTTACCCCCTCAGAAGCAGGCAGCTTTGGTGAATGAGACTTTGGATCTGGCATGTGAGCAACTCCTGAATGAGATCAGTATTAAAGTCATGCTTGAGTCAGACAATGGGTCTCCGCGGAAGACTTACTCACCACCGACAGAAGAAGAATTGGCGGCTTATAATAATTTAGTGAATTCCACTAACAATATTCACTCTTCTTCTTTTGTTGTGTCACAATCGGCGGAGCACTTGACAGGGGATGCTGCTACTGATACTGTTGGCGCAGCTAGCGAGGTTCTTGGGGGCTCTACACTGCCTTCGCCCCCTCTTGTGGAGGAGTCCTTTGCTGCTCCTACTAAGGTAGCGGGCGGCATTGCTGCAGTGGAGAAGGAGGACACCCTACCCGCTACTCCCACGGCTGCTCCCTCGGTGGTGGAGACCAGCATCCCATCGCCGGTCCCTATAGCCCCGGCCACGACAAAGGGGGCCGTGGAGGAGGGGGCGCGCCCTCTTCCCCCTCACTGGTTGCTTCGTTCCAGGAGGGGGGCGCACAACTCACTGCCCCCTCTTTTGCTTCGTCCGAGGAGGGGGGCACGCCTACTGCTCCCTCGCCTCCTGCTGTGCCCGAGGAGGATGGAGTGGTGCTCATGGCCCCCTCGCCGCCCGAGGAGTGGGGCGTGAAGCCAGTGACCTCCTCAGCATGGGTCGAAGACGTAGATACCTGCGCACCGACTTCACCGGCGGCAGGTGGCACTTCACCGACTTCGCCGCTTGGCGCCGTCGCCTCCGCACCACCTACTGGAGCCACTACACCGCCTACCTCTCCGTATGCCAGCACCCTAGTGGTACCGGCAGCACCCAACAAAGAGTTACACCGGAGTGTCAGGAACGCAGCACAGGCAGAAGTGCACACCCTACACAAGGCCGAATGGTTGGCGGCAAAGAAGAACCTCGAGTTCCAAGGTAATTCTTTTACTACCTTCCCTAATTCAAAAGTTCTTTCAAACCTTGGTAGGGTAGGCATCAACCTAGAATCCTTGGATGTTGTTATCTTAAAAAACATAGAGGTAGATAGGTTAGTTTTAAGTGCTAATCAAAAGAAGAGTATTCCTAAACCTATATACTCTAGCCTGCACAGTGATGATGAGCAGGAAGACCAACTTGAGGCAGTTCTCAGCCACGCTTGTGGGAATCTAAATGAGAACATGCTAGACATGGAGAATGATCAAATCATAGATCTTTCTCCACTCCGTCGGAAGAAAAAATATAATAACGCCAAAAATACTGGCAAGGGCAAACTTCCCAAAAAACCAAAGACTCCCTCTAAATTTATTCTAAAATAAAAAGGAGTCTTCTAGAATAGCAGAGGTCTTGCGGACTTGGCTAAACACAGATTCTTGGTGGAATTAGTTAAGGAAGAGCAAATTAATTTTGTCGCTCTCTCCAAGACCGGACGAGATTCTTTCCCGGATCACGTCCTCAAAAATCTTTGTGGAGGACATGATTTTCTTTGGCACACCATGGCACCCCACGGTAGGTCTGGGGGCATCCTGCTAGGTGTGGACTTGAATGTTTTTGATATTGGAGCCATTGCTGAGGGAGATTTTTATGTAAAATTCACCCTAAGAGTCAAATCAAATGACTTCAAATTTGTGCTATATACGGTATATGGGCCAGCACAACTCCTGAATAAGAGTGCTTTCTTAGCAGAACTCGCCAACACATGCTCCAAAGAAACCCTTCCATATATCATAGGAGGAGATTTCAACATAATGCGAAGCCCAGAAGATAAGAGTTCTGGGGACTTTGACCCTAAATGGCCTAATCTTTTTAATGCTGTTATTGAATCTCTGGATCTTAAAGAGATTACAATGGCAGGCCATCAATACACATGGGCAGGGCCAGGGGTTAATCCAACTTTTGAAAAGTTAGATAGAGTTCTCGTTAGCACAGAATGGGAAATCGTGTTTCCATTGACGATAGTTGAACCTAGGGATAGGAATATCTCAGACCACACCCCCCTAGTGCTTAATACAGGTGCTTCAACTCACCAGACCCACAATCACCCTTTCAAATTCGAAAGGGGATGGTTGATACGAGATGCATTTTATGATATGGTTGTAAATATTTGGCAATCTCCATGCTCTGGGTCTACCCCTCTCGAACGTTGGCACTTCAAGATCCGCGGACTCCGACAATATCTAAGGGGCTGGGCGAAACACACTGTAGGGTCATATCGAAAAGAAAAAAGACTCTGTTAGCTCTTTTAGAGAATCTTGATAAGAAAGCTGAGATCTCTCCCTTATCGGATCAAGAGATTAATCTGAAGCATTATCTAAAAGAGTGTGTAGTTAACCTTCTGAGAGAGGAGGAACTAAAATGGTATAAGAGAACCAAAGTTAAAAACCCTTTTGGAAGGGGATGATAACACTCGGTTCTTCCATCTAGTTGCCAATGGAAAACATCGCAAGCAACATATTTATAAGCTTGAAAATGATCAAGGTGTTGTGATCGGTGATGATCATCTCAAAAGTCACATTACGACTTATTATAAAGAACTCTTTGGCCAGCCAGAAATTTTCGATATATCTCTTAGGGAAGACCAAAACCTGATATCCCACAGGTATCACCGGAAGAAACGAAATCCTTATCAGCCCGTTCACTGAGTCTGAAGTGAGGGAGGCAGCCTTCCAAATGGAGCATAATAAAGCTCCAGGGCTGGATGGTTTTCTTACGAAATTCTATCAGGTGTTTTGGGGAGTCATCAAGGATGATCTTCTACCCCTTTTTGTGTTGAACTGCATAGGGAGGCTCTTGATCTCTATAGCCTGAATTTTGGTATTATTACTTTAATCCCAAAAGTGAATAATGCCATAAAAATTCAGCAATACAGGCCAATTTGCGTTCTTAATGTGAGTTTTAAAATATTCACTAAAGTGGGCACAAATAGGCTTAATATGGTTGCTAAAACTGTGATGAGGCCAACGCAGACTGCCTTTATGCCAGGTAGGAATATAATGGAAGGGGTCCTTATCTTACATGAAACCATCCATGAACTTCACACCAAAAAGAGAGGCGGTGTCATTTTCAAAATTGACTTTGAAAAGGCATACGACAAAGTGAAGTGGTCTTTCCTACAACAAACGCTACGAATGAAAGGTTTCTCCCCCAAATGGTGTCGATGGGTTGAAACTATGGTCACCGGAGGAAGTGTGGGAATCAAAGTCAATGATGACATTGGACCCTATTTCCAGACCAAACATGAACTCAGACAGGGAGATCCAATGTCACCAATCTTATTCAACATCATTGCGGATATGCTAGCTCTTCTTATCAACAGAGCAAAAGCCGATGGTCAGATAAGAGGTATCATCCCCACCTAATAAATGATGGTCTGTCCATACTACAATATGCAGATGACACCATTATCTTTATTGATCACGACCCAGAACAAGCATCAAATCTGAAACTGTTGCTTTGCACTTTTGAACTTCTATCTGGGCTGAAGATCAACTTCCACAAGAGCGAAGTCTTTTGCTATGGTGTAGCTAAAGAGATGGAATCCTTTTATACTAGTCTCTTTGGGTGCAATGCAGGGGAATATCCCTTCCGATATCTAGGGATCCCAATGCATCATAGACAACTCCTGAACTCTGAACGGAGAAAGGTGGAAGATCGTTTCAAACAGAAACTCTCTTGTTGGAAAGCGAAATACCTATCATATGGGGGAAGACTGGTTCTGCTTAATTCAGTCTTAAGAAGCCTACCTATGTTTATGATGTCCTTCTTTGAGATCCCTAAAGGAGTCATTAAAAACTTAGATTATTATAGATCAAGGTTCTTCTGGCAAGGCTCTTCAGACAAACATAGATATCGTCTTGCCAGATGGGACATCCTTTGCCGTCCTAAGGACCAAGTGTGGTAGAACCTTCTAAAGCATATGGCCCACACGCATGATTATTGTCTAAACAGACTTCAAATAACCATGAATGTGTTCCATAAAACTTAAAAGGTCTATCGGGTAAATCCCAAATCATCCACAATTCTCCGAGTAGGATCAATCATTACAAAGAGACATTGCAGTATTACAATAGTTTTATACAAATTGTATACATCGGAGTAAAAGAGCGAAAGGATTACAATAACATAAATTTACAAACCGTTTAGTTCAAACCTTACAAATCATAAGTTGAATTATTACAAACCATAGTAGAGTGGAATAACAATATAACTTATTACATCAACCTTGATTATATGCGAGATATCCTATTCGTCGTCACTTTCCTCGACGACTGTCATGCAGCAGGATGCGAAGCATTCCTGCCCATAAGGCTCACCTACAACAAGGGTTCAACAAACCCTGAGTACAAAAGTACTCAACAAGACTGACCCGACGAAAAAGAGGGGTGAAGACTCAGGAAATGCAGGCTAGAGGGATAAGGTAAGGCTTGCAGGAGATAAAAAATTTTGCAGAAAAGCATGAAAGAAAGAAAAGCGGTCTTGCTCAAGATCAAAATTACCAACCAACTTCCTTCTTAAGCCTTAATCATTATTTAAGTTCTTACTACGATGATGAACACCGATCGAGTCTTCTTCTCCGAGAAGCAACGGTGATTCGAATCCATTTTCATATACCCAGCTGGCACCTAGGTCACTGATATACAGGAGACTCTAACTCCTAAGCATATCAGATAAACCGATATACCGGGACAACAACCGCAGCCATATATCACCACATGATACACGTGAGCACTTCAACCTAGTGTATCGATATACATGGGATCTTAAACCCACAGTATAACACACTATGATATATGTGGGGTCTCTGGCCCACTATAAGTCACTCCATGACATACTGGGGACTCTGGCCACTGTATGACACTTCATGCATGTGGATTTCTAATTTCTCGATATCACCAGTTCACCATCGACACGGGACCTAGGGCATCAACAGACGAACACACTATAGAGGGACTCCTTTCCCATTGCAAGTTAGCCGTCCGGACTCGATTTATTAACTAAAAGCATGATTCCAACAGATAAAGCCAAACTCATCTTTTTCATTCTTTTACTTTTGAACACTCAATCAATTAAGCAGGGCTAAGCATTACTACGCATCTTTTAAAACAGGTAACAAGAAATATAAAAGTAAGACAGGTAATGCAGTTGGTGGGTTTTCACTCAACTCCTATTACTTAATGCAACATATCATAACTGAAGCGATAAAATGTTTATAAAATAGAATAGGGTTTGAATGCATCCGGGGCTTGCCTTGGTGGTCGGGGTAGACGGTCTCGAGTTCCGGATCAACTCCCAACTCCTGAGTCTGCTCTTCCTTGGGATCTGGTGTGACAACGTTAAACTCTCCGTTATCGGAAACTATACGATACAATGATATGCTTCAACATGATTGAATAGTAAACATGATGCTCGATGGATGCACAACCAGATTAAAGGCTTGAGTACAACTTTCCTTCACGGTAAAGTTGTAAGCCAACCAAAACATACTTACTAAGTTCATTAAGGTTAACAACATTATTTAAGAAAGTTATTAAACACATGAAATAACGTTATTTAAACCCTAATCACATGATCCAGGTAAGCGTAAATAATTAAATAAAGTGCCAAAAGTCATTAGGGTTAATGACCCAAGGTCATCAATCAATCCCAAAGTCAAACAATTTCTATAATGATTAAACTTAATTAAAGGGTTAATTAATTAATTAAAAACATTTAAATAAAGGCATAAAAATTAAAGTTGTCTAAATGAGCTTAAAATTTTATTTTGAAAAGCTCTTGGTCTAATTAGATGGCAAAACAATTTTTAGAAAAAAAGCCAATTATTTTATTTATTAAAAATCATTGAAGGTCCAATTTTCAATTAAAAGGGCTAATTTTAACTTATGAAAAAATATTCAAATTTAGCATTTCATATTTTTTCTAGGTAGATGACATCATAAATAACACACACAAAAATTTTTAGAATTTTTGGAGCTATACATAAATTATTATGAATTTCTAAATAAAACAACATTTAAATCATTTTCTAGAAAAAGAAAAAGAAAATCCTTTTTTTCTCCCCGCGTTGACCCGACGGCGACGGCGCTTGACCGGCGGCTATCTCGCCGGCGGCGAGGTCTCCAGCCATGAGACTTAGTCCTACGTGCTCAGCTCGACATCGCGAACAAGATTAGCTAACTAATGAAGTGGTGGAGCAGTGGCAGCAGGCTCGCCGGCGGCCATGGCGGCACGGCGGAGCTCGGACGCGGCGGCAAAGCTCACCGGAGTGATTTTCGGCGACGGCGAGCGCACGAATACAATCTATACATCCACGCGACCGTAATGGACAACAAGATGAGGCTCAATTTGGCCCCCAGCCGCAATGGCTACGCGAGCGGCGGCGCTGGCAAGGTCACGCCGACGGCGACGCACATCGGCCAGACACTAGGACGCGACAAGGATAAAATTGAGAGCACCGACAGATGAAAGAGCTCACCACGGTGACGATGCGCACGTTGGTTGGCTCAGAGGCGAGCTGAGTCGAGTTGTATTCGGCGGCGGCGATGGCGGCGGCGGCGCTCCGATGGCAAGAACGGTGTCACCGCGGTTTCTGTGCACCATTGAATGAACCAAGGTGCGCATGAGAAGCAGGATAGCATGGAGAACATGATAGTGAGGTTAAAGAAGATAAATAACCGATCCTGGTGGCAGCTGCCGTTCGCGGGGAAGATGATGTCGTGCGGGCGGCTCGGGCGGGGAGAGCGAGCACGAGCTAGGTCAATCGAAGCGCAAGGACATGGCGGAGCTTCAGGCAAGATGAAGCGGGCAGAGATGGAGCGACGGTGGTGAATTTGGGCGGCGGAGCAAGGTCGTCGGCGGCAGCGGCAGGGAAGAAAAGATGAAGGGAAGTGGCGGCGGCCAACCTATTTATAGGGCAGGGGCGAGGTAGGGACGGGCGACACGACAACGATGAAGCTTCGTGCATCCAGGAGCACGCTGGTGGCCATGGCATTTGCGGCGGTGGACGGCGGCGCGGCTTGAGAAGCCGGCGATGGCGGCCGACGATAGGTCTCGGTGCTGTTCAAGCAAATTACAGAAATGCCACAGGTTTGAAATTATAAAATTACTCCAAAATTTATATAAAAACTTGAAAATCTCCAAAAATATCATTTGCATAACTTTTCAAGAGCTACACTTTTCATTTAACTGGTATCCTCAAATTCTATTTGAATTTTGAAATATGAATTCAAATTCAAAAGGGGAATAAAACCCTAGAAATAAACATTTAAAATTACTTTTGATTTTTCAATAAAACTTGAAAATCTTCAAAGATATGAAATATTTAAATTTTCAAACCAAACCTTTTTCATATACAAAATTTTCACAAATTATGCATAATTTTTGAATTATTTTTTTAAAATCAAAAGGGAGGACAAATGTTGGAAAACTGTATTTTCAAATTCATTTGATATTCTTTTTGGAAACTTGAAAAACTTTGAATACCAACTTTGTAGATCTTGACAAGATCTACAAACTATCTTTTTAGAGTATCCCCAAATTCCTTATAGATTTTGAATTATAGAAAAGGGGATAAATCTAGAATTTGACATAAAGGGTTTTTGAAACCGAATTCAAACTCGATTTGGTTTATAATTTAATTGGTTGGTTATTAGTGATCACAAACATCATCCAAGGACATTTTTAGGTTAATGACCTAATAGTACCCTTGGTTGACCAGGTTGACTTTCAAAAATCGTTTTTATAGCATTCTAATTTGAATTTAAATTTGAATTGCAAGACTTGGGAATAAGCTTTGAAATCCAAATTCAACTTCAAATATGGAAATCATTTTTAGGGTTGGACTTAGATTTATACACTATGCTTGACACTAGTGTAAACATGGTTTACACCTCAAGTACATAGAATATAAACTAAGTATTTGAAATGACATTCGAAAGTAGGGTTTTATTATTTTATGTGACAACACATTCTAGAAACACAATCAACCTATGAAATGTAAACTTGTTTTAATTAATGCACATCAAAGTTGACCTAATCATGAATACTTTACAGTGCATATGATGACATGGCAGATTTTAGTTAATATAACACCAGAGGTGTTACAGCCTTTCCGCCTTAAAGAAATCTCGTCCCGAGATTTAAATACGTAGGTAAAGTAATGAAAAAGAAAATGTGTCAAGAAAACACACTTTAACTAGATACATAAGGAAAAGGGGTTTTACATCTCACATTGTGACTTAGATAGAAGCATAGAACTCTGGGAAATTCTCCAACAGGTAATCTTTCAATTCCCACATAGCTTCTTCTTCTGAATGTTGATCCCATTGTATCTTGTACCACTTAATGGTTCTGCTTCTTGTGACACGGTCTTTCTGATCCAATACTCAAATTGGATACTCATAGTAAGTCAAATCAGGCTCAAGTTTAATTCCTTCCACATCAACAACCTTATTCGGCACTCGAAGACACCTCTTAAGTTGGGACACATGGAACACATTGTGTACAGCCAATAATTATTCAGGCAGTTGCAGACGATATGATACATTTTCAATTTGTGCCAAAATCTGAAATGGTCCAATATAACGAGGTGCTAACTTGCCTTTAACTCCAAATCGAGTAACTTCCTTCATGGGTGACACCTTTAGATACACATAATCTCCCTTATTAAACCATAATGGTCGACGCCTTTTGTCGGCATAACTCTTTTGACGAGACTGTGCCACTTTCAAGTTTTGTTGTATCTGTTTAACCCTTTCTTCCGTTTCTTTCACCAAATCAACTCTGAAGAATCTTTTTTCTCCAGGTTCAGACCAACTTAACAGAGTTCTACATCTGCGACCATATAGCGCTTCAAATGGTGCCATTTTGATACTTTCTTGATAACTATTGTTATAAGAAAACTCTGCTAAAGGCAAACACTCATCCCATTTTTCTGGAAAATTAAGAACACATGCTCTCAACATATCTTTAAGTATTTGGTTCACTCTTTCGGTCTGACCTCCTGTTTGTGGATGGTAAGCTGTACTGTGTAGAAGATCAGTACCTAATGAATTATGCAATCGTTTCCAGAATTTGTTGATGAACTGCGTGCTTCGATCCGACACAATAGTCTTTGGCATATTGCGAGGCTGAATTTATACTTTGAACTGGAAGGAAATGTGCGGACTTTGTGAGTCGATCCACTATGACCCAAATGGAACGAAACCTCTTGCTGTCCTAGGTAGACCCACTATAAAGTCCATACTAATATCTTCCCACTTCCAAGCTGGAATAGACAATGGCTGAAGTTCTCCTGTTATCTTCAAATGTATAGCTTTAACTTTTTGACAGGTATCACATTGAGCCACATACTTAGCAATTTCTATCTTCATCTTAGTCTACCAAAATTTCTGTTTTAAATCATGATACATCTTATTACTTCTAGGATGAATAGATAATTTTGAGAGGTGTGCTTCATCGAGGATCTTTTGATGTAACTCAAGAACTTTTGGTATGACCAGCCTATCCTTATACCATAAGACATATGCTTCATCAATTGTGAAACAAGAAACCTTTTCTTTTCTAACTTTTTTTATATGCTTAATTCCCTTATTACTTCTCTGTGCAGCAATAATTTGATCTTCGAGTGTTGATTCAACCGTAATGTTGGACAAAATACCATGTTGCACCATTACTATACCCAACTTTTCTATTTCATAACATAGAGAAATGTCTAGAGGTTTTACTGTCAAGCAATGGCAATGACTCTTTTGACTAAGAGTATCAGCAACTACATTTGCTTTACCAGGATGGTAATATATTTTCAAATCATAATCATTGATTAGTTCTAACCACCTCCTCTGTCTCATATTCAACTCATCTTGAGTAAAAATGTATTTCAAACTCTTATGATCACTGTAGATATTAGATTTATTACCCCACAGATAATGTCGTCATATCTTCAATGCATGGACAACAACTGCTAATTATAAATCATGTGTTGGATAATGTTCCTCATGTTTCTTCAACTGTCGAGAAGCATAAGCAACAACTCTCCATTCTTGCATCAACACACATCCAATACCAATGCCAGAAGCATCACAATAAACATCAAAAGGTTTCTCAATATTCGGCTGTGCTAAGACTGGAGCAGTGGTCATTAATTTCTTTAATTTCTGAAATGCTTCTTCACATTCAGGTGACCAAACAAACTTGACATCATTCTTTAACAACTCAGTTATGGGCTTGGATATTTTTGAGAAATCCGGTATGAAACGACGGTAATAACCCACCATTCCCAGAAAACTTTGAACTTGATGCACAGTCTTTGGTGTTTTCCAATCAAGTATATCTTGTACCTTGCTGGGGTCAACAGCAACACCTTTGTCTGATAAAATATGTCCAAGAAATTTCACTTCCTTCAACCAAAATTCACACTTACTAAATTTAGCATATAATTGATGTTCTCTCAGATGCTGCAGAACAATTTTGAGGTGTTCAGCATGTTCTTCTTCACTCTTGGAATATTAAAATATCATCAATGAAGAGTACCATGAACTTATCAAGTTCTGACATGAACACTAAGTTCATCAAATACATGAAATAAGCTGGTGCATTGGTAAGTCCAAAAGACATAACCAAACAATCATATAGACTATATCGAGTAGTAAAGGCAGTCTTTGAAATGTCTTCCGGGCGAATCTTAATTTGATGATACCCGGATCGAAGATCAATCTTAGAAAACACCTTTGCCTCCGCTAATTGATCAAAAAGCAGATCAATGCAGGGTAGAGGGTACTTATTCTTGATGGTTACTTCATTCAAGGGACGATAATCCACACATAACCTCAAGATTTTATCTTTCTTTTTCACAAAAAAGGCAGGACATCCCCAAGGTGACGAGCTAGGTCGGATAAAATCTTTATCCCGTAACTCTTGTAATTGAGTTTTGAGTTCTGTTAACTTAGGTGGTGCCATCCGATAAGCTCTTCTGGATATTGGAGCAGTACCAGGTTTCAAATCAATTCTAAACTCCATATTCTATCACGAGGTAAACCCGGTAAATCATCAGAAAACACATCCAGAAACTCACAGACCACGGGTATATCTTCGATCTCTTTCACAGAAGTGACACATACCTTTTCAGTAGTCCTCTTAAGTGTTGGAAGTTGAATAAGAAGTTGAGATTTGCAATTAGTTATGTTCACTTTCACAGTTCTATTCAGGATGTCTATCACAGCACCATGCCGTTTCATCCAATTCATACCTAGGATCACATCTATATCTTGATCCTTTAATATTATCATATCAGTGGAAAAAATATACCCACCCAAACTTATAAACACATCGTGTACCATTTATTTAGTACACATACGCCCCCCAGGCGATTGTATAAAGAATTATTCTTTTGTCCCTATTGTTGGTATTTCATGTGTCTTAACAAATGTACCATTGATAAATGTATGGGATGCACCAGAATCGAAAAGCAGAATTACAGGATGATCAGCAACAGGGAACGTACCCATCATGACAGGTTCTCCTTCTGGAATTTCTCCAACTTTTGTGTAAAACACCTTGCCAACCTTCTTCTCATTTTTATTCTTCTGCACATTCTGATTTCCTGCCTTATTCTAATTCTATGGTTGCTGTTGTGGTGCAAAAGCCCTGGGAACACAGGAATTGTACTGCCTCGGATGCGGGCAGTATCTTGCAAAATGACCAGTCTTCCCACAATTGTAACATGGGTAACTTTGTGGCTGAGAAGTAGGGTTACGAATACCAGGGGCATTCGGTTGTCTTGGATAAGGAAGAGCAGCAGCAGGATGAACGAATGTCTGTTGCTGGGCTTGGTATTGTGGTGAACGATAAGAAGGATGGAAATGGTTTTGGGGATGATAAATTATTTTCTGGCGCTTCTGATTTCCACCAGAAAATCCTGACATCCCAGTTTTCTTCTTCTTAGCTTCCATGTGTTGACGGTTCTTTTCTTCATAAGATATAGCAATATTTATCGTCTCATGGAAGGTAGCATTTGGGTTTCCAGTCATCATTCTCTGAATCTTACTATTTAGACCCCTGAGGAAACACTCCTTCTTCTTACGGTCAGTACTGATATGGTCAGACGCATATTATGACAAGTGATTGAATTTGCCAAAGTACTGCATTACTGACATATCACCTTGTCGCAGAGAAAGAAACTCTTCAAGTTTTATAGTCATAATTCCCTCAGGAATAAAATGTGCATGAAAAGCTTCACGAAACTCAGCCCAAGTAATACGATGACCGTCAGGCTGAGTAGCAATAAAATTTACCCACCAGGCTCCTGCAGTACCTCTCAACTGCTGGGCTGCAAACATGGGCTTCTGGTGTTCGGTGCACTCAATTAGTCCAAACTTTTGCTCCATAGTACGAAGCCAATCATCTGCCTCCATGGGTTCATCCACTCTGGTGAAGACAGGAGGACATGTGTCGGTAAAATCCACATAGGTGGTCACATTCCTATTATTCCGACCACGATTCCCCTGATGTGCATTTTGATTCTGATTCTGGGCCATCATGGTGGTTGCATTGACTAAGGCCACAACTACATCGGTCAGGGTTGGCGGAACTGGTGGAGGATTTGGGACATCACCTCCATCATGAGATGGACCGGCAGCATCACGGGAGGGAGTGTGAGCAGGCATCTGTTGATAAACAAACTATACTTTACTCATAAAACCTTATTGGATTTCATAAGCAGATATTACAGGTGTGCAACACACTTATAAGACATTATTTTTGTTGCAACCGTCTACACTCGGCAAGACTTCCCACACCTACTAGGTTTCACAAAGCAGGAAAAAGATATATTACATATCTCACTTTCTAAACTCTTTACTCCTCCTCCTTACTATCTTCCACTGGGATTAACTCCTCCTCTTCGGGATCCTCTTACTCTTCAGGATCTTCTTCCTCTTCGGACTCTTCCTCCACTATCTCTGGATCTTCTTCTTCGATAAGATCCTCTTCATTTTCATTTGCTACACCCATTTGGTTTTCTTCTTCCTCATTGATGACATCATCATCAACGGACTCTATTTCTTCAGGGTCTTCCTCTTCCTCATCTTGATCCATCACAAGACCAAGATCATCTTGGGCTGCCTATCGTTGATATTCAGGATCCAATAGGTTGTTCAGTCTCACACACTCATCATCAGCTTCCTCAGCATACTCCTCCAACTCTTCCACGTAATCCTCAAGTTCTTGCACATGACCATTCGCTGCATCTTCTCGTGCCCAAGCATCATTCCTTTGATGCTTCATATACCTCTGAGATCGTCTTAACTGAGTAATCTCAGCGGCCTCTTCGATCCTATCGGCTTCAACCCTCTCCAACTCAGCCCTAAGTCTTGCTATTTTAGCTTACGGATCTGGATTGGGATTGTTACTGCTTTCGCCAATCTCGTATCTAGGGGCTAGTTGATGTCGAGGTACTCTCTTTGGTACAGTACTCTTACGAGGAGTTTGCTTGGTAAGGGCGATCCTGAAGTAAGGTAGGTTATAAGAAATAAGGATAGATAGGGAGAAATCTGAAGGTTAGCATGAAAAGGATTGATACTACTTAACTCAAACCACTTTAAAGGAGAAAGTAATCAAAACAGTTTAATTAAGCATGATGCATGATCGAACTTACGATCTAAGCATAAAAGAGTTTTTCAAGCAACACATACATAAAGATAAATTTAACATAAGGCAATATAATAGGTTATTCCACCACCACACTTTTAAATAAGAATAAGGGTCGATAGAAAGGATTATAAGTAAGGAATAAGCACTTTGGACCCAAAATAGTCAAGTTAAAATTATTTGACTCAAAACTGTTGAAGTTTTCACAAAAGAATACTACAACAACTCTTTTTAGTAACGATCCGGCTCCGATACCAGCTGTGGCAGAACCTTCTAAAGCATATGGCCCACACGCATGATTATTGTCTAAACAGACTCTAAATAACCATGAATGTGTTCCATAAAACTTAAAAGGTCTGTCGGGTAAATCCTGAATCATCCATAATTCTCCGAGCAAGATCAATCATTACAAAGAGACATTGCAGTATTACAATAGTTTTATCCAAATTGTATACATCAGAGTAAAAGAGCGAAAGGATTACAATAACATAAATTTATAAACCATTTAGTTCAAACCTTACAAATCATAAGTTGAATTATTACAAACCATAGTAGCAGTGGAATAACAATATAACTTATTACATCAACCTTGATTATATGCTCTGCCCAAGAGCGAGATATCCTATTCATCGTCACTTTCCTCGACGACTGTCATACAGCAGAATGTGAAGCATTCCTACCCATAAGGCTCACCTGCAACAAGGGTTCAACAAACCCTGAGTACAAAAGTACTCAACAAGACTGACCCAACGAAAAAGAAGGGTGAAGACTCAAGAAATGCAGGCTAGAGGGACAAGGTAAGGCTTGTAGGAGATAAAAAATTTTGTAGAAAAGCTTGAAAGAAAGAAAAGCGGTCTTGCTCAAGATCAAAATTACCAACCAACTTCCTTCTTAAGCCTTAATTATTATTTAAGTTGTTACTACGAGGATGAACACCGATCGAGTCTTCTTCTCCGAGAAGCAACGACGATTCGAATCCATTTTCATAGACCCAGCTAGGACCTAGGTCACTGATATACAGGAGGCTCTAACTCCTAAGCATATCAGATGAACCGATATACCGGGATAACAACCGCAGCCATATATCATTACATGATACATGTGAGCACTTTGACCCAGTGTACCGATATACATGGGATCTTAAACCCACAGTATAACACACTATGACATATGTGGGATCTCTGGCCCACTATAAGTCACTCCATGACATACGTGGGGACTCTGGCCCACTGTATGACACTTCATACATGTGGATTTCTAGTTTCTCGATATCACCAGTTCACCATCGACACAGGAACTAGGGCATCAACAGACGAAAACACTACAGAGGGACTCCTTTCCCATTGCAAGTTAGCCGTCCGGACTCGATTTATTAACTAAAAGCATGATTCCAACAGATAAAGCCAAACTCATCTTTTTCATTCTTTTACTTTTGAACACTTAATTAATTAAGCAGGGCTAAGCATTACTATGCATCTTTTAGAACAGGTAACAAGGAATATGGAAGTAAGACAGGTAATGCAGTTGGTGTGTTTTCACTCAACTCCTATTACTTAATGCAACATATCATAACTGAAGCGATAAAACGTTTATAAAACAGAATAGGGTTTGAATGCATCCGAGGCTTGCCTTGGTGGTCGGGGTAGACGGCCTCGAGTTCCGGATCAATTCCCAACTCCTGAGTCTGCTCTTCCTTGGGATCTGGTGTGACAACGTTAAACTCTCCGTTATCGAAAACTATACGATAAAATGATATGCTTCAACATGATTGAATAGTAAATATGATGCTCGATGGATGCACAACCAGATTAAAGGCTTGAGTACAACTTTTCTTCACGGTAAAGTTGTAAGCCAACCAAAACATACTTACTAAGTTTATTAGGGTTAACTACATTATTTAAGAAAGTTATTAAACACATGAAATAACGTTATTTAAGCCCTAATGACATGATCCAGGTAAGCGCAAACAATTAATTAAAGTGCCAAAGGTCATTAAGGTTAATGACCCAAGGTCATCAATCAATCCCAAAGTCAAACAATTCCTATAATGATTAAACTTAATTAAAGGAGTTAATTAATTAAACACATATAAATAAAGGCATAAAAATTAAAGTTCTTTAAATGAGCTCAAAATTTTATTTTGAAAATCTCTTGGTCTAATTAGATGGCAAAACAGTTTTTAGAAATAAAAGCCAATTATTTTATTTATTAACAATCATTGAAGGTCCATTTTTCAATTAAAAGGGCTAATTTTAACTTATGTAAAAATATTCAAATTTTGCATTTCATATATTTTCTAGGTAGATGACATCATAATAACACACACAAAAATTTTTAGAATTTTTGGAGCTATACATAAATTATTATGAATTTCTAAAGAAAACAACATTTAAATCATTTTCTGGAAAAACAAAAAGAAAATCCTTTTTCTCTCCCCGCATTGACCCGACGGCGATGGCGCTTGACCGGCGGCTATCTCGGCGGCGGCGAGGTCTCCGGCCATGAGACTTAGTCCTACGTGCTCAACTCGACATCGTGAACAAGATTAGCTAACTAATGAAGTGGTGGAGCAGTGGCAGCAGGCTCACCGGCGGCCATGGCGGCACGGCGGAGCTCGGACGCGGCGGCAAAGCTCACCGGAGCGATTTTCGGCGACGGCGAGCACACAGGTACAATCTATACATCCACGCGAGCGTAATGGACAACAAGACGAGGCTCAATTTGGCCCCCAGCCGCAATGGCTAAGCGAGCGGCGGCGCTGGCAAGGTCACGCCGGCGGCGACGCACGTCGGCCGGACACTAGGACGCGGCAAGGATAAAATTGAGAGCACCAACAGATGCAAGAGCTCACCACGGTGATGATGCGCATGTTGGTTGGCTCGGAGGCGAGCTGAGTCGAGCTATAGTCGGCGGCGGCGATGGCGGCGGCAGCGCTCCGATGGCAAGAACGGTGTCACCGCGGTTTCTGTGCACCATTGAACGAACCAAGGTGCGCATGAGAAGCAGGATAGCATGGAGAACATGATAGTAAGGTTAAAGAAGATAAATAACCGACCCTGGCGGCGGTCAACGGTGAAAAACCTCGCGGCGGCGCAGCTGTCGTTCACGGGGAAGATGACGTCGTGCGGGCGGCTCGGGCGGGGAGAGCGAGCACGAGCTAGCTCAATCGAAGCACAAGGATGTGGCGGAGCTTCAGGAAAGATGAAGCGGGCAGAGATGGAGCGACGGTGGCGAATTTGGGCGGCGGAGCAAGGTCGTCGACGGCAGCGGCAGGGAAGAAAAGAAGAAGGGAAGTGGCGGCGGCCAACCTATTTATAGGGCAGGGGCGAGGTAGGGACGGGCGACACGACGACGATGAAGCTTCGCGCATCCAGGTGCACGCTGGCGGCCATGGCATGTGCGGCGGTGGACGGCGGCGCGGCTTGTGAAGCCAGCGATGGCGGCCGACGATAGGTCTCGGTGCTGTTCAAGCAAATTATAGAAATGCCACTAGTTTGAAATTATAAATTACTCCAACATTTATATAAGAACTTGAAAATCTCTAAAAATATCATTTACATAACTTTTCAAGAGCTAATTTTTCATTTAACTAGCATCCTCAAATTCTATTTGGATTTTGAAATATGAATTCAAATTCAAAAGGGGAATAAAACCCTAGAAATAAACATTTGAAATTACTTTTGATTTTTCAATAAAACTTGAAAATCTTCAAAAATATGAAATTTTTAAATTTTCAAACCAAACCTTTTTCATATACAAAATTTTCACAAATTATGCATAATTTTTGAATTATAGTTTTAAAATGAAAAGGGGACAGATGTTGGAAAACTGTATTTTCAAATTCATTTGAAATTCATTTTGGAAACTTGAAAACTTTGAATACCAACTTTGTAGCTATTGACAAGATCTACAAACTATATTTTTAGAGTATCCCCAAATTCCTTATAGATTTTGAATTATAGAAAAGGGGATAAATCTAGAATTTGACATAAAGGGTTTTTGAAACCGAATTCAAACTTGATTTGGTTTCTAATTTAATTGGTTGGTTATTAGTGATCACAAACATCATCCAAGGACATTTTTAGGTCAATGACCTAATAGTACCCTTGGTTGACCAGGTTGACTTTCAAAAATCATTTTTATAGCATTCCAATTTGAATTTAAATTTAAATTGCAAGACTTGGGAATAAGTTTTGAAATCCAAATTTAACTTCAAATATGGAAATCATTTTTAGGGTTGGACTTAGATTTATACACTATGCTTGACACTAGTGTAAACACGATTTACACCTCAAGTACATAGAATATAAACTAAGTATTTGAAATGACATTCGAAAGTAGGGTTTTATTATTTCATGTGACAACACATTCCAGAAACACAATCAACCTATGAAATGTAAACTTGTTTTAGTTAATGCACATCAAGGTTGGCCTAATCATAAATGCTTTGCAGTGCATATGATGACATGGCAGGTTTTAGTTAATATAACACCAGAGGTGTTACACCAAGGAGGATTAGGTATCCTAAATTTATAATTACAAAATAGTTGCTTTCTAGCCAAATAGCTAGTTAATCTGCTAAACATAGAAGGTATATGGCAATCTCTTCTACAGAATAAATACCCAAACTCCAAGAGCCTAACTCAGGTGGCAGCCAAACCCATTGACTCTCATTTTTGGAGAGGCCTCATGCATATTAAAGATGAGGTGCTGGCTAATGGTTCATTCGATATTAAAGATGGGACCAACACTAGGTTCTGGGACGACACATGGGTAGGGATAAGCCTCTGAAAGTTAAATATCCATCCTTATATAATATAGTGCGGAATCCTCACGCAACAGTCTCAAAAGTGATGACTACTAGCCCCCTAAACATCTCTTTTAGAAGAGCTCTGGTGGATAATAAACTTACAGAATGGCTTAGTTTAGTAGCACGGATCTCAAATGTCGAATTGGTGGAAGGTTCGGATTACTTTAGATGGAGTTTAACCAAATCTGGTTTGTTCTCTGCCCGCTCTATGTATCTCTATCTTATAGATACGCAAACACCTTTTCGTCATAGGAAGATCTGGAAGATAAAATTTTCTTAAAAATTAAAATCTTTCTATGGTTCTTGCAGAGGGGTGTAGTTTTAACCAAAGACAACCTCGCCAAGAAAAATTGGAAGGGGAGTCAGAAGTGCATCTGCTGTAATAGGAATGAAACTATCCAACACTTGTTCCTAGACTGTCCTCTTACCAAAATGATTTAGAGGATTATCTTTTATGCTACTAGTTTGACTCAACCAAGATTAATCAGCCACATGTTTGGTAGTTGGCTAACTAATCAAACTAAAAGGATTAGAAATTTGATTTGGGTGGGGGTGGCTGCCATGTTTTGGGCTATCTGGAGATGCCGTAATGATGTTAATCAAATGAAATCTAACTCTATTATGCAGGTAATTTTTAGAGGAGCATACTAGTTACGCTCTTGGGCCCAGCTGCAGCGTGATGAGACAGCCAAGAATGCGCTCTCAACGATGAGCGAGAAATTAGAAATTATTGCTTTAGACATATCCAATAAAGGATGGAAACACTTATATTATTTGAACTAGCGTCCTGGTCGATCTATAAGACTATGGCTTTCTCGTTTTATTTCCTACGAAACATTGTAATAATGGGTTATGTGCATCCTTGGATGTAGATGCCGGATATTCATTTTATCCATTATCTAAAAAAAACTAAAAGGAAAATATATAAACAAATTTATACATCTAAATTTAAGAAGTGGAATATGTAAAGCCAAATTTAGGGCGTTGATTGAATTGAACCGCGAAAGGCATAGTTATTTCTGCTGGTCCACATAGACCTATTTGGAAGGGTATAAGCATTATTTGAGTGATCGATTTAGTAAGCTCAAGTAAATGGTTGCTGAGAGATATAAACAGACAGGGGAGAGGTCCGAGAAAACTTTATTTTTGATTTTTAAGTACTATAAACCCTTGTAGGCTTGTAAAGTTGTTGGAGCTTAATACCCAACATGATCAAGGTTAGATATATGGATATACCGTCACAGCCACACAGAGATTCTACTTGAATATGGAGTACTTCCATAGTTTCCTTAACAACTATTGCAGTTTAGGGAGAAACAAAAAAAATATTGGAGCAAGTGCTCTGTTTTTATGAAAAGAAAAATCAGCCCCCTGACCCGCCGTCAATTGCATCAGCATCATCGGATAACTGCTGTGGGTCCCCGTGTGGAAAACGACGAAGTCCATGGTCACGAATATGATCAACCACTCCATTACACACATCGACATGACGGCAGAGATGCGAGGACCTGCTTGAAATTAGAGTATTCAGATCCGTTTAACACGTGGCAGAACACACAGGGCCACGACCACGAGGCCCCAATGCTGTGAATGTGAATTCGTCGTCCTCGTTGCCGTGCCTGGCGCGTGCCCGTTCAACGTTCGTCTTCTCGTTTGTCAAAAAAAAAAACGTTCGTCTTCTCGTACGTCCTGGCCTACTACTGGCAACAGCAACAGACGAAGAAAAAGAGATGACGCCGTTGCGCCAAGTGGCTGGGGTCTGGGGAAATGGCTGCGGTTTGAAAGTTGGCGCTTAGCTAGCGGACCGCGACGGGGAGGAGAGGACTGGGGCATAGAGGTAGCCGGCCGGCCGCCGAGGGCGAGAGCCGAGAAGGACCGGCGTCGCGGACTCGTCAGCGCACGCGGAACGGACGGACCGCTTCAGAAACGTGGCGCAGCGGCGCGCGCTCGCGGCCGTGGACCTCATCCTCGTGGGTGGTCTTGAGCCTGGACATCGGGCGCCGTTGCGACGGTGGCACGGTCAGAGACTGGACGGGCATGGTCGACAACTCGACGTGCAAGAAATTGTACCTGGCCCTCGTTTAAATTGGAGCAAAATTTTAATTTTTTTACTCTTTCCATCATATTAATTTTTGGGTCCATGCATAAAACAGTAAATAGATAAAAAACTAACTAATTACATAGTTTAGTTTTAAATTATAAGACAAATCTTTTGAGCCTAGTTAATTTATAATTAGATAATATTTGTCAAATACAACAGAAAGTGCTACAGTATTCAAATTGCAAAAATTTGCAATCTAAACAAGGCCCTAAAATTTTAGACCGAGGCCTCGTTTAGATGCCGAAATTTCTAGCCTGAAAAGTACCGTAGTATTTTTCTATTTGATAAATATTATCCAATTACGGTCTAACTAGGATTAAAAGATTAATCTCGTAATTTACAACTAATATGTATAATTAGTTATTTATTTTATGAACGTTTATGCTCTATGCATACGACACAGATATTTAATGTGATAAAGAGAGAGTGAAATTTCTAACCATTTTAGGCAACTAAATAAGGCCGGAGAGTTGAGCGCCACATATCTACAGTACTGCTTGTTTTAATTTATTAAGCTGAGAAGGTAGAGAAACTTCCGTTGGCAACTTGCCATGATATCGACGGACTGGGCCGCTTATTTGTTGCACCAACCTAAACGCAAACCGTCCAGTTTCATTCAGGGTTGCATGGCCTTTTCATTTCACCTATTACGTAGGTGTGATGGAGGATGGAGATTAATTACCCCCCGAATGACGACGCACGCAACACCTGCTCCGCTACCAGTCCGCAGAACCAGCTTACTCGGTCAAGGCGATCAATAAACCAGCTGAGCATTGCCCGGGAGGGAACGGGAAGGGAACAAAAAACCCGTAATACAATGACCTGCCTCTAGATCTACTACTAGTTGAACTGTCAATGATGGTTTATGGATAAGACCACCTCCCATGTGACGTCCCCCGCATCAGCGAATAGCTTAACCACCCAGCCAATCATCACGAGAGCTGATGATGATGACACCGATACTACTAGCTTTATTTAGCTTCTTGATTAAGCCGCTAAAGCTAGTGGTAGTACTCCGGCTCAGCCATAGTTAATCTCACACTCAGACTCAGAATCCCCAGTGGGTCGCCGAGACACACCTGTCAGTGAGAGCGAGAGCGTCAGGGACGCATCCAAGTATCCAGTGGTCACAAGCTGTTCTCGTTCTCGGGCCGTGCACACAGGTAGCAGCGCCAGTAGATGCTGCGTGGGCCTTTTCTTTCTCGGGGCTGCAGCTGCGTCGTCCTGCGTGTGTGCTGTGTGAGTGAGCGACACGGACTTGGAGGCCAGTCGTCCCGTGATTAACGTTGGGATTTCGCCGTCGCCGCTCCGGTTACTACTACCACTGGCCGTGGATTCGGGGACAGCGCCCTGGATCCACGCGACCGCTGTTCCCCCACAGCGCCAGGTGGGGTTTGTCCGGTCGTTCCTCTCGTCGTCGCCGGGCGCAGGGGGCTGGAGTTCGTCCGTTTGGCGCGTGGCTGCGCAAGGCGCCACGCTAGTTGATGCCCCTGCCACGTCGCCCGCTTCCGCTCGTCGCACTGGGATTCAGATTCAGTAACTTTGCTTCAGCAAGTTACGTCGTAACATTCGCGGCATCTCATCCGGCCATTCTGTATCCAATGGCACGATGGTCGTCCATTCTTTCCTCCCTAGTCAATTTTCACGGCCACACGGCGTGAAGACTGAAGAGCGGCGGGCGGTGCTCGGCAACAGACTCGGCAACGCCCACGCCGGCAATCTCCTCGTGCTCGCGTATGCGCTGTCGAGTCGACGCTGCTCCTCGACGCTGCGCTGGGCACGCCGCAGGAGAAGGTCGCGGTGGTCAGGGGAGCTCAACGCACACGTCACGGTTGCCTAGGAAGCTCGCTGCACGTCGTCGCGGTGGCCGGGGCAGTTCGCCGTGTGCTATCTCGGTCGCCAAAGCAGCTCGCCCGTCGAGGATAAAGATGTCAATGCTGTCGCTGCCTCCTCCACCTCCGACGTCTTCGGGCTCACCATCCCTCGCTGCGGACTCCGCCTCCGATGCACCACCAACACCACAGCCACGGGCTTGTGGACGCCGCCGACCGGGCGTTTTCGGCATTCAGCTACAGGAAGATGCCCGCCAATGCTGCGAGCGAGTGCGCAGTGTGCGGTGCCTCAGCGAGTTCGAGGAGGGCCCAAGGCCAGGATGCTGCTCACCTGCCTCCGTGTCTTCCACCTCGGCTACGGCCGCGCTGCAGGGCACATCACCGCGGGCGAGTAGCCGCTCCGCCTCGCTCTCATGCCGCCGCCGACGAGCAGCTGCTCCGCTCGCGCGCGGTACGGTGGGCATGAGCTGGAGCTTGGCTCGCGTGCTGGCAGCCGCGGGCGAGCTACCACTCTGCCTCGCACGTGCGCCGTGGCGAGCGTGAGCCGGAGCTCCGCCTCGCGTGCCGTCCTCTGTCGGCGAGTTGCCGCCCCACCTCGCGAGCACGCCGTAGCCGGACGCTAAGCGACGTCGAGCAAGGAGGAGACGTAGATGTGGAACTGTGGAAGAGCAGTGCACGAGCGGCGGCGGAGGAAGAGACGGCCGCGCGCGCAGCAGTCGAAACTGGGCGCAACCATCGCTCGCCATCAAGTGACTAACAGGTAGCTCCATAAACTGAGAGGATGGGTAGCCTTTGGATCTGATTTGGACGGTCGAGATGGAGCGAATGTTACATTGTAACTTTATTAAGCAAAGTTACCGAATCTCAGTCGGCATTGGCCAGCACCATCGGATTGAAGTATTCTACAGTGGAGTACTCCGTAGTCGGCACTTGTACACGTACTGGCCGGGCAGCGGTAGCGTACGAGCAGTCCCCGTAGCTGCGTCTGCTCAGACGTGTGTGGTCTTGTCTTGGGTACAGACAGCAGACCTTGGGTACAGACAGCAGACACGCTTGTCTCTCCTGAGATGCCTGGGGCCAATTGCCTATTCTGATTCCGTCCGGTGCGTTCCAACGGGGAACGGAAGGGCGAGCCAATGCCGGTGTTGACCATCAATCAACGTTTTACAAGCTCAAGTGGTCAACTGTGTGTTAAGCTAAGCAGCAGGATCACACATGGACATTCAATTAACCAGCAGATAGTAGATAGCACCTGTGCATGCGCACGGCCGGACCGGCCTCGTCTCGGGCTATCCGCGCTCGTGAAACGTAATATTCGGTCTAGTCGTCGAGATTCTCTTCTCTATAATAGTTTTTTCGCACACATCTAATCTTTATATCTTTACTCTATAGCAGTAGGACCCATGTGTTAGGTTTTTTCTCTCACCCAGCCGCCCCATTCTCTCTCTCTTTCTCCTCACCGGCCGCCTCTCTCCGCCGCCTCCACAACCGGGACGACGCCGACGAGCGCGCGGACCAGCCTCGGTGGCAGACCAGCGCGCGGCGACTCCCCGGAGGCGGTCTCGGCTCTTCGGCGGGCCTGGTCGGGAGCGGGCTCGACCCCGATGCGACGCCGACGACGAAGATGGAGGAACGGGAGTGTGGCCGCGAAGGGTCGCCGGTGGCCGTGGGCGAGAGCGGCGGCCGTGGGCGAGCGCGCAGGCGGCCTTCTCGGCAGACCGGTCTCTGTCGCTATGCGTCGGCGGGCTCCCTTCTCTGTCCCCGTCGTCTCTTTTCGCAGCTCAGCCCCGTCCTTTTCTCTCCTCCAGTGGGCCCCGTAGCGGTGTTTACCAGCCACTCCATACGTTCGCGATAGACAGCGTCCGGGAGGCCGCCCGCTTGCATAGCGTGTCAGGTAAACGTTCCCCGCTGTAGCATTTTTTACGCTATATGCGTACTGGAGGGGGTTTTACCGTCTCCCGATGCAGACAGCCTCAGGTCTAGCCAGCTTGCCCGCACTACACGTATGTACTGTACGTACGTATTCGTGGTGACTTGGCACATGCAATGGTGGTGCAGCACAGGCACAGAGCACACGCCAACCCAACAACAACGTCCGAGCCACTGGGAACGGGGATCTCAGCGACAGCTTGGGGCCTGCCCGCCGGCGCGCCGGGCGGAACCACTACCATGATTCCGCTGTTTCGTGGCGTGCTGGCTCGGTGCGGCGCGTGCTGCTGTAGGAAAAACTTGGGTGTGGACCGTCCACACCCGGCGCCGTACGGACGTCCACTCAGGTGTTGACACGTGTACAGTTGAATCCCCTCCGTGCGATGGCTCACAAGCCGCAATTCTGCCTCCCAGGTCCCGCGCGCGCTAGCTTCAACCTGGCTTGCTTCGGCTCGCAAAGTGCTTGCTTCGGCAGTCACAGGCTCGCGTGAAAAGAGCTAGCTCCCACGTTCGCTTCGTAGACGGAAAAGGTGCCGCAATCTGTTACCTTGCGTCAGGAGATATCGAGACCTATCCGCCGCTGCAGTTACACGGCAAGCACGTAGGCCATCGAGCGCCATGGAGGCTGATCCTGGCTTTAATGGTGCTGCTTCGGACGGTGACGCCGATGCGGCCAAAGCTCATCAGACACCACTGCAGTGCATGTATGTATAGATCGCTACAGGCGTTTGTGCTATATTTTTTAAAGATCTATCTATCAGAACGTGTGAACATATGCTTTCTCCAGGGGAACGTCAATCCAATTGTCATGCCCATGTTTCCATCTATTGTAAATCAATCGCCGTCCTTGCCACCCGTGACTACGTCTGTTTTGGAGTTATCTGAAGCCGAGGGACAACAAGAAAATGAGGTATGGCATGACTGATAATTTGGTAGGTATGCACAAATTTTGTATATGAAATTATAATTACGTGACTTTTATTTTCATCTCAATTACAATAGGTGGTTGATAAAGTTAATCAAACTTTAATTACTCCTGAAGTTGGTATGACTTTCGATTCAGAGGACAAAGCTTACCAGATGTACAACAAATATGCTGGTAAAATTGGATTTAAAATTGGATTTAGTATTAGAAAGAGTCACTCAAAGCTCCAAGAAGATAAATCAGTATATCAGAAATACGTGGTTTAAAGTAACAAAGGATATCGAAAAAATAAGTCATCAGAAAAAGATATTACAAGGACAGGTTGTAATGCTCGTGTTCAGTTCAGTGTTAGCAAAGAGGACATTTGGATTGTGCAGACGGTTGTACTTGATCACAATCATTATATTGCTAGTCCAAATAAGTTGCAGTTGAGGTCCCAACGTCGTGTTACAGAAGCAGACAGGGTGTTAATTAGTCAGATAAGGGAAGCCAGGATGAAGCCAGCCCAAGTGTATGAGTTCATGAAGGAGTTTTACGGAGGAGCAGACAAGGTGTCATTATCAAGGATGGATTGCAATAATGCAATTGATCGCGAATGTAAGAAGTACTTAGA
This sequence comes from Bothriochloa decipiens, assembly GCA_023333625.1. Classification (NCBI taxonomy): domain Eukaryota; kingdom Viridiplantae; phylum Streptophyta; class Magnoliopsida; order Poales; family Poaceae; genus Bothriochloa; species Bothriochloa decipiens. Next base: position 49,941,118 of record CM041632.1, read on the forward strand.
ATCCAACGATGCACAAACATTATTGGAATACTTGAAGAATAAGCAAATAGAGGATCCAATATTGTTTATGCACTTGAAATAGATGAGGAGGATGGTCGTATAGCTAATTTTTTTGGGCAGATGGTCAATCTATCATGGATTATGCAAGCTTTGGTGATGTGTGACATTTGACACCACCTTTCAGATAAATAAGTTTGAAATACCTTTTGCTCCAATCCTTGGAACCAACCATCACAAACAAACAATCATTTTTGGGGCTGCACTCATATTTAATGAGACTATTGAATCATTTGTTTGGCTATTTGAAACCTTCTTAACAGCAATGTCCGACAAACATCCAAGCATAATTTTCACTGATCAAGATGCAGCTATGGCAGGAGCAATTGCTTATGTATTTCCAAACACAAGCCATCGTCTTTACCTGTTTCACATATATGTTAATGCTGTTAAACACTTGGGGCATGTAATTCATAAGAATCCTGATAAGTTTCTACCAGCTTTTAAGAGATGTGTCTATGAAGACAGATCGGAAGCTATTTTCATCCAGAAGTGGAGTGAGTACGGCCTTGAGGATAACCAATGGATGAAAAATTTGTATGAGTTGAGGGAAAAGTGGGCTACTGTCTATCGCAACGCTTTTACAGCTGACATGAACTCGACTCAAAGTAGCGAAGGTATGGATAATGTATTTAAGAAAAGATTTCGTAGGAGACTTGGAATTTCATAACTACTTGCAGAATGTGATAAGGTTGCCGCTAGTCTTCGTGAAAACGAGTTAGATGTAGATTTTAATTCACGTCGAAAGAGCCGATTCCTTGCATCTCAAATTTACCTATATTGAAGACTGCAGCTAAATCATATACAAAAAGAATGTATTTGGAGATTGAGGAAGAGTTTAAAGAACAATTTTCATTCTCTTCGAAATTGTTACAAACAGATGGGTCAATCTTGACATATGAGGTTACTCATATGTACGTCAATCATGGAGCCACAATTCAGTTTAGCACTGTAGATAATACCATTATTTGTGCTTGCAGAAAGTTTGAATATATAGGTATGAACACAATTTCTTTAGTGACCATAAGTTTCTAATATAATATGAACGGATGTAAATTGACTATTTATCTTGCAGATATATTGTGCAAGCATGGCTTCAAAGTCCTAAATGTAAATAATATTTTTATTTTACCGCCACAATACATAATGGAAAGATGGACAAAATACGCAAAAAGAGGATTCTATGTAGAGAAACAAGAAAGTGGGACGGAAAGTAACAAAACGTTTGCTGCACGTATCTCGCGATTGGCGACTTCCATAGCGCTGAAGTGTTCAGTATCAAAAGAACTTCTTCATGATTTGGAGAAAGGCATGCAAAAGTTGGGTTTGGAAGCAGATGTTTGTCTCAGTAAGATGAAAGAGAAATCGGATGAGGTTCCTCTAGTTTTGATTGAGTGTGCAACGGACCCTATGAAAGGTAAAATATCTTTTAAAATTCCTCAGGTGATAAAAGGTCCAAAGAAAAAATGGGCGACAAACATACTTGAAAAAAATACAAGGAAAAAAAAATAAAAGTACGAAGAAGAAAGGTACCACTGCTGTACAAAATTTACTAGCTGATTTTGTTACTACTTTAATATAGTTGTTAACTTAATCTTTTCTTATAGGAGATACAAATAATGTTACTGATATTAGAGATGAAAGTGCTGATTTGAACCAACCAATCGTAAGTCATCAATTTGACTCGTTATTCCTTTTCCTATTTTTATTCACTTGTACAGGAAATTGTTATGAATAATTTCATGTCTATGACATAGGACTTTGATGCTGGTGGCAGTGATAGTACTAGTGCTGATGGACATGCTTCTGCCATGATGCAAGACATTGCAAATCCTATGCTTGAGCAATCGTCTGCCATATCTGCACCTTACATACAAGGAGGTTATACTGGTCTGTCACATGCCACGATGTCCTCGTCAGCTAGAAAGTTATATTTCGATGAAAACATGTAATTCTAGTGTCTTGATTAAGATGGCACTTTGCAGTAACCTTTTATTACGTGCACTACTATATCAGACTCCCTTTGTGAGTACAGTTGACTGTGTGAAGTTTTATTGGAACTAAGGTTTTAAATTTAATAACGGGGATAACTGTGTCATATGTATTTTAAAATGGCTCAAAATGCCAAATTACAGTACATGTGCTGAACTATATTATCGATGGTTTCACTTTCAGTGTTTCACAAATGCCTAGATTAGATTCAATAGAGTCATGAGCTCCATTATTAGAACCTTCTGAACAATCGGAAGCTCATCACTCTTGTTCTTGACGGACCCGTCACGCCACTGCCTTCGTCGGCGAGGTCGCGTGCGTCAGTTACGTCTGGACCGCCTTCGCCATGAGGGGATGTGTCGTGGCCACTGGTCAACCATCACCACCATCGACACCGTTAACCAAGCCTCCAGCAGAGGCCCCGTGCTGGCTGCTGCGCTGAGCCCCCCCACGACACCAACGAAGCGGGTCAAGACGACGCAGCAGCTGCAGGTCGGAGGACAGCGAGGAGCAGTTGCAGCCTTTGTAACACCTCTGGTGTTATATTAACCAAAACATGCCATGTCATCATATGCACTGCAAAGCATTTATGTTTAAGTCAACCTTAATGTGCATTAACTAAAACAAGTTTACATTTCATAGGTTGATTGTGTTTCTGGAATGTTTTGTCACATGAAATAATAAAACCCTACTTTTGAATGTCATCGCAAATGCTTGGGTTATACTCTATGTACTTGAGGTGTAAACCGTGTTTACACTAGCGTCAAGCATAGTGTATAAACCTAAGTCCAACCCTAAAAATTTGTTTCCATATTTTAAGTTGAATTTGGATTTCAAAGCTTATTCCCAAGCTTTGAATTCAAATTTAAATTCAAATTGGGAAGCTATAAAATATTTTTCGAAAGTCAATTTGGTCAACCAAGGGTGTCATTGGGTCAATGACCTAAAAATGTCCTTGGATGATGTTTGTGATCACTAATGACCAACCAATTAAGTTAGAAACCAAATCGAGTTTGAATTCTATTTCAAAAACCCTTTATTCTAAAACCTAGTCTTACCCCCTTTTCTCTAATTCAAAATCTATAAAGAATTTGGAGATAGTCTAAAAAGATAGTTTGTAGATATTAACAAGAGCTACAAAGTTGGTATATAAAGTTTTTCAAGTTTCCAAAAGAAATTTCAAATGAATTTGAAAATACAGTTTTCCAGCATTTGTCCCCTTTTGATTTTAAAACCATAATTCAAAAATTATGCATAATTTTGGAAAACTTTGTATGTGAAAAAGGTTTGGTTTGGAAATTTAAACATTTCATAGTTTTGAATATTTTCAAATTTTATTGAAAAATCAAAAGTAATTTCAAATGTTTGTTTCTAGGGTTTTATTCCCTTTTTGAATGTGAATTCAAATTTCAAAATCCATACAGAATTTGAGGATGCCAGTTAAAGGAAAAGTGTAGCTATTGAAAAGTTATGCAAATGATATTTTTTGAGATTTTCAAGTTCTTATATAAATTTTGGAGTAATTTGTAATTTCAAATGAATGGAAATTCTGTAATTATCTGGAACAGCGCCGAACCTATCGTCGGCCGCCATTGCCGGCTTCTCAACCCGCGGCGTCGTCCACCGCCGCACATGCTCGGCCGCCAGCGCGCTCCTAAACACCCGAAACTTCTCCGTCGTCGTGTCGCCCGTCCATGCGTCACCTTTGGCCTATAAATACCTGTCGCCCGCCGCCATTTCTCCTTCTTCTTCTCCCCGCCGCTGTCACTGACGACCTCGCTCCGCCGCTTGAATTCGCCGCCGTCGATTCACCACTGCCCAATTGCTCTAGCCAGCAGCTCCTCCTTGACCTTGCGCTTCTTCTGAGTCAGTTCGTGTTTTCTCTCACCGCCCGAGCTGCCCACGCGCCGTCATCTTTCTCGCGGCCGGTCGCCGAGCCGCCGCGAGCTTTTCCGCCGTCGACCGCCGCCGTGGTTGGTTATATATCTTCATCACCCCCGCTATCGTGTTCTCCACACTATCTTGCTCTTCACGCGCACCTTGGTTCACTCTCTGGTGGGCAGGACACGCCGGAGCACCGTCCTTACCATCGGAGTGCCGCCGCCGCCATCACCGCCGTCGCCCGCAGCTCGATTCAAGCACTCCGGGCCTTCATCAACGTGCGCATCAGCACCATGGTGAGCTCCTGTAGCTGTATGCGCTATCAATTTTATCTTTATCGAGTCGTAGACGCCAGGCACCGAAGCTCGCCGCCGGCATGGCCATGCCGCTCCGCCGCGAGCGTTGCCACTTTGGCTAGGGACCGGGGACGGTGTCATCTTGTTGCCGAACGGGTTCACCTGAGTGCCCTGCGTACGTCCGAGTGCTCGCCGTCGCCGGAAACCGCTCCGATGAGCATCACCGCAGCGCCCGAGCTTCGCCGCGCCGCCATGCCGCCGGCGTGGGTGCCGCTGTCGCCTCGTCGCGCCGTTAGCTACCTCAATCGACTCGCCGTGTCGAAATGAGCCTGTAGGGACAAACCTGGTCGCCGGAGACCTCGCCGTCGGCGAGTAATCGCCGGTCAACCGCCGGCGGACCGTCGGTCAGCGCGGGAGCACTGTGCCGATTTTTTATTTTTCTATTTTTAGAAAATGATTTAAATGCTATTTTCTTTGAAAAATCATAGTAATTCATATGTAGCTCCAAAAATTCTGAAAATTTTTGTGTGTGTTCTTTATGATGTCATCTACCTAGAAAAAATATGAAATGATAAATTTGAGTACTTTTTGCATATGTTAAAATTAGCCCTTTTAATTGAAAAATGGCCCTTCTATGATTTTTAATAAATAAAATAATAGGCTTTTAATTCTGAAATTCTTTTTGTCATCTAATTAGGCCAAGGGCTTTTTAAAATAAAATTTTGGGCTTAATTTGATAACTTTAATTTTATGCCTTTATTTAATGCCTTTAAATAATTAATTAATCTCTTTAATTGAGTTTAATCATTATAGGATTTGTTTGACTTTGGGATTGATTGATGACCTTGGGTCATTAACCCTAATGACCTTTGGCACTTTAATTAATTATTTGCGCTTATCTTAATCATGTCATTAGGTCTTAATCAATGTTATTTCATGTGTTTAATTAATTTCTTAAATGGCGTAGTTAACCCTAATGAGCTTAATACGCGAAGTTTTGTTGGCTTGCAACTTTATCGTGAAGAAAAGTTGTACTCAAGTCCTTAATCTGATCATGCATCCATCAAGCATCATGTTTACTATTCCATCATGTTAAAGCATATCAATTATCGAATAGTTTCCGTTAACGGAGAGTTAACGTTGTCGCACCAGATCCCAAGGAGGAGCAGATTCAGGAATCGGGAGTTGATCCAGAGTTTGAGACCGTCTATCCCGAATACCAAGGCAAGCCCCGGATGCATTCAAACCCTATTCTATTTATAAAAGTTTTATCGCTTCAGCTATGATATGTTGCATTAAGTAATAGGAGTTGAGTGAAAACCCACCAATTACATTACCTGTCTTATTTCCTTATTCCTTGTTACCTGCTTTGGAAGATAAGTAGTAACGCTTAGCCCTGCTTAATTAGTTAAGTGTTCAAAAATAAAAGAATGAAAAAGATGAGATTAGTTTTTCTTGTTGGAATCTTGATAATAGTTAATAAATCGAGTCCGGACGGCTAACTTGCACTGGGAATGGAGTCCCTCTATAGTGTTTCCGTCTGTTGATGCCCTAGGTCCCGTCCGTTGGTGAACTGATGATATCGAGAAATTAGAAATCCACATGCATGAAGTGGTATCCAGTGGGCCAGAGTCTCCACGCATATCATGGAGTGACATATAGTGGGCCAGAGTCCCCACATATATCATAGTGTGTTATACTGTGGCTTTAAGTTCCTATGTATTTCGGTGCACGGGGCCAAAGAGTTCAGGTGTATCATGTGGTGATATATGGCTGCGGTTGTTATCCCGTTATATCGGTTCATCTGGGGTGCATCGGAGTTAAAGTCTCCGGTATCCCAGTGACCTAGGTCCCAGCTGGGTATGAAAATGGATTCGAATCGCCGTTGCTTCTCGGAGAAGAAGACTCGATCGGTGTTCATCATCGTAGTAACAACTTGAACAATGATTAAGGTTTAATAATGAAGTTGGTTGGTAATTGGAGCTAGATCCAATCAAACTTTATTTTCTGTTAAGCTTTTTCGCAAAATTTCTTATCTCTTACAAGCCTTATCTTGTCCCTCTAGCCTGCATTTCTTGAGTCTTCACCCCTCTTTTTCGTCGGGTCAGTCTTGTTGAGTACTTTTGTACTCAGGGTTTGTTGAACCCTTGTTGCAGGTGAGCATCATGGCCAGGAATGCTTCGCATCCTGCTGCATGACAGTCGTCGAGGAAAGTGACGACGAGTAAGATGTTTAGCTCTTTGGCAGAGCTTATCGTTTGGTATTGTAATAAAGTTATTTACTGCTACTCCACTACTATTATGGTTTGTACAATTTAAACTTATGGTTGTAAATATTTAAAACCCAAAGGTTTGTAAACTTATGTTATTGTAAGTCTTCCGCTATTTTACTCCGATGTATATTATTTATATCAAACTGTTGTAATACTGCAATGTCTCTTTATAACGATTGATCCTGCTCGGAGAATTATGGATGATTCGGGATTTACCCGATAGACTTTCTAAGTCGTACGGAACACATTCATGGTTATTTGGAGTCTGTTTAGACAATAATTATACGTGTGAGCCATATGATTTAGAAAGTTCTGCCACGGAGGCATCGACCGTCATGGAGAAGAAAGACGATGACTGACCAAATGATTGCGGCGTTTTTTCGTTTTCCCATCTACGAAGCCGACAGGGATATGCGAGCCTGTGACTAGCCAGCCGAAGTAACTTTAGCCGGGTTCTTTTGAATCTCGATCGGGGCTGGTGTTGGGAGGCAGACTCGCGAGTCGCAAGCCACCGCACAGAGGGGATTCAACTGTACACGCGTCGGACGTCCGTACGGCGCCGGGTGTGGACGGTCCACACCCAATTTTTTTCCCTGCTGCAGCAGGGGCCACGCCGATAATAATGGCGCTGTCGTAACCTCCCGGACTTGTCATGTGTTTGTTTGCGTGTGCTCGCCCCAGCACCAGCGCCAGGTCCCAGAGTTTGTTTTGTCTTCTGCGGAGAGAACGATTCTAGGCCGGTCCCTCTCGTTTATGGTCGCCGTCGGTCCTCTCGCCGCCCTTCCGTGTTGCTCTCTTATCTTCTTGATAATAATAATATATATATGGGCTGATAGGGGCCGTTTGCCACGAGGTATGGACAGCCCGAAACGGGAATTCTCGGTGGGCTCTAGGCCGAACGTACATGGGCCTTTCTCTACGTGATAGGCTGAAACACGCACATTCGTCGCCACTAAGCCGCCAGCGAAGTGCTGCTAACGATTAGCGGCTGGTAAGGCCCAACGCAGTGGTGGCGCTCGATGGGATGGCTGAATTTTTTTGTAAAATAAATCTATGTACGTTACTCTGTCCATTCTAAATTGTAAGTAGTTTGGCTTGACAAGATGCATAACTTTTTCTATTGCTGTATATATCTAGACATAATGTTTAATAACTAGATGCTTTTTTAACAAATCTACATGTATCCAGAAAAGTCTAGAACAAATCTACTCGATAACACTTCCACACATGCCAGTCCGTTCCTAGGCTAGCATAGCTAGTAGTGCTGGTCGCAGTAATGACCAAGGAGGAGGACTGCACCGGTCCCTGGGGCTGGGCAATGGCGTTAACTATCAACAGTGAAGCGCAGGCTAGCAAAGCTTGCAGGTACCAGGCACGTGCCAGCTGCGAGACGTCCTGCTGTGCGCGAGCGCGCGCGTACGTACGTGCAGCCGTAGGGGCCGCCGGCCCGGACCGTGAACCGCCGTCGTGTTGATTCGCACGCCTTCCTTGCTGGCCATGGCCAACATTGCCAGACAACATCGCATGATGTCCGGCGGCCTCCGCCTCCGAACCATCCATCCACATCGCTCTTCTGCCTCTGCTCTCCGTTGATCCGCATCCTCGGTGCCTAGCTATTGGCAACCTGACCTCCACGAGTGTACCTACCTAGGCTCATTCACTCACAGCTACGGAGTACACTACTCAGCCGCCGGGCCGGCCGGCGCGCGGTGGGTACAGCAGAAACGCCAACCACCGGGACGCGTTCGTTCCTGCTGGTACTAAGGACGATCGATGGACTCACGATGGTGAAGGTGAAGTACACCACGCGGGAACATGCATGGCGCGGTCTTGCCGTCTTCTTCCTGCAGGTACGGTGGTACCACGTAGTACTGCACTGCAGCAATTCGCCATCATGCATGATTTATGGCGACATCACCTATTGGTGTCCGCCAAACACCAGTAGGAAATTAAAAACGACTCCAAATGAGAAGTTGTTGAGAGCCGGCCGGAGCCCCTGACCTCAAATCGCTGGGGCTGGGGCTCCTCCGCGCATGCAGCTGTGCTCCAAAGAGCTTCAGCTCCACCAAAGAAGCCACTATTCAATGGGAGTCAGAGCAGCCATTTTCACAGTATCAAGCGTGTTTAATATAAAGTAAATGATCAATGGTCAGTATACAATCACCTACTGTATGTTTATTAAGAACTGCTATTATTTATTATTTACTACTGGGTCAAGCAACTACTCCGTAGCACCTAGAGTAGCAACAGCTACTATGAATTGATGAAGACGCGCGCGCCAGTCCCCAGGCCGAGCCTGCTGGCCCAGTGATGCAACAACAGCTGTAGCCAGAGAAGAAATGCCAAGCTAGCAAGCGTAGCCAGCTCATCGTCGATGCTGCTGAGGTGGCGTGCCACCCACCTAAGCTGGGGTCGTTGGCTGGTGACCAAATTGAAGGCAGGCCCCAGCGCGAGTACACCACTGTTGTTCTGTTGGATCGTGCTCGGCACATGAACCGCCTCCTCTCGCGCGTGCAGCTTGGCTGAGTGCAGTGGTCAGTGGACAGTGGCCATTCACGCGCGCGCCCTGCGTCCATCCGGACTCGGATTCGGTACCTTTCGCAGCTCTATCCACCGTGCAATATAGATCTAACGGTTCTCAACCATTCAAGTATAAAGTACGAGTATTTTACTTCGGAAGGCACGCCGCGCCGTGCTCCTGAGTCCTGTGGACCTTGCTCGTGCTCGCGCCGGCCTCGCACGCCACCGCATCGTCCTCGGCGGTGCTTTCCTGCACTTTGCCCTCACGCGACACTGCCCTGCTCTGGGAGAGGAAGGTCCACGCCGCAGCAAGACGCGGTTGAGGAACTTCATTGGTGCGTCCGCTCCTCTCGTTACCGTCCATCGCCGCGCCGGCTCGTCAGCGTCCGATGTCGTGTTCGTCCACGGAGTACTGCAGTAGCACCTCGTCCACGTTCACCAACACCGGTTGTTGGTTGCCGCAGACGGGAGTTATTTAGATCCACGGACGGTGGATACAGGAGGGCGGTTCTGTTGCAAGCGGTAGAGCTTTACCGCTTGTGACCAAAAGGTACAAGGTTTAAGCCTCAGCCTTTATACGTTTATGTAGGGATGGCTGCTGACTATTTTCTCTTTCCTAGACCCCGCAGATAATATTCTATTCATTGTCATGACTCGTACTGCTGCTGCTGCGTGCTACGTCCACCGTACTCAGCTCGTACGTGCCAGCGATACGCTTTACTCGCCAACCAATAATAAAGTGATGGTTATTGCATGCATCAACTTGTTGAAACTCAGCTCTCCACATACTACACTACATCATGGATCGTTTACCATTTCTCAAGCGAAGCAATGACGAAGGTGATCTTGATGAAAGACCGCAAAGACTACCGGCCTTTACGGTTACGGTGCTTTATTTATTCTGTCTAGAAAACGTATTTATTACTATAGAAACCATTCTTTAGAGCGAGGCGTCTCTATTTTAGTCCAGAGACGACACTATCAACATCCACCTCGATCTAAAAAATGGATTCTCACTTGTCCTGTCTATGTAAATGATTTTTAATGATAAACTAGATGGCTAGGCTTTGCAGCGGCCTCTCGAATCGTGTCCTGCCTCTAAAAATAAGTGCAACACCGTAACTTTTCTCCAAATTAAGTTAACTTTATTTATATCAAAGGTATAGTAAGAAAAGAGATCTGTAACTACTTTACAGTTGATTATATTTTAAAATCCATGTACAGAAATTTCCAAATGACCTCGTATGGAGAGATAGATTAAATCAACATTATTGTACTACTCAAAGGGGTCTAAAACTTTTCAGTTTAAACACTTTTCGTTTGAAGTCATTCAGGGTTTTAAATATCCAATACAATGTTTGTGAAAGTGATGTGGCTACCAGTCACTTTGAGGTAGAGTGATCATGATGACGACATATAAGAAAATGAGCAATAATATCATGGCATCATATATGTTCACATGAATAACATTAATATGATCAAGAGCGTTAAACCATGGCACACAAGACATACCAGCAAGATCATAAAGCATGTGTAAATGATTAAACACATATAGACAAGGCATGTAACGCATAACAGAGAGAGACACATATAAACATGGCATGGTAAGCATACAAGACACATATAAACATGACATGATAAACATATCATAGAGAAGGGTCCCATGCCGAAGGCATCGGAGGCTCCACTCGCACTAGCACCTCCAGTCATGGTGTGCGGATTAGTGCGTTGCTCGAAGCAGTGGGACCACAGTTGGTGCAGGACGATCACTTGGTAGAAGACTGTGTCGCCGTGTGATCCTGCGAGCAGTTACCAGGAAGTAGACGATGAAGACGTCAATGGAGCAGTTGCTCCCCAGAAATCTAATTGCCGGAAGGATCTCAGAGGGCAAGGACTTCGGAGAGCAGGCAGTGACCGGGAGGCACTTAACCCTCCTCGTAAATTTCAACCTTGGGTCCAGAAACTCCAATAACTCCCTTTTTTATCCCATTAAATTTCCAATTGGGTGCAAAAGCTCCCGTCACTTTGAGAGAACACTCTTGTGTGTGTAACTCCCATACATAATTGGTTTAAGTTTGAGTGGCAAAACCTATTTATGCATGCACCACGTCTAACTGGGCTCGTTCATGATAGCTACACCACGTCTTTCCTCAACTTTCTCAATATAGCTAGACATGGTAGTTCGCACATATAAGTTGAGTCAATATCCGGTCAATATTCCGTATGAGACTAATAATATTGTGCACATTATTTAATATATGTGCCATAGAATTTGTTTGATTTAATTAGATAATATATGGGCTTGGCCCACATTCAATCCAACAAAGATTAATGTCCTCTCCTGCGCCGAGCAGCCATGTGCCATAGTCTGCTAATCGTTGTATAAACGTGCTAATTAGTTTAACTTCTAACACAATCCATAAGTGCGGATCGATGTGCTATGATCCACCGGAATCACGTCCAGATCCATCATGGATTCATGGTATCCTCTTGCATTTGGTCTCGACTGCGCAGTAATGCACTAGCCGTGTTCTTCTGCTGCTTGGCGTGATCAGGCTGTTGTTGTTAGCTGAACGAGTTCATTCACTGGGCAGAAGCAATGTCCGTCTCGCATCACACTCCACTCCACCTTCGTAGAAGAAAGTTCAGTACATGATTTTTATAGCAATCATCCGGTGGCATTCAGGGGTAGAAAAACATGAGAAAAACAGAGCAATATCTCTATCTGAGCTACTCTCCTAGCTAGTTGGGTCAAAACAGAAGGAATGCAATTAATCCATGCTGCTGGATCGTAAGTGCAGTGACGCCTTTTTTTTATGTAGACTGTATATATAAAATAAATTAGCTAGGCACAATATATAATATGACATATACTCATCATTTTCTCCAAACATACCAGTACTCGCGGTACCATTCTAATAAAAGGGCATGATGAAGAGATTTATTACTCCGTAGTTCTTTTTTAATATAAATATAAATAAAAAAAATATAAGGTGCTGTCGTAATGCCCCCTTTATTCCTGTTAGGGCATATATAGGTTGGTTGCCCGTGTCCCATTATGTCACTAACGACTACCATCCGTTCCACTCCGTTTAATGTTCATATATGCGAGTGCACCGGCCGATCCATCTGGCAGCATGCATCAACAGTGCCGATCACTTGTGCTTATACTCGCTCCTTATCTTTTCGTAAATTACTCACAACGGAAGCAGTAGTTAGTTATACCAGCTACTTCCTTTTTAAGAAAAAATAGGTGCAGTGTTAGTGCTGAGCTTGAGCCACTAAAATTACCAAGAATTATTATTTTACCAACAATTTTTCATGCCAAGTCCATTCCAATTTCACAAAACATAAATTACAAAATAAAAAAAGGAAAGCTTCTCCATCCTTGCATGAAACTAGCTAGGGTGGAACCACTAAAATTCAAGCAAGATCGACTAATTGAGGGTGCAAGCTCATTTCTTTAACTAATCCACACTAATAGCTTGAGAACTAAGCTCTAATTTGCTTCACATAAAGCTCAAGCACCATTGAAGAGAGAGAAAATAAAACTTTAATTTGCTCACAACCAACCACTAAAGCTTCAATTAAAGGATGGGAATAACATTTTCTTACCTTCTGCAAGCTCTCCATCGAAGGAATTGAGTTGAAAACCTCTCCCTTAGTAGAGCAATTTTTTGGGAGGAGCCTAAGGCCTTCTAACCTTTTTTTACAAGATGAAGTGAGTGACTCGAGGAGGAAGAAGGTAGGTGCAGCCACTTATACAACCGGCATTTGTAAGGGTGGTTCAACCACCAATCCCCTTATAAATGCCCACAGTAAGGGTGGTTGGTGATCCAATCGCCCTTACAAACTAACCCCACCTACGGTGAAATGGTCTGGGCTCTTACAAATCATTTTTTACAGTAACTGCACACAAATGAAACATACATATTATTAATTACTGCCACAGCATAGATATTAGTATTAACTAGACACCACTTCAAGTGTTATATATATATATCATTGAATTCAATACACATGCCATACACATGCCAGAGTGCTGTAATTGATGTTTGCAACATCAATTATTCGGGCGTGGAAGACCATACTCTTGAATTTTGAATTCGAATTTCTAGTTTTGAATCCCGGTTTAATCTGCAGCAGTGGTATCAGAGCCTGATTAATAAAATTTAAATTTAAGGGATTTACTAAAGTTTGATAATTGTAAGTGCATTCGCCCCCGAAGTGAATTTTGGATAATTAATGACA
>CM041632.1:49964386-50127043 GCA_023333625.1 Bothriochloa decipiens
GGCATTTAACTTCCGCATTTGAGCTGAAAATTTCAGGTTATCAAAATTGCCTATTCACCCCCCCTCTAGGCCGATTAGATCCTTTCAATAATGGATTATATAGATAGCCAGATTAAAGCTTATGAACAAAAGTTAAGCAATATTCCTCATCAATATTTTACATCTGGAATATGTGAATGAAATGTTATTAGAGAAAAGGAAATCCATTATAGAAGAAGGATATATAGTCTCAATAAAAATCAAGGAGGAAAGAGCACTAGAAAATAAATATCTTAAAATATCTGTTGTGAAAGAAGTTGTGTCGAATAAAGACAAAGAGAGTCATATAGTCGAAGAAGCAGTACAAAATAATAATATTAAAAATAAAGTAGAAGATAATGATATAGATGAAGAAGAGCAGTTAAAAATTAGTCAGCAATTTTTATTAGAAAATTATGATGAAGAAAAAGATAATGCTCAAAGTTATAAAGATTTTATAGACATATTAGGTGATGAAGAATTGTGCAATTTAGATAATACTATGAAAGGGTTAGATATAATATCTAATAATACTAAAAGTTTAATAGAAGCAAATATTGAATTTATGGATCAAGATGGTTGTGAACATGATTGGATAAAAGAAAGAGGTGACTATAATATAAAATATATTTTTTGTATATACTACCCTAGTCAAGAAAATAGAGCTACATGTAGTAAATATTTAAAGCAAGCATATGTTTTCTGTTTAAAAACAAATAATTAAAAATAGAGCCAAGAGATAGAACTTTAATAAGAACAAAAATATTAACAAGTAGAGTTAAAAATTTAGAAAATAGAGTAAATAATTTAGAAACAGAATTAGAAGAACTAAGAGCTAGATTAGAACTTAATGAAGAATATAAGACTGATAGAAATATTATCACTAATACTGAGTTAAAAGATTAGACTATAATAAACAGAAAGGATGATAAGGCTACACAATTAAAAGATGCCATAATAAATTTTGATAGCAAATATATAGTTAGGTTACCATTTTAAAATATAGTAGGAATAAGAATACCGGTAAAATTAAATTAACTCTAAATATCTCTTATAAAATATTAGCGTTGGTAGATACTAGTTGTACAAAGAATATCATAAATGATAAATATTTGTAAGATGCCCAGAAATAGTTCATACAATACTGGTAAAATTAAATTAACTCTAAATATCTCTTATAAAATATTAGCGTTGGTAGATACTAGTTGTACAAAGAATATCATAAATGATAAATATTTGTAGGATGCCCAGAAATAGTTCATACAATAGACCAAAATAAAGTAAAAATATCTACTGATATGTCTGGAACATAAAGGACTCATAATCAACTAGCTTATAATGTAGAAATATAAATAAATAATATAAATTATATAATAGATAAAATTACAATAAGAGATTTATCTATAATAAGTGTTGATATGTTGCTAGGTTTAAGATTTTTATAATTTTCAATACAAACAACAATTATACATGAGCAAGGAATTACTTTTGTTCCTTATCAAGATAATATTTCATATATAACAGAAGTACAAAGAAATACAAGTTTTAATTTAGAAGAGTCTAATCTAAAGATTAAAGGGTCTGATATTTATAAAGATGAAGAGTTAGACGAAAATATAGAAGAATTTTATGTAGCAAATTCACGTACAGAATGCATTAGTTTACAATTACTAGCGCCAAATTGGTATAGAGACATAAATTTAAAAAAGACATAGATGAAATAGTCCTAAGACTAGAAGATATTTAAATAATTAGAGAAATACCAATAAAGTATTAGAAAAAGAATGGTATAGTATGTAAAATTAATATAATAAATCCAGACTATATAATTAAGACAAGCCCTATAGAAGCTACACCTAAAGACATTGAAGAATTTAAAATACATATAGAAGAATTACTAAAACTTAGAGCCATAAGAGAAAATCAAAGTCCTCACAAATCAGCTGCATTTATAGTTAGAAATCATGCCGAAATAGTTAGAGGAAAATCAAGAATGATTATTAATTACAAAAGATTAAATGATAATACTATAGATGATGCATATAATATCCTAAATAAGCAAGAATGGATAAATCGCATACAAGGATGTAAATATTTTTCAAAATTTGATTTAAAAGCTGGCTTTTTGGCAAGTAAAAATGGCAGAAAAATCAATAAAATGGACTGCTTTCACATGCCCTCAAGGTCATTTTGAATGGATAGTAATGCCATTAAGATTAAAAATGCCCCTGCTTTATTTCAAATAAAAATACATAATATTTTTAATAAAAATCAAGAATTTATACTTGTTTATATTGATAATGTTTTAATATTTTCAAAATCCTACAAAGAGCACGTAGCTCATTTAGAAACATTCTTTAGAAAGGTAGAGCAGCATGGGTTAATACTTTCTAAAAGAAAAATGAAAATATGCCAAGAGAAGATAAATTACTTAGGTTATGAAATAGAAGATGAAAAAATTCATTTGCAAGATCATATTGCAAAGAAAATTTTATAATTTTCAGATGTCATAAATGATAAGAAGACTTTACAATAATTCCTATAAATAGTGAATTTGCTAGAAATTATATTAAAAATTTAGCAAAGCTAACTGGTATATTATATGCGAAGCTAAGAAAGAATGGACAAAAATATTTTAGTTCTGAAGATATAAAATCACTAAGAATTATAAAAGAAAAGGTTAAAGATTTAAAACCCTTAGAATTACCTTTAGATGATAATTATTTTATTATAAAAATAGATGCATCAGAATTAGGATGGGATGCAATACTTAAAAAAACCGAATAAATATTCTCTAAAGTTACAAGAAAAAATATGCAGATATGCTTCAGGTAAATATAAGTTAAAAGCAATAAACAATACAGATAGAGAAATCTTAGTTGTTATCAATGCAATAAATACTTTTAGATTATATCTAGGATTTAAAGAATTTACAGTAAGAATAGATTGTGAAGCTATATGTAGATATTATAATAAAATCAATAGTAAGAAAAGTTTAACTAGAAAACAGGTTTTATTTAAGGATATTATCACTAAAAATAGTTATAAAGTTATATTTAAACGTATAAAAGGAAAATATAATACCTTACCTGATATATTTTCACGATCATCTATTTTGCAGGAATGAAGAAAGGAACAAGCATCAATAGGATTGAAAATTACTATTTTGGAGCTGAGAATAAGTTAAGAATTTTTCCTCTTAATAAATATAAATTCAAACCCAAAAACCATATTGTTGTAGATGGTGTTCAAGAATGCATTCTACATAACTTTTGGTTTTCATACAATAATAAGAGGGAAGAAAGAGGATATATGTTAGCAATAAATAGCCTAGTTGAATATTTTAATATGATAAATAAGAAAATACAGCCTAAAAAAGAACCCCTCAATATCGAGAAGAAAACTATATATGTTATATATTGAGGAACCGTACCAAGAATCTATATAACATATGAATCAATTGTAGCTCAAATAATAGAAAAAGAAAAAGAAGAAAAGGAGGGAGGAGTTTTATGGAAAAAATATCTAGATATTGATCAAGCCCTCTCATTTGCAAGAAGTATCTTGGAAATAAATTATTTCATACAACCAGAAGCAAAAGATTATATTAAAAAATATAAAAGAGCAAGGGATGTGAAGATTAATGTGTCAGGAATGAATATACAAGAAGCAAGTTCATCAAAGATGCCCATATATAAAGATGCTGTAAAAAGAGAAATATCAAATGAAGATGTTATTCAACAGAGGATAAAAGCAAAGCTTGATTCAATTATTACTCAATTGAAGAAAAATATAAAAGAAGAGCTCTTGCAGGAAGTTAGGAATTGAGAATTTTCAAACCATAAATCAAGATTATGAAGAAAACATAAGAAAAGATTATGAGGAATATATAAATAAAGATTATGATTCAAAGATGAATGCATAAATATCTGATGAAGATATCAATGATATGCCAAATGACAACATGTTGGATGTCCATGGTCATGGACAACAATTAGAATAATAGATTTCAATATTATGAAGATTGAAATAAATAAGTATATCAGATTAATATCAAAAAATATATTCCCAATGTTGATAAGGTGTTATCAACAATTCGGCCTGAGAAATAAGATAATATCACTGAATTCAATACACATGCCATACACATGCCAGAGTGCTGTAATTGATGTTTGCAACATCAATTATTCGGGCATGAAAGACCATACTCTTGAATTTTAAATAATTTCGAGTAAACAACCAACACAACAGCTAGCGCAAAAGAAATATGCAGTGAATAAAATAAACTATTTAGAAAGTCTCTATCATGCAACAGCACCATGATATAATTGAAGGCAGCAATGCCACTTCAGGCGATAAGCACGAAGTGTTGCTATCCTTCAACAGTAGAAGACGATAACTGAAGACGTAGCAGTGAAGGACTTTCAGACTGCAGAAGATAAACGCGAAGGACGGTGACCCACTTCAGCCGATAAGAACGAAGGATGATAACTCATACACTCGAGAAGGCTCCCTTCTTTCTATAAAATGGGAAGCCAGGCGCTTGCATCCAACATCGACTCATCAGCAGACATATCCGCTCAAGAACCAACACCCGCAGAACCATCCATACTCACTCACTCCACTCACCACTCCACTTTCACTATACACCATGAAAACATAATCTCAGAAACACTTCAAGGAATCATCCACCATAATATTAACCATCCACTACCATTGTATTACTTCACCAGTGTTGTAAATTAGAGAATAAAAGAAGATCATGACTTTTCTGTGCTTGTAAGGTAATTAAGGTTTGTACTAAGTGATTGGGGTTTCCCAAAAGGGAAAGCCGTACATAAGCTTGCCTTGTGAAAATGAATTAAACTTTTTCGTTTTAATCCCAGTTGTCCTTTAAGTTTGTTCATATGGGGCGATGTCTCTATGCTATGGACCCTAGAGGAGAAACCTCTGCGTATGTTGTTCTCGTGTTAACCCATGTAACGGCGTTTGTAGAGAACCCTGTGTGCGCAGAGAAGTGATCCACTTCATGGCACCAACTTGTGGCTTTGGTTGAGGCTTCTTGGATGGGCAATACTTGGCAAAGTGACCCACTTCATGGCACCGGTAGCACATGAAATGAGATAGCCTCTCTTCTTCTAGCTTCTTCATCTCTTTCTCAAACTTCTTGCCCCATCTCTTGCCCTTGGTGTTGGTGTTGTTGTAGGTGATGCCGTTCATGTTGCCAAATCTCTTGTAACTCTTCAAGAGTTGAGAGTGTGTGATCTTTGGAAATCCACCTAAACCAACTTTGCTCTTGTTGAAACCAAGGCCACTCATTTCAACATAGCTCCTCTTATTTTTCAACATGTGCTCAAAGGTGATTTGAGAGTTGTAGCACCTCTCTAACTTGTTGCTCAAATTCTTCACTTGTTCACGAAGCTCATTATTCTCCTTCAAAAGGTTAGTCTCACAAGAAATAGAAGAAGAACAAGCATCTAAATGCGAAGAACATGGCATAGATAATAAATCATTGCAAGAGATGGATACATGCTTTTTGCCTACATCACAAAGGTTAGCAACAATATTTGATTGATCATTAGACCCATGTGACGAGCTCTCACTAGTTTTAGTTTCTTCATTGAAAATCTTCTTAGTGAGAAAAGCATGTTATTGTAACAAGTTATCATGAGCAACACTAAGTTCCTCATGAGCCAATTTTAGCACAACATGTGAACAACAAAAGCATCTAATTTATGTTAATACTTGTTCACATGTTGTCTTTAGAAAAGAGTTTTCATTTTCCAAATTCATTGTTTTAGCTCTCTCATTTTCTAAAGATATGGTCATGCTAGCTATTTTACTAACAAACTCATCACATGAATCAACATGATCAACCACATTAGCAATTTGTACCTTTGTGTCACCATGTGACATAGAGCAATGTGGTGATGTAGTGGATGTGCTTGTAGTAGCAATATCAACCGAGCATGCACCATCATTATCTTTATCAAATGTGCTTAGGGTAGCATCATCAATTTCAACACTTGAGGAATTTTCATGCATCTTGTCAAGTGAACTTGCGGTAGATTGATCGTCATCTTTACTTGACCATGAGGTGGAGCAATCATGCTCAACAACCTCATGAGCCACCACCTTGGCATCATCCTCCTTGTACTTGCCATCATCCCATGTGGAGGCATCACCATAGAGGTCCTTGATGGACTCCCACAACATCCGTGCAGTTCCATCGAGATACACCTTGCCAAGCACATCATCACTCAAAGCACATATTAGATAATAATGAGCATTTGCATCAAGTGCATAGAGAGCTTCTTGAGCTTCAGTAAGGTTCTCATTGTCCAATGCATGGGTGAGACCATTTGTGACAACCCACCAAGCTTTAGGTCCCATGGCACAAAAATGATCAAGCATATAGTGTTTCCACCGTGCAAAGTGAGTGCCATCAAAAATATATGTGTCACATAGACAATAATCATTAAACCCTCTAGTTTCCATCCTCTCGGGTCGGTGAAGACCACAAAAGAGAGACCCGACTCTGATACCACGTGAAAGTTCAAGATGGCGGACTAGAGGGGGTGAATAGTCTTTTCTAAAACTTATCACACCGGCTAACCTAAATAAATATGGAATTAAAACTATTGGTCTAGTGAAGACTTTACCCCTCTAACTATAACTCTAGATGCACCTTGTAAAAGATCCTACATAAGAAAGCAAGGTGCCAAACTAGCTAGTGCTCTTCTAATTAAATCTAGCTTGCAAGGTCACACAAACCTAAGCAACTAGTACTTACACAATCGAGGGAGCACCTACACAATTCTAATGAGCAAAAGCACAAACCAACCTAAGCTCACTAGATACTCAAGGACAAGGCTACACAAGTCGAACCCAAGAACTCAACTTAACTTAGCTACACAAACTAAGCAAAACTACTAAAAAGACTACACAAGCTAATTAGCCATACAAGAGATACTTTTATGCTACACAGGCTAGAAGGTAAGTAGATAGCTACACAAGCCAACTAATTACAAGAGCAACAACACAAGCATAATATATATATAAATGTAAATACAAGCTTGTGAAAGAGATTACAAACAACCGCGAAGTGTGGACACAAGATGACACAGCGGTTTTTACCGAGGTTCACTTGGTTGCCATCAAGCTACGTCCTCTTGTGGCGATACACCCACTTAGAGATTCACTCACTAATTGGCGTCACCTAGCCAAGCCCACAGCCTCGGGTGCGATGAATCAACACAAGATGAGGATCCTCCAAGCCACGAGCTCAACTAGAGTTGCCAATTCATAACTCCTGCGGGGAAGGCTCAAGTACCCCTCACAATCTCTTCTCCGGAGCACCGCACAATCTCCTTGCGTGCTTCGACGGAGTCTCTTGCCACCAAGCCGTCTAGGAGGTGGAAACCTCCAAGAGTAACAAGCCCACCGGCTTGCAATACGAACACCTAGTGCCACTCGATGCAATCTCTCAAAGCAACGCACTAGAAATCACTCTCTCACTCAAATGGATGAACTCTATCAAAAACAAGTGAGTAGAGGGCTCTCTAAGCACTCACAAGCATGGACACATAGTCCCCAAGGTGCTCTACGCCCACAAATGGCCGCCCACCCCTCTATTTATAAGCCCCACTCAAAATAGAGCCGTTAGGTTCAAATTTTGGGCTGAAAATGGCCTACCAAAACTTTCAACGGAGCCCCACCGAAACTTTTGGTTAGTACAAATATAGCCGTTGTACGTGAAGTCAACTCAGATCTGGCCTACCAGAACTTCCGGTCACCTGACCGGAACTTCCGGCCATCCACCGGAACTTCCGCTCAAGAACCGGAAGTAAATCGGGGCACGCGGTTGCTCGGATTGGGCTGACCGAAACTTCCGGTCCAGGCCCACCGGAACTTCCGCTGGTCCAGTACCACCCCGCACTAAAACGGACATATCGCTTAGCTCGGAACTCCGTTTTTGATGATTTTGGACTCGTTGGAAAGCTTACTTAGAGGGATACACAACCCATATAGCCACTTGATCCAATTCACAATAGATCAAATCAGTTTTCCAACCCAAAAACCATCATTTCTCTTTTCTAAGCACACGAGTTCGCAGAAACATCTCCAACTCCTTCTCCTTTGCAAAGGTGCCAACACCACCAAGTGTACATCACCATGTGCATGTGTGTTAGCATTTTCACAATCATTTTCAAAGTATTTTCTCTTGCTCTCACAACGCCACTCGATCCTAGCATGTCACAAAGTTAGATCACTCAAGTGGCACTAGATGACCGATATGCAAACAAGTTTGCCCCTCTTGATAGTACGACTATCAATCCTAAATTCGGTCATCAACTTCTATACACACCTCGTGACCGGTGAAATAAAATGCCCTAGGTTATACCTTTGCCTTGCGCGCATTTTCATTTCTACCGTCTTCCTCCAATGTGCCAATGCAACACATGCACCGACACGATCATCAAATGATATGATCCACTTCATATCATCATGCAACCTTCTTGGTCCATCGATCTTGACCTCACTTGCTCTTCACCGTCTCATGGTCCATCGGCAACAAGACTTGCTCAAGCTTCACCATCTCATGGTCCATCGCTTCAAAGTCTTGACTTGTCCTTCACACATCCACCGATTCATCGAGCCAAGCCTCATTTTGATCTTTTCCATCTCGGTCACATGACTCCATGTCATGTCATATATGGAGTTAAGCTTCTCCATTGCACATCCACCTATGGACTAATTTCCTGTGTAAATCACTTCATCTACATATTAGTCCAACCTAAAGTTGTCACTCAATTGCCAAAATCACATAGGGACCTTTCAACAGGTTAGCCTGGTTCTGTAGCAAGTTTAGTGATGCATACGGTGAGTACCGAGTAGGACAGACACAAGTATAGTCTCACGACCAGCTGAAAGTTTGGTCTCGCCAGCCTCGCAAAGATCCTGAGAATTATTATTTCCGCATACATCGCATACTCTGCATATTCGCTAATCACGCACTCATGTATATTTAATAATCACGCACTCATGAATCACACATTATATTCATCGTGCATCCGGCATTGAAGTGCTCTAAATAGTGTTTAAATAGTGTCTTAAATAGTTACGAATTTGAATAGTGATAGCTGAATTGAATAGTGCTGTGAATAAGTAATTCATGAATTTTAAATTTGAATTTCAAATTCGAAATCGTATGTATATATATACATATATATATATATATAGACACACACACATATACATATCTTGCGTACCAATGCAAGTGTGCATGCGCAAGTACTAGCAATGACAAACCTGAGGGGGTATATATATCTGGCACGCCAGCGCGTATAAATTAAAAACGATGATCGACCCGATCGGCGCCGTACTTACACGCTTAACTGCCATGCATGGCCGGTCAATAGCATTACCGCCCTCACGTGTTGGGATGACCACAGTCGTTCCGATCTGAGCGCGTCCGGCCTCTCATCAGTCATCAAGAGTCAATTTCTTTCCGATCAATCCAGCTGCAACGGAGGAGCAGCACCACATTACTGCTACTACCGATCGGATCCATATCTCCGAACGTACTACTACGTGCCATTTCGGGCTAATGGAAAAACGGACACGCAACGCTCTCACAATCCACAACCGCCGCCCATCACCACCCACCAGCATGCATGCAACTGCAGTAGCTAGCTAGCACTAGCAGAGTGCCAGAAATGTGAATGCAACGCAAGCTTTCACTGCATTTCAATTTCAGAGGCTTGCACTGCACAGGCACAGCTAGCCGGCCGTCGTCACCGTACCGGCATTCATCAACCGCGTCGATTCGATCAAGATCTGTGAGAGTGAAAAAGGAAGAAGAGAAATCCGGCCTTTCCTTCGTCTTCTCGATCTCCATGACTCCATATGGCTGATATGGCTCCATGCCTCCATGCATCGATGCATTTGCGTATGCAAGCTGGTGAAGTGACCTGTGCTGGGGAGTTTAATGGCGGTCACAGGATGGCAGGCAGTAAAGAGCAGCAGCAGCCAGCAGGTACGTACCCTGCCATCTCCTTTTAACTCCGGCCTCTCCCATCCTTTAACGCCCCCCACCTACCATCGCTGCGGCTGCCCTCGCCCCCGTCCGTCCCTGGCTCCCCGCATGCGACCCGGCCGGCCGATGAGCGATCGCTGCGCTGCGCCGTCTTCAATGACCCCCGGCCCCCGCCCGTCTCCCCCGCTATAAAGGACCCGCCTCGCCACCTCTGTCCTCACGACGACACACCACTCCACAGCAGCAGCAACAGAGAGCAACAGGAAGCAGCAGGCAGCAAGAAGAGAGCCGAGAGCTAGCAAGCGCGAGGGATGGCGAGGTCTTCCAAGATGATGGTGGCGACTGTGCTGGCCCTGGCCCTGGCCGTGGCGACGACCGCGGAGGCGAGGAACATCAAGACGGAGACGGCGGCGGAGAACAAGAAGGACGCCGGCGACGCGGTGGTGCAGCCTACGACCTTCCCGCCCTTCGACCGCCTGGGCGGCGGCGCGTTCCCGGCGTTCGGCGGCGGCAACAGCATCCACGGGTTCTTTCCCGGCAGCGGCAGCATCGGCAGCATGCCGCTCTTCGGCGGCGGCTCCTCCCCGGTCAGCGGCTTCGGCGGCATGCCTGGGTCCCCCACCGCTGGCTCCGTCCCCGAGCACGCCAACAAGCCCTGAACACCGACCGTCGCCGGAGGTCGGGCCAGCGGGACGTCGTAGTAGAGTGATAGTGCTCTAGTACGTCGTCGTCGTGCGTGCATGCATGCGTCTTTGGTTGGTTGGTTGCATTGGTTTCCCCTAGCTACATACGAGTACGTCTAGCTAGCTATAGCTTGTGTCTTTTAGTTACCTGCATGCATTGGAGATCGAGTTGGATGTGTTTCATTTGTTGTTTGCTTCATTATTAGTTCTCTGCTGTCTGTGAAGACATGCATGGTGTTTATTTAGCTGTTGGTGACCCTGGTTGTAGTGGTGGTGATGTTCTTGAGGCATGAATAATAATGATGTTCTTGATGTGGTGTTCGTTGTGTGCATGCTGCTTCTATTGTGGGTTGTGTTATGAAGGGGGGGTTCACATTATCAATTTGTCAGTATTTTGTTAGTTTGGTTTTGGGATACAGGTTCAAATTTGAAGCTCACTAACGCTTGGAAAAGCTGGCAAGAGCACACCTTCGCTATGAAAGTTGTACTAGGAGTCTTGTAAAAAAAAAAGTTGTAGTAGGAGTTTCGGATGCTCTGAAAACGGCACTGCTATTAACATTGCTTCTACGTACTACGTACACACGAGTAATAGCATACTACACCCACGAACAAACAAAGCGAAACAGCTGGATATTTCAAACGAAGGAAAAAAAAAATATAGAGCCGGTGAATTACGATCGAAGCTTTTAAGTCACGAACATGTGTACTGCCACAGCAATTTACTGCTCTAGGTGGTGCAGTTACTGCCGTCTGTCCTCTGCATCCCATCTAACCACACCGTCGTCCTTGGAGACGAGATAAATACACGCAGTAAAAACATCTGGCATTTCCCCACCTAACCCTCCGCCCTATCACATGCATACTTGCTCAATGGGATTTTTGTACTCGGCATTCAAAACTGAGCAAGAAGTGCCCCTCCGCTAAATAACACGGTGGTATCACGGAAGTGGCTGTGGTGATGAAACATGACCCTGACTATCGATGAAGACCAATTTGGCCGCATAAATTAACCTGTAGCTTATCTGGCATTTTCAAGAAAACAATTTTGCAACACCATCCAGCTGACCAGCAATTGATCCATCCATTTATCTAAAAACAATCTCAATAGAATATTACATTCATTTCAGCCACTCTTTGCCACAAACAAGAGGTCCAGGAGTTTGTGGTGTGTGCTATACATCAAGCTTCAGTTGTCGCTTGAATCCGAATGCACATCTGAAGCACAAGTGCCCGAATATAATGCACGTCAGCTGAGCAACAGGTTCAACTACACTGATCATATCAAGCATAACTTAATAATAATAATCTCTCTGAACGTGCACGGTTGTTACGGTGCAGGCACAGCCATTGAGATGAAATACTGCACGAGTCGCTAGTCGGGACACAAGTAGATCATGTGCAGTTAATAAACTATCAGCTGGCAATAATATAAGTAGCTCGCACAAAGACAGAACAAAATCTCAGGAGTGAAATACTCCGATTTTATATACTACATGTGGCTTCACGTACAACTTATTAAAAAAAAAAGGTTCCATTCAGTCAATCAAAACAATCATCTAAAAACCCTAATTAATTAAATTAGGGCCCTGGTATACTTGCCAGGTAATATACATGGAACAACATTGATCAGGCTGGCCAGTAACCGGGTGAAGCTTGTGATTCAGGAATATCCATCGAGAATTTGGTAATCTCGTGGAATGGACGAGCTCAAGAAGTGCATAAAACACAAAGGGAGTTAACCAACTTCGTCCATTGTCTTTTAATCAGCTGCCATGAATGGGTCAACATCACCAAGATCAGCAATCAGGGGCTCCAAGTCTTCAGGCTCGCCTTCTTGCGTGAAATATGTAGGGAACGGGAGCAAAGCTGTATCAGGTTTCTTGTATATAGAATCCTTAACGAAAACAAAGCTACCTTGAGGACCAGGAACCTGCAAAAGGGGCAACGGAATATACATTGAACACATAACTTCTATGCTTGAACAAAATATTCTGTGACATCAGAAATCAAGTCACCTGGCCCTTCAGATATAGCAAGTTCCTAGCTGGGTCTATTTGGTAAACCCATACATTCTTCACTGTGCGTTGCACACCACCCATGCGTCCCGGCATTTTTCTGTTTTTGAAAACCTGAAATTTTCCAATTGTTATGTCATTAATTACATGTGCAAGGCTGGCTGCTGCAGTACTGCTTTGTGCACACATTAGCGAGCTCCTATCATATTCCACCAATGGGCGTGAATGTAACAAAAACTAACCCCTACTATGCAACCAGCTTGTAATCCGACCGTTTCTTTCTGTCAATACTCAATACAATGATATGCAGTTCTCCTGCATGTTGAAGGAAAAAAAAGTACACTCCTATCAAAACAATCTAAACCAATTGCCTTCCTGCATGACAAATATCACAGTGTGGTTTCAAAGCATTAGTTCATGGACTTTGTGCTGGAGACAAAAAAAATGTTCATAAGCTTTGTAATTGTAAACATTACATTTCTAGTGAAGGCCCCAGGTCTGAACCCAACAAATAACATACTTCAGGAGGCAACCATGTACGATGACATCATTTAACAGACTCATTGTTGATAGGACAGCCCAAGTAAAAAACATTGAGAACATACCAAAAATACTCAATACATAAGGTCTTATCATCTTAACTATTGAGGAATACGGAAAAAAACTGTGACTAAATAAATACTTTAAATCCATAATTCATCCCGTTAAGAGGAAGTGTAATTCATAGCAAAACCTTACTATTGCCTATCCTATGGAGAGTAAAACGACAATATTGTGAGCAGTGAGATGCATAACATTTTTCAATACATAAATGTGATACAATTATATAACGTACCCTTCCAGGAGCATCTCTTTGACCAGTAGAGCCACCACTGCGATGCGACAAAGATGCACCATGTGATGCAGGCCCCCCACTGAAATTATGTCTTTTCATTACACCCTACAAGATTAAAAGGTCAAACTATTAAAATTGACAACGAAGACATTATTGCTTTGTTCTACAAAGGGAAGCAGTTTAACACTCCGCAGAGCCATATTACTTCTGTAATCACAATGTTTAATCAAGAATTGACCGGTTTTGTCCAGTTCTGTAACACTAGCACATTTCCCTAAGAAAAAAAAATCTAGGATCTTGGAAATCATGGGAGAACTTGCACTAACATGCAAAGAAGTCCTCAAGAGGTTGGCCATTTACCAAATACTGGTCCTCCTAGTTTCTCAAACATCAATAAGCCTTTTTCCTTGTGGATGTTACCAGATAACAAAGCAGCACAATGCACCTCACACACACTGCCTCTCACATGTCCAGCCAAATTCTGCTCTTTTATGTGCTAAGAGTTTATAGAAAAACTACTCAAGACCAGAAAAGGCACTGATCCCTCAATAACACTAAGGATAACTACAGTTTCTGAGATGCACACTACTTCAGACATTGCGGCATTTAATTCTCAGAAAAATCAGCCAGAATCTAATATTTGAAAAATTGGAATTTTTCATTAACATATTTTTTATCTCATATAACACTGCTGTGGTTTGTAATTGGCACCTGTAAAATTTTAAGCTTTTAACACTACATCACTCTGTTTGAATGTTCCACCAATTGTAAGAAATACATACAGTGTTTGCTTTTATTTATTATCAGAAAAGCAAACATATAAATCGCAAGAGAACAATTTTAATCAAATAAATGTTTGAAATGGAACAATTTAAATTCAGGGCATAAACTAGAAACTTAAGTACACAAATGTCTCTTGCATAATTTCCTCTGGATTCATTTCAACTAATCAAATAGAGCTTCTGCGAAAGAAACACAAACTAAAATCCTGGTGATAGCTTAGCTTGTTTAGAGAAATGTAGTGAACTGTCTTGACAAGTGAAATCACAAAAAATAGACTGGACAGGAAGAATGCATACCGCAAAACCTTTCCCCTTCGTGATTCCAGTGACATCAACAAATTGACCAGGCACAAAGTGGCGAACTGAGATGGTTGTGCCAACAGGAAGAAGTGCATCCTCAGTGACAGGAAATTCCCTTAGCTTTCTCTTCAGAGGCACTCCCTGTGCTCTAAAGTGGCCAACTTCAGGCTTTGTTAGGTGTTTTTCCTTCTTTTGACCTGCACCAAGCTAATAAACACAAGGAGAAGAATTTAGGAATTTAGTTATACTTTTTCTTTTGCAAAGTACATATGAATGGAACAAAGAAAGAAACAAATATATAAGTTAACCACTCTGCATTGCATTAGATCAACTATACACAAAAATTAAGGCAGGATACTTCTTACTAGTGTCTTATTCATGGTGTAAATGCATGAGATGCTTTATGGTTCGAGGTTACCAAAACTTAACTCCAGTTCAATAGTCACAATTGACTAACCCCTTAGCAGTAAAATTTATCAAGGACTAAGTTGATAGGATAACTCGCATATACTGATATTATGTTGCTGAAGAGAGTAAAATGGCACAAGAACAAAAGAAAATTCTACACCACCACATCAAAGAGAACTACCATTGTATTCATTTATCTTCCTTTATTTTTTATTGTTCTATCCTTAGACACTGCAGGAAGAGCCATAAGCAGAACATTGCCGCATGAGTTTAGAAACATAGAAAAATTCATAAATAACCCCACGTCTCTCTTTGGTTTGGAATACCACCACAAAATGTTTTGTTGCAAAGACCCACCACTACCCAACTCGGTTTTGTAGCAGAAACCATCCCACCAACATGCAACAAGATGACTCCACCCGCTTTTTCTAACCTAGATTGCCTAATGCATTCTTTACAAAAGTTAGATACTCTATAAATATAAGACCTGCATTTCATTAAATCCATCTGTTTATGCTATTTGCAAAATTCATCACACAAACAGAACAAGCTTAACCCAGTTAGCCTAGACTAAAATGGCTCCACACGGGCAAAGTCAGGCAGAACCTGCTGAGCCTGTGCTCTGTGGGATGGCTTTTGCTACAGAGTCAACTAGGGGCTAGGCATTTGCAACGAAATATCTTATGGGGTGGAAATCAAAATACAAGTGAATGTGGGATAGTTTGCCATTTTCCATTAAAAATTAACTAACCTACCGCTTTAAAGTAGGAAATATATATTGAGATATACTGAATGGACAAGATATTACTGATCTAAAACAATAATTTACAACATCTCAGCCATTGTCATCCAGGTTTAGGCGAGATCATCACTTTCAAGTCTAGCGAGTGAATCGAACCAGCAACCATTCAATACTTAATTTGTTTCGGTAGAACACGTTTCGCAGAGAGAAGTCAGGGAAATTTCGTGTAGCACCTGTAGGGCGAAGAAACCCTCCTTCTCGGCGGTCTTGACCTGGGTAACAACGTTGTCGTCGACCCAGAGGACGGTGATGGGCACCTTGGCGCCCCACTTGTCCCACATCGCCGACATCCCGCACTTGACGCCGATCACGCCGGTGCGCCGCGACGTGGGGCCCATCACCCCGGCCCGCGCCTCGATGATCCGTCCCCCGCCGCCGCCGCCCTCGCCCCCAGCGTCGTCGTCGTCGGAATGGGGGACGAAGGCCTCCGCGGAAAAGAGCCGGGAAGGCGGGAACGGGAGGCGCGGGCTCCCGCCGGCGGAGAGTGAGAGTCCGCGGAGGCGTGCGAGCAGGCCTCTCGAGGCGGCCGCCATGGTTGCGCCTGGGCGAGGGCGGGGAGGCGCGACGGCGAGATCGGTGCGGGCGGGGGTTTACGCGGCGGCGCGGCGAGATGAGTGGGTGCTGCTGGGCAGTAGGGTTTACTGAGCTGGGAGCCCGCGAGGGGAACGAATGGCCCAATGGGGGCAAAGCGAGCACGCCGGGCTCACTTTACGAGTGGGCCTGAAGCCCTGAACTCTACTGGGGTTTCCGCTGTTAGATTTCTGTTTCTGAGTGCTGCAACGCGAGAATCCAAATTCAGCTAAAAACCAGGCACATTATATGTACGAGTAGAAAGAAATTGAGTTGCACCGATTTAAAAGTTTTGAGGAGTCACTAGAATAAAGAGAATGTAATTCGCTTCAGCATTTGTGACGCATAGTAATATAGCATCCCTCCTGGCTCCTACGAGGGCTATCACAAACAAATGCTAACGCTTCAGGATTTGTGTTGCATGATTCAATTGAGTCCTGAGTTTTGTCAAAATGATGAACAAATGAATGTCTAAAAAAGGCTAATTCTCTAATTACTTTATCCTATACTTCATATATTTAAAAATTTTAAAAATGGAGGGAACATGACTTTTGTAATCAACACCAGGAATATTCTAAAAAAAATACAGTTGGATGACTATAACTGTGTCTTTTGTAACAGCAACACTGAGGAGACCTGCTTTCACCTTTTTCTCACCTACCCTTTTAGCACTGCACGTTGTAACTCAATCAATATTCACTGGGACATACACCTTGAACCGTTAGACATGATTTGTCAAGCAAGAAACACCTTCAACAGTTTCATCTTTAGAGAGCTTGTAATCACTGCTTGTTGGATAATTTGGGCTACTAGGAATGGAGTCATTTTTTATGCCAAGACTCATAATCTGAATCAATGGAAAAAATGCCCTCAAAGAGGAGATTGGCTTGGTTTGTATCAAGGCCAAGAAGAAAACTGCAGATACTCTGTATTTGCACATTTTCACTTATAAAATACCAAAAACTCCCCTGCTGACATTTTCAAAAAAAAGACTTTTGTAAACCGACATAAGGCAATCAGAAACATAATCTCACATAGGTCCACCTAGCAAGTTCACTACCCTAAAGACTCCAAACAGAATGACTTCCTTCGTAGCAAAAAAACTGATGACTCAACTGGTAGAAGCAGGCCATAAATAGATTTTACAAGGGGTCGATTCATCTGACCATCACGGCGTCAACCATTCATATGATCTGATCCTAGTGAAATCACGATCATGAAGTCCAGGAATTATTTTATACAAGGTTCATGATGAACAGCTTCAGGCTTCGTAGAACCGGAGCTCCACCATGGCCTCCTGATGCTTGGGCGAATACCATGCTGTGGCCTTTGCTGAACCCAGGACCTTGAGAGCCCAATCAATTGCAAAGACTGGATCATCCACTCGAACAAAATGGTCCTGGCTTCTGGGGTCAATGGCAACAGAGGACTCAACACGAAAACTGAAGGGCCCAACTATCTGCAGCAAGACAAGGAAGAGCTTTATTTAGATGAGATAAATTCCATATGATACCTTTCATACACAAGGATCATCTTGTCTATTCTTCTTATAATTTATTGATTGCAGGCAATCAAAGAGAAATGGCCAGAGAACAACTCCTGTGTTCTAAACTGATACCATCTGTTACTACCATCATCGTTGGCAATGCTGTATTCATCATAACAAGTTTAGGCCCTGGCATTTCAGTAGATGGAATTTGTTCCTCACCACGAGTAATCATTGCTGACATCATAAGCACTAGGATTTGCATCAAAATGTAACTAATAAACCATAATTTGGCCATAATTTACATTATGGCACAGAAGATACAGAGGCGGGTGTTTGCATATCTAAGCATAGCCTAGAATTCAACTACAATTAAGCTCTTCTGCAAGGCAGTCATTAATATTATTAATATATAACGAAACTTTTCTGGACTTCCGTGGTTAGTCCCAAGTACCTCAGTTTTTTTTCATTACTTTCAAGCACAATAGATTGAGATGTAAGCAGTAGCTACCAAAGTACCCATAGGAAAGAAGACAATACCCCAACCAGTGGTTAGAATTTCTAGTTAACAAGTATCAGAGAACAATGAAATGAAAAAAAAATGATTACCTGTTGTTGAAGGGAAAGAGTCACATTAGGACAAATATCGCAGAATGTCTCTACATCAGGTCTTCTAGAGAAGAAGAAATCTTGTGCAAGGCGAGAAGCACCACATAAGAACAAGGAGCCAGAGTTGATATCAAATCGGGCACTTGCCTTAGTCAAATCCAGAAAAAGCCGCTGAAAATTCCCATATTGAGCAGTGAAAGTAACAGAAGCAAAGAGGTCTGCAAAGGCAGCACATTTATTCCTTTCGTCAAACATTCTTAAAGCATTAGTCTTTTGTGTTTCATCTCGTAGAGCCACTCTCCTTGAACAGTTCCCCAAATATCCACTGGATACTGCACCTGAATAAAGGAAAGGAAGGAAACTTGAGAAACATTGCTGATTACATATAAATCCAATGCAGTGCAACTAAACTGATAACCATTTCACATAGCCATGCAGAGATGCACCAACAGAAAACTAGGGAGTAAAGCATATATGGAAATCAAGTCGTTCATGATACGGTATACCAGCATCTATATGAAGTGAAGGATGTTATTGGTTTCCAAAGTCTAGTAATATCACAACCAAATTTTGAAAAGGCACTAGGAACTAGTTGAGTGGCGAAGTGTCGGGTTACTTGGACCCCTAATTAGACACTAAGATTGAGTGAGGTGTCTAGTACGGTAGTACCTAGGTGCCACCTAGTCACCTAGGCGAGGGCTGGTATCAGAATTTTTATACAGTGCGCTCAGAAATGGGAAACAGAAGGACTAAGTTACGATCAGGTTACATTATGGATATCTAGGAAATGAATAGTGTGTTAATGAAAAGGTTTCTGAAGCAATTTGAGGGGGCAGCAACAGAACTTCCAAAGTACAAGAAAGTGGATGCAAGAAATTTTCGTTAATAGGAGTATCAACATCAAATGGAAAGTGGACACTTACCAACGATACCAGTAAGAGAAACATGTGAGTCCGATAAAAATATATCATATGGCTGAACGCTTTTTAGCTTTTCTTTTTTCCTCCAAACATCAATGCTTTTCTTGATGGAAATAGCCGCTTTAGCACATAGGCCAGGTAGCAGAGCAATTGGAACATCATCTGTTTCATCACCACCAAAACATTTTGGTTCCCCACTATTCTGCTGCAATAATAGGTGATAACTCAATCCAGAACTGGAGCCAACTGAAGTAAGGTCAGCCGATAATGACAACGGCACATCCCAATATGCTCCATTTTTATCAACAAACAATCCAGGCCAAGATGCTTGGAGTGTAATATTATGATGAGGAAGCTGCAATAGGTAAAGAGGTGTCATTTAATCCAAGCATTTAGAACAGTAACAACATAAACTAGTTAAGTGAGCAAAAGATTCCCAAAAGAAAAAAAGAAAGAAAATACAGGATAAAACTCGCACAAACCATAAACAATAGGTGCTCTAATCAATATACTGAAGCAGAACATGATTTATTGAGAAACCATAGTGCAAACAACAAGAATACCCACAAATAACTAACTGTATACCAAATAGGTTAAGAGCATCCAGATTCTTTGCCTCGTGGTGAAATATCGCTTTTCCTCGATTGCCTTTCTTGATATCAAATAACTCCAGCAGCAAAGTGGTCTCTGGTGTGATTAAGATTTCCGTGCCTACAGCTAGAGACATAACATCATGCAAGTGCTTCTTCAAATCTTTGGTCCAGGCCTCTTCCTGTCGATTTGCAAATTTCTCTTTCACGACAGACACAAGCTTGTTAACATTGATTTTCTCCAAGATGGTTGAAGACCTGAACAGATGATCAATAAATAGATTGTTCGTTAACATGAGTTTGGTGAGAAACTTGTTCAACATTAAGTATAACCTCTACAAGATATGTCCATCAAATTAACCAAGGAGAAACAAATAAAAACTGACGGTACTCTACTCCTCTCCCTCTGAGCCGACAATGTTATACATAACAAACAAGAGACTGAAATGATAGCCCATTTCAGGTCACTTAGAAACAACTACTAATCAAATCGACTCACATTTCATCCACTGAGACATCAATACCAACGTATATTGATAAGGTAGGCACATAATCCTAGTGCTGACATAATGATCCAAAATTAAACAATCTAAATTCATATATGTATCTATCAAATCCAGGGTTATGTCTGTCAATCACACTATGCATACAAAGCTTACATTATCATTGGCGCCTGACGCTACAACTACAAGATTACAAGCAAAACAAATTGAGTGCCTCCCAACCGCAAGTCTGGTTCGTCACCATACCAGTTGTCCATGATGTAGAGGATGTGGGCGTGGCTGAGGGAGAGGCCGTCGCGGGCGGCGCAGAAGGTGGGCACTAGAGGGGACGCCATGAAGCGGTGGAAGAAGTCGAGCTGCTTGGGGCGGGTGACGCGGCAGCCTCGTGTGAGCCCCAGCGGCAGGGGGTCCCCCGGGACGGGGCGCACCGTGCCCTCCATCGTCAACGGGGTCTCCGCGTCCAGCTCCCACCGCCCGTCCTCGTCCGACATCCATCGCATCCGCCGCAGCGACATCGGTGCCGGGCGGCGCTTTTCTGAGCCGGTGATCCTTCCGATTTCGCGTCGGGCGTCGGCGTCGGCGCCGGAGTGTGCACAGTTGGTGGGCGAGGAGCCGGATAGGGACCTAGGTGTAGGTGGGTA
Organism: Bothriochloa decipiens; assembly: GCA_023333625.1. NCBI lineage: Eukaryota > Viridiplantae > Streptophyta > Magnoliopsida > Poales > Poaceae > Bothriochloa > Bothriochloa decipiens. Next base: position 49,985,588 of record CM041632.1, read on the forward strand.
ACGATGGCTGGACGGTGGGGCCTGTTTGGCAGATGCAGATGGCCCGGGCGCCGGGCTGACTGGCTGAGGCCTGAGGGCCTCCTACAGAACACAGCTCCAGCTTAATCAAAAGCCCTATCAAACGAGCACAATTAAAACAAAAAATAGTTATACTGAAGACTGATTTGGGTTAGAAACTGAAGCCATTAGAATATGGAATTTCCTAGATTCTTCATTACTTTAGAGAAACCCAAGCCCTAGAGGCTAAAACCCATCCTGACAAATCAAATGTGGAGACTCTCATGGACTTCAGGTCATTGGGACTTCTCTACTCTTAACCTTTTTAGCTCTGCTCCACCAAAATCTATTATCGAGCAATTTCGTTTAAAGGAGGTCAATATATTTGGCATGCAACCTAGCCCCATCTCTAAAAATATAGGAGATTTTCTGAGAAATGTCTAATATGCTCTTGGACGATGTTTTTCTTACATTGAACAATGTTTAGTGCTTGTTTTGATGTTCGTAAGTATATGTGTGGCAATTCACAAAATTAAGTCCATTTGCACATCTATTAAGCTGGCTTACTTCCTCACTTCCAAAAAAAAAATCTCATCGCTTTTGAAGAAATCAAAGAAGTAGGGTCTTTATAATAAGCAACAAGTATTTTAGATTTAGTAAAATACATTTTAAAAATAAACACATTTATGTTTATAACATATATATTGATACTGTTTTTATAAATCTTGTTAAACTTGAAAAGAATGAATTACTCAAAAAGCATGATGTGCAAAGTCACGCTGTAACATTCCCTTAATCTCCATCCTCCATCTAAGGGATAGTAGTTCGTAGATTGAAGCAAAAAATTCTAGCGGCAGCTCATTCTCATGAGTAAAACTAACATAGTAATATTGCTAAACGACACAAATAACTTTATATACTAAGTTTTTTGGGCATTTTGTATATACACAAGTACACAACCCTAGTTTTTTTTTTGCAGTCCAATGCAGTACATTTTCAGTGCATGCATTAATCTTCACTAGAGTGTAAACTACACTCGTTTGTATACACATAAGTGTGCGCACATGTCTTGCTATTTTCTTCCTTGCCTCAAATTTAGATTCCAATTGATTAGTTTTTTTTTCTTTCCAATGTCCTATCATGGCTGTCAAGATTCATTACCATGGGAGAGGTGCTACACCAGTTCAATAAGTAAAGATTGTCGTTTATTCCCTTTGTAGCGCTTCTCAGTTCCAATGGACGAGTTCATCTGTTTTCTAATCTGTCATTATTAGTAAATAAATTAATAATTATCAGTATGTTATATGTTTTATGTGCCAATTAGGATAGTAGTAGAGTGATTATCATGACAAGATTAGTGTTATTGCACAGTTATTACTCTCTTTATTCCATCTAAATTGTAAGTCAGTTCTAGCTTTTCTTAAGCTCAGTCTTTCATATGCATCTAGACATACATCATATCCATCTATATATCAAGCCAAACAGAAAGTACTGATAGTACTGATGAGCTCATTCGAATCTATGGATGGTCAAATGCCATCTAACTTTGCCGAAACCAAACCCACCCTAAAAAGACAAAATCTCGTCTTGCGCAGCATCAACTGGCGTGACTTATCACTTATATTTAGTTCTTGACTTCACACTTTACAAATACAATGCAAATAGCAGCATGTACACCAAAACAGGTCACTATGCCTCCCCAAATGAAACTCTTTCGGTTGGCCACGACAAACAGACTATCGGACCAATCATTCAGCATGCTATAACTAAAGATTCACTTTGCATACAATCAGACAAGATGTATTGGTTACTTTGTTCAAAACGACAATAGTTACTGCCGAGCCATCGCAGCCATAATCACAATGATCACGTTCTCTCTTCCCTGCCTAATCTCCACACTATGACTTGAAACGACGCTCAATGAACTTTGACGGCATTTCCCCCAGAATAGGAATGGGCATCATGTGCAAGTGTCTGAGACATTTTTCAAGAATCAACAAGTTAATATAAAACAAAAATAGCGATCATGAGTTTGCAATAATATATATGATATGCAATCAATGCTCATTTATGTTGATTTCAATTTCAAACAAAACACAAACAAATCATTAATAATTGCTTCATATTGTCGCAAAAAATTACTAAACTTCATATTGAGGTATACTATTTCAACTTAATAGTGCACTCCTCTAGTGGCTAGTAGCTTGGTCGGAACACCCTCCTTGCTCACTCTCCATCACTGTTCTCCTTGCTCGCTCTCCATCATTTACTCTTCTTGCTCTCTTATGTATGCTTGCATCACTCTCTTTTCTTCTACCTCTACTTGGATGATTGATAACTGTAAGGTCACCACCCTAATGGAAAAATATGGCCACAATATTCCTCCTAATCTCATAGAATGTCTTAGTAGCTTAGTCAGAACACCCTCCTTGCTCACTCTCCATCACCGTTCCCCTTGCTCCCCTTGCTCACCCTCCATCATTTATTCTTCTTGCTCTCTTATGTATGCTTGCATCACTCTCTTTTCTTCTGCCTCTACTTGGATAAATGACAACTGTAAAGTCACCACCCTAATGGAAAAATATGGCCACAACCACAATATTCGTCCTACCCGCACATCATGTCTTATATTCGTTTCACAAGCTCCAAGGTAGCTGCCTACCCGCAAGCACCATCTTCTATTGCTCTAATTAGTCTTCAGTCATTGTAAAGAAAATTGGCATTCTGAATCTAAACCAATAAACACAACAATAGCAAAATGCCAAAGGTAAACAGCGCAGCAGGGAGTATGGAGCTGTGTATATTTACCTGTTCTTGAGATTGGAAATACATGAATGGAGTATAGTGTAGAAAATTTGAAACCCTTGATGTGTATATATCAGCATATCTACAGCAAATGCAAAATTAGTCGCGCTCAGTTTGGAGTCCATACAACATTTTTCCTCACTATCAAAAAACATATAGCCACTCACTTTTCAATTTGCCTGGTCAGATGACTCTTATCCCAAAGGCCAGCACGTGACAACCAACCCCATCTTAGGAGGAAAAAGAAAAATGTACTTGCTTAGCTTACTTTTCTAACAATTAAAGAGATAATACCAGGAAATTTATGAACAAGACCAACAAATTGATTACATACATGTAAACTAAAATCATACGTAATGGAAATCAGAAGCAGAAATAGGTGCAATGACATTTCGAAGCAGTTATTTATGTAAGAAATATATGGTACGATAGATCTGAATTCCCAGATTTGAAGGATTTCTCAAATTCGCTACAAGAATAAGAATTTACATAATGATTGATGTACCTTTTATTGAAAAGTTCTCCATCTGCTTCTAGCATTGGCCCAATCTTTTCATCTAATCTTTGCATAACAATGAGTAACTTTTGCATACTTTCTGTAAGCTCCTGATCATCCATACAAGTTGCAGCAAGCGTCTGAAAACATGTATATCAGTGCAAGCATCTTGAGAACTTAACAAAATCCCTGAGTCCTTGAAACTAAGCCAAAATCACCAGATTATCTTAATTTTTGGTTAAGATGTATAAAATTCATACATGGCAGCAGTGCAGTGCTGAAAGTAATATAAATATTAAAGCTTCAAACATCTGAAAAGGACATTCAACATGCTGAAGCTCACTAAAGCATCGGGCTTCACTCTAGTACCTGTGCAGGACGTGAATTAGAGCGCCTCTGCAGAGCCAGGCGAAGCTGGTTAAAAAGATTCCCCACATTTTCTTTTTGTTGTATAAGTGTAACAAGCTTTTCTTTCTGATCATGGCCTTTGACCAGTGCATCAAACTGCAAACACAGAAGAGGAAATAGGTCAACAAGAGACTACAACTCGACAGCATAACAAATTTGTGGGGTTTGCTTCCACAATAATTTAGAATCAATAAATGTTCAAGAGAAAGCTTCATCCTGCTAGTCAGAAATTAAAATGCTATACTACACATTGCCATTATTTTTTTAATTACTGTCAATAGGTAAGCAAACTAACCTCATTTTCTAGTTCTCTGCAGATTAATGCTGTCCTCCATCGTAAATGAACTTTTGATTGGCTTACATCTGTGTAAATATGGTCCCCAACATATAATATCTCATCCCCATGAATGCCTAGTGATTTCTCAACCATCTGAGCACTACCACCAGAATATAAGCCACCTAAATACCCATTTCATAAAAGGGGTAGCAAGTCAGTCACAAAACTGGCAATGGATAACAGATAAGGAGCATATCGAAGAAAGAAATTAAGGTTGCAGAATCTAGTCTAGTTACATAAGCAACTAAGCATAAAAGTTGAAGTAGTTCTCTTGTTTTATTCCCCAGTCCAAACTCTCCCTTCTCCATTTCAGAATAAAAATGAAAAAAAATCATATCTGCACTAAAGAAAGACAAGATCCAAGCACCAAAATGGGAAAACACCATGGTGCCTGCACATCAGAACACCCAAACTTCTGCACAACAAAGACCAACATGTGGTTCTGCTGTTGAAAAGCAATGATGTTACAACTTCCGATAAAAAAAGGAACAAGTCCACTTTTTGGCCCCTCACCTCGAGTTTGTCTAATTTTGACCCCACATGCAAAACCAGGTAATCTTGGCACCTCAACTTCCAATACTGTTCAGTTTTGTCCCCTCAGCCTGGTTTTGCTGGTTTTCTGGTAACACGGGCCCACATGTAAGACCCTCCGTCTCTCCCACCCTCTGGTGATGAGCAAGGAAGAGTCTGCGGCAGCAGTAGCACACAGGTACGAGGCGGCAGGGTGGTCCGCACACAGCAGAGGTGAGTGCTGCAGCTCAAAATCGAGCACTCTGGACATTGCTATGGGAAGTGGGGCTGAGAGAGGGGAGGTGGGGAGGGAGAGTTGGAGCATATTTCGACCAAAACCAGACCGACGGGTAAAAACTGAACAACATTGAAAGTTGGGTGCCAAATTTACTAGTTGTGTAGTTTGGGGTTACAAAATAGACAAACATAAGAGTTGAGGGGTCAAAAATGGATTTGTTCCCAAACAATATGATGTCGCAACTTAGATAGGGAAGCTACCATGAAAGAATGCCACCCCCACCCCCCCCCCCCCCCCAATTATTATTATTATTTTTTCTTGCAGTTCTATTTTTGGTTTCCATTTATTGAGTTTTGAAGAAAAATGAACATAATGGCAGAGCATAATACATATTCACAGTTTGAAACGAAACAAGTTCCTTCACAGCGACAGAAAAAGAACTATTGGAGGTTCTATGAGTTACTGGTTCACTACAGTAATAGCATGAATGTGAAGAATTTGACCTGACTTTACTTTAAAACAGGGGCGCATCAGTCCATCATCTGTTACAACCTCATATAATGGATGTGAAAGCTGGAAAAACTCTGGCTTCCTTGCGGAGACTATAACCTATAGTAAGAAATAATCAATGGATATTAATGAAGTTTCCAGTATTCTAATAAAAGAGTCACTCCTACAAAGCTCATATAAGGGAGAGAGATAAAACTTACCATTTCAAAAAGATCTCTCCATCCCACATCATTAGGAAGAAAGCGATTGAATGCATGATTCATCATTTTGTTTGTATAATGGAAATCTGAATTAGTAATGAGAAGCAACTTTTTTCCAGCCTGATGGATTGAAAAGCCAGCATATCAGTACAATGGTTCTATTACTTCGAATTGATCATATGGCACCATAAGGTGGAACTCTGCTAACCTCTTTTTGATCAAGAAGAGCTAAAGGAAGTTCTGGATCAGGCTCTACAAACCGCTCAGGCTCAGCCATTATTTCTCTCTACATTTCCACCAGCTAAAGAAGTTTTCAGAAAAAAATAGCCATATATCATAATCATATTATGATTAACCAAAGATTACCTTAAGTTGGCCTTCTACATGTGCTCGAAAAAGTGCTTTAGAAACAGCCTGGAAAAAAAAGGTACACCAAACTTCGTTTATTACATAGCAAAAGTGGACAAGGACAAAAGTTCCAAAAGTCAAGAGACATTGCTTGATGGGTGGACCTTTTTTCTTTCAGTTTCTGTATAGACTAATTCTTTCACTTTATTCTTAATATAATAAAGAGATGAAAAAGAAACAGCAGTGCTCATTACATTGTACAGTCCTTTGTAATCCAATGGCCCAAGTTCAGCTGGCACCAGTCCCTGATCTAACTTTTCTACCATCTGAAGAAAATAGTAATATTCAGGTTCAGTTCAAACTTGAGAAATGTTTATTGTGAGAGATCAAATGCAAATTCAGAATGTCTACATAAATATTTGAAAAACACTACAACTACTCCCTAAATGAACTAAAACAGGATTTATTGTGTTGATGTGTATTGATTTGGAATAAATACATTCAGATTTCTGAGAACACATCATGTTTCTTGATGGGCTCATAATTGTGATTTATTCTGCCAAGGACAAATCAAATGCCAATAACTTCTATTTGATGTTAATACAAACCCCATTATTAACAAACGGAAAGATCATAATCTGGTTGTTAGATCATCAAGAGACATGTCTACACTTACATCTGCTGATCTATATGTTAAATTAATTTCCAAATCAGTGAGGTAAAATATGGCCAAACTCCAAGTCCTTACAAGGCAAAGGCGCAGTTATTCAAGGATGAAAGAGGAACACCAAACTATTAGCAAAAATATTTCAGCTGGCTTGCTATCATAGTATCTCATCTGAACTTGTACCATTTTCTGCAACTCTTGCCAAGTCTTTAGCTTATCTAGACAAATACTTAGCTTCTGGAAAATATAACTCAGTCACTTGGAAATCAACAGAAAAACCATTAGCTCCCTGGGTATGCTAATGAGAAAGATGGACATGGACTTAAAAAGTTGAGAAAGATAGACATGGACTTAAATAGTTGAGATGTCAAGTGACATCACATCACATAAACATTGAAATGACTATATCATATAAAAGGAAGAGGTAAGGAAACCTGCATGAACATGACAGCTTCTGAAACAGAGAAAAGGGTGTTAAGGAACTCCCATCGACTTTCTTTCCGTAGGTCCACCAATTCTCTACCATATATTTCACTATTCAAAGACATGAATTAGAGTTCTCATATCTGGGGCCAGAAACTTTGACGAAATGTGTTACCTATACCTCACAGCACGAGTGGAAAGCATCTGGGTACCATGCATGGCCTTCTTAACGTAGCCAAATCGATCAGCTTTAACCAAGTTTCCCTTCTCTTTATCAATAACAAGACCTATTATGACCTGTGACACAGCAATTGCATCACTAGAGGTAATGATGTGCTTCAAGGTATATGAAAGAAATGCACAACACTCGGAAAAAAAGAAGAAGAAGGGCACAACAGGCACTACCAGGTCAGGGTCAAATTTAAGGTCATCTACTGGGAAACCCATGTTCTTGAGGTTGTCCATCCCATAGTCATATGCACGTCCTTCCCAGGCCTGCAGCAATGTCATGTGATTACCATAGTATTTGCATTGAGAAAAATTATACCAGCTCCAATCCAAATATAAGACCTATGTTTTATCCTATGTCAAACTATAATTTTAAATTTGACCATCAATAGCAAAAATTCATATACATTGCCAGCATAAGACTGATGTTATAGTAGATTCATATTTGAATTTGACACAACATATTTACATAGAAATTAAGTCAGTGCACTAATGGGAATATAGGGATTGGAGGAAATATTTATATCTAAAATTATCAACATACAAACACATTGAAAACTCACAGCAACTAACCCCTGACATGTAACTTTATGAACCAAAAGTTAAACGGAAAACAACTTTAATTGGCACTTGAAAATTTAGATTACTCATACGCTATCCTTTGGAGTACCAGTCAATCAGCTCAACATATTTACAGACTTTTCTAAAAGGGCAACCCCTGGTATCAGAAAAGCTTATAGGAGAATCAAGAAAATAGGCCATAGAGTACCATCACATTGTAATGAATTAATGTATAATCCATATCATAGCCAACCACACTGATAGATCGAAGATTTAGTGTCCTGGTGCAGAAAATTCCACGAGGAGAGTGTCTTACTGAAAATGGGGCCTGCATTTTTAGCAAACTGATGTTAGTATTGTTTCCGGAAGACTGACTGGTTTTGCATCGTGATGACACTCAAACAAGATATGATTGGCAACGGGGTAACCAAAAATGGAAGTTCAAGAACAAAGCTAGAATGGTAGCAGATTGAATGTAACTGCAAAATTAATTCTGATCTACAATGAAATAGTACTAGTGAGTTTGATTATAGCTTGTCTTTCAAAGTAATACATGCTTTTGTCTGTTCCTCATTTCTTTGGAATGTGTTAGCATTTCCACAATCAATGTATTCACTAAAGTTATATTCCACTGAATGTTGGAGCTTTTGTTGCTAGAAAGGCATGTCTCTTGTATCTTAAATTCTTAATCATTTAAAAGGGAACATCTTGTCAAGAACCACCATGAAAAAAAACTATCAAACCATTTGACAACAGTTATCTTGGGATGCATTTTGTAGTAAATCTTTTTTTTTCTTGAACACATAGGAGAGCTGTTTATCTTTGTATTGAGAAGAAAGAGGGTCCAGAACCCTTACAACACACAACCACACACCCTTGATTCTACATTAGAGCCCTTTTCTTACAAGCACTTTCCTTTACAGTACTCCCTCTGTTCCAAATTATGTCACTTTAACTTTTTTGGTTCACCCATTCTGTTACATATCTAGACATATTATTATATTATATCTAGATGCATAGCAAAATGGGTGTACCAAAAAAGTCAAACATTTTATAATTTGGAACGGAGGGAGCAAATCTTAAAATAGTCAGAAACCATATAGTTTTACTTCAGTCCTTTCCCAACAAAAAAGACCATAAAACAATTTCAAAGCAATAGATACATCTAACGACTTTGAAAACTGAAAGGTCAATGCAAGAGAAAATTTTCCTTTCACCAATGACCAATAAGAGAACCCTCATTCCCTTCTGCCAGGAAGAAAAAAGGGCCATTGATGCTTCGCAGATTTTCGATAACCATCTATTTTTGTCATTACTTGATGGTCAAAAATCATAAACTCCAACTGCCACATTAGTTTTCGGTAAAAATAAAGGTTGTTTATTTGGCTGAACACGAGATTGTGAGAACATTGCCACAATTTACTTTCAGGGATCGTGATGACTGCATCCACTGCAAGCCAACACTTGATGCTCGCCTGCCAGAAACCAATGCCTACAATAGTAGAGATGCCTACAATAGTAGAGGTCACGCCAGGAATGAAGAGTAGTGACTTATTCTTACACATGATAACTAACTCTTAGTCGACTAAATTCTAAACACATGGTGGTCAAACATCTCTGGCTCGTGGAATTCTAGTAGGAATGACATTTACAGAAAAAAGTGTGTAACAGAGTGGAGGTAAACAAAAAATGCTACTACAATTCCTTAAGTGGATAGTTATAATCTTTTGTCTAAATTCCACAACATAACACAGCTGTACAGGTGACTGGTAACTAAACATACATTGGTGACAACATTAACGACTTCTGCACAGGGAACATGAATAGAAACAGAAGACGCATACCGAACATCAAGAAGGACAACATAATGCTTAAAAGGATAGAACCTTACTGCAATTCCCAAGTCATGAAGCAATGTTTCAGCTTCTTCTGCTTCTTTCCAAGCTATCTCCTCAATAGGACCATTCAAAGTTGACTTGCCGTTCCCACCTAAAGTTCAAGCAGCTATGAGAAATTACAAAGTTATTACGATCAAATTTTTATAGGAGAAAAAGCCGTCTACTTATAACCACGCAAGAATTAGTTCACGCTGTGTACTTTATAAATTTGCGCAACAGTATAGTATCACTCACGAATCAACATCGATTACTCGCATGAACTCAAAATTAAGGAGATCCAGAGCTCACCAAGCGCCTCGAGGCGCTCCCTCCGCACGTTCAAATCCCCCCTTGTGCTCTCCCCGAGGTAGTCCACGTCCGAGAGCCCCGACGAGGTGACCGAGAAGTAGGACTCCTCCTCGTCCTCGAGCTCGTCCTCCTCGTCCCGCTCCCCCTCCACCGCAACCGGCCTACTGGCGTCGAGCGCGCGGAACCGGAGACAGATGAGAGGGCGGAGGCGGGGGAGAGCTCTGAGCAGGCTCTGTGGCCGCTGTGGATATACGGAGCTCTGCGGAAGCGACGGCCGCGGCGGGGCCCGGCGGCAGAGGAGCCGCACGAGCTCGGCAGCGTCCGCCATTGTTTGCTGCGAGCTGTGACAGCTTGCGCGATGACCGGATGGGGATGGGGGGAGCGGAGAGTGGGGCCGGCAAGGCCCACACGTGAATTTCACATAAACCGTGTAGCAAAGCCTGTTTGATTCTATTATTAAGGTTATAATAATCAACTAGAATTCTACAACCTCTGTCCTAACATATACTTGTCATATTTACACCAATTCACATGTGTTGAGGTAGATCATATTGTAATTGAGTTTAAGTTTTATTTTATTCCACCCCAACATACGTGAATTGATGCAAATACTGACTACATCCAAACGAGTGGGGCTTGTAACAGGTAGGCCCTATTCTGGATAGCTCGCTCTCTAGTGTCTTCTAATCTTTATGGTCGTGTAAAATATCCAATTTAACCTAGCATGCGGGTTCTTCTTTGGCTCTTTTCCTAAATAATCTAATTAAAATATAGGTTGACCAAAACTTGTGAAAGTTGTTAGTTACCCTCTAAGTCTATGTTGGTGACCCATTTTCTGTACTTTTATAATTAAGTTGATTGTTCATGATGAACGATAACTATCGTCAACAGCGTGACACCCAGCACCCACCGCACGCCGTGCCCGAGAACCATGTTCGCTCGTGCAATGAGCCCTGCAGGGCGCTGCTGCCTATGATTGGGCGAGCACGAGACTAAGGGCTTGTTTGGCGCACATATTTCACATAAACAACACGGGAAGAGGAAATTCTCCCACAATCTAAACATGCCCTGAAGAAAAGATAGTGGATAATTTAGTCCTTTCGCCGTATGTCTAGGAATTTTGTCTCTTTTCTTTATAAACTCGACAGATTCATTACACTTCTTCCGACGTACATGCAAATTAGAGGAAATAGATGATTGATTTTGAAATAACAACGGCAAAATCAGTGAGTTGAAAAAAGAAGACCAAAATCACAATTAGGCTACCGAACGGGAAGAACACGATTTTTCTAAGATTTCTTTTATTCCTAAACACTAAAGATTACTGTCCCAAAAGATCTAAAAAGAATGTTTCAAACAGACCTAAAGAACCGGAGCACGACAGATGGGACGTGCGGCCCCAAGAACTATGTTCTTTTTTGGAGATTATACTCCAAACAAGAAGTGTGGAACACGTGTCCACAGGATAGAGCCCGAACTCGATCTTGTGTCAAAACATCCAGACAAAAGATGCAGTCTTCTTCCTCTTCCGTGGCCTCCGCATCGCGGAATACCCCTATCTGGCCTACAGAGACGATCCGCTCCAGCATATCGGCCCTGGTAGAGGCCTGCAGCCTCCGCACCATCGCCCCCTCTCCATCGGCCAGGTCGTTCGCCGCGATGAATAGTCCCATCTGAAGACGCCTTCGCATCACCGCTGCGCCATCGCAGTTTAGACCAAAGTTGTCGTTGGACAGAACGCCGGGCGCGTCCGGACTCCAGTTCCATGGGCGCGCCAGTGAATCCTCCAAGACCAGATGCGCAGCGCTTGTCAAGATTGGCGCGGGCGAGGTCGCGGCCTCTGGCCGTGGAGCGAAATGGGTAGGCGGAGGTCGGACAGGCGGGACCGCCGCCCCTGATCGATGCCGGAGGATATTGCTCGCCGATCCCATTGGTGCGGCGACGGCGAGCGAGGACGGAGGGAAAGAGAGGGCGCGGAGGGGAAGAGAGAGCGAGAGCGAGAGCGGAGGGAAAGAGAGGGGAGATTCTTGAATCTGTTCTGGCCTCCTGAAAAGCCTCTCTCGATTGATTCTTTCTGTTTCCGGCGACCGGCGTTCGGCTAGTCTTGCAACATATATATGCGAGGAAAGGAGAAAGAAGAGGCGGCGAGCCAAACTGCGGGCGCCCGATAAACCGTTAGCCGTCGGATTCAGCGAGCCAGCGATGTGTACCGTCTGATAGCGGATCGGGTGGGTCTCTCACCCGTTTAGCTTCGAACCCGGGCGCTAGCAAATCGCGAATCCTCGCGCGGCCCTTCTCTTCCACTTGGCTCCCAAAGACCGGGCTGCGGCGGCGCTCCCGGCTCCCCTTGCTCGGCGCCTCCTAGCGCTCTCTCTCGAATTTCCCCTGGGTCTCACCCGCCTGCAGTCGCGCCGTCGCCACCCCTCTCTTCCGTGCGCGTTTCCCTCCTCCCGTTGGCTCCGGCGAGGTTCTACGGGAGACGGCGACGGCACCTGGCGCGTTCGAGCACGATGCGAGGAGCTGGAAGCGATGCCTTGTGCACGCATGTACTGCGCCGCGCCACCGTGCGTCCACCTCGTCCCCGAGCTCGGCGGGCATTTCGCCGCGGACACCCATGCTCCCGAAAATGTTGGCGGGCAGGCTCCTTACGCAGCCTGTGCCTGCGCTCAAGAGCCGCGGCCCGACGTCGCCCTCGCCCTCCGGCATCGTTCGCCCACCCCCGCCGCCGCCCCGGTGCTCTCCACTCCCTCATCCCCGCCGACGCCGACGCCCCGCCCCTGCCACACCCTGCTGGGCTCTACGCAACCGCCGCAGATGGGGAATAACATCTGAACCCATTGCATTCCAAGGGAAAGATAGAGAGGAATTGAGGAAAGCTTGGCTTTCAAAGACGGTGAAAGTTCTATCCTTCATTTGTTCTACAGCTTTTATTAAGGAGAATGGATCACGCCTGCAAGTCTAAAAACGATAATTTTCAATCTCAACTGGTGATGCTTGATAAGAAGATATGAGTGGCAATGACAAGCACTGATTATACCAGTTCTCCAAGCAGAAAACAAATTTGCGTGCAATGACAAGCACTGCAATATGCTACTCCCTCCGTTCTAAAATATAGTTCGTTTTGATTTTTTTTATATGCATTTTGCTATGTGTCTAGATATATAACAAAATACATGCATCAAAAAAGTCAGAGTGAACTATAATTTGGAACGGAGGGAGTACCTCCCAATTACAATAGGTATCTGTGAGTAACATCAAGACACTATGAAGCAAAATACTCAGGCTAATGTGCAAAATGCATCAAACAAAAGCAGTATGTAAATGCCATGCTGATCTAAATGCTGAATATATTGCAACTGAAACCATAGATTGCCAGACTGGACTTGCAATTTTGAGCATCCAAATTTGAATAGTTACAAAACTAGCAATTTTGAGCGTCGGTCAAGAGGATTCCCATTTTCTTTGCACTTTTCAGTTCGAACTGTTTCAAACTCTTGAATGTTGCATGTTAACCCTCTATGCTGCCATTTTGGCTTCTATACACAGGTTCTTGCTGCCTCAGCATCTTGTCAAACGCCAATGGTCAGTGGTGCTCATTCAGGCATTGCTTCAAACACCTTATGGGCAAGATTGGTACGGCAGTTTTAACAGCAAAATCGATTACTAGACCAAACTGTGAACTGTGATTGCATGGAACACTCTATGCACGGGCAGACGGGCTTATACTTTAGATGGAGCCACATGTGAACAGAAGCTCTACCTATTGAATGATCCGGTAACTGGCCGCGCGCCGCCGCACTTCGCTTCACCTCCGCGGCTCCGTGATCGTCGAATGAAAGACCACCAGACGTCCAGACAGGCCGGAGACGCCGACCCGATGACTCTCTCGCCGCCCGCGTGCAGTGCGGGTTGTTGCCTTGTTGGTGTCTCCTCCACCGACCACACGCAGCGTGAGTAGCGCAGTTTTCGCTTGTGCCTGTGGGTGTGCAGCTGAACTCAAGATCGGCCACCAACGGTAACACCGGAAGATATGAAGTGGTTTACCAGGAGATTATGCCGCGCGTTGCAGTCTTGTATGCTGATGGACTCGAAATAGTAATTGTATCTAGTGTAGAAGATGTAGCACTTATTAGAAGGAGGATGTACTTGGTTTATGTCACAAATATCAATTTGTGCTACAAAGTTTAGTAGTTTATCTTAAGACAACCACCTAAGTTGATTTATTTAGGGAATGATTGAGCTTATATCTCTTATAAAAACAAATCAACTGTTTTTTTAATATTTACAAGCAAGTACTATTTTATTTAAAATTAGTTAAACTTAAAATAGTTTGATTTAGGATAACTAAGTTTATTTATTCAAGGCAAAGAGAGTGGCCCTCCACAATGTGTGGCTTAAGTGCAGCCAGAAAAGGAGAGAGAAAAATTAGAGCTGCTCCAGCACACTGTGGGGGTCGGTTCCAACTCTGACCGGCTAAAAAAAAGCTGGAGCGGAGCACGTTCTTGCTTCGGTTCCAATTGATTAAAAAAGTGTAAAGCTACAGTGAAAGTTGTTGGCAGGCAATGAATGGGCAAACGGTCACATGACCGTTCTCTGCTTCCAGACGCTCTCCTCCTAGGAACGAAACCACTACTCTATATATATCCATATACATGTGCAACACCACAACATACACGATCACTCATTCAAATTTTCCTCCCTCTGCCTACACGACCACTCATTCAAACCTTCCTCCCACAAATCTGCCTTTCTTTGTAGATGACCACTGATTGAATTCTTCCTTCCACAAATCTTCCTTCCTTTGTAGACATGGACAGCACTTCCTCTTTCACAAACATGATTAATTCTGCATCCACAAGTGTTGATCCAGAAAAATAGGTTAGTCAACAGCATCATTTCCCCCCACTCCAGTACCCCATGAGCTATCCACATACACAATTTCCTCCACATACACAATTTCCTTCAACTTTCCAACCCCAATATCCACAAATATTCAATCCTTTTGGAGCCCACTCAAATTACCCACAATTTCCAGCCACACAAGGGTATCCTAGGAGTTCTTACCATGGTGCTGTGGGTGTGGGACAACAACACCCACAAGGAGGCAGTCAAGCTTCACCAGTTGGGTCCATAGGCTTGTTTCAAGGTAGTCGTGCCACCGATTCGCGAGGTGATGAAAGTAGCCCGGTTGGGTCAGCTTCTCCAGTGTCCCAAGGGCAACACTTGGTGTAATTCCTGATGAAGCAGCAGTTTGGAGTGAGAGGAGTGAGAGCAGCCCTGATGAGTCAGAAAAGAAAGAAGGGCGTGTACATTGGGGTAAAGATGAAAATCTCCGGCTAATTGCAGCTTGGATAAAACATTCCACAGATTCAGTTATTGGAGTTGATAGAAGGGGAGATAGGTATTGGAAAGATATTGCAGCAGAATACAACATGACCGCACCGAAACACCAGAAAAGAAATGCTACTCAGTGCAAAAACCACGGGCAAAAGACTACCCCTTTTATTACCAAGTTTCATGCAATCTATGAAAAGGCACAAAGGGAGCATGGCGGTGGTGAATCTGATGATCAAGTGATGGATAGAGCACGTGAAGAGTGGAAAGGAGCTGCCAACAAAAAAAGGCCTTTTGCACTAGAACATTGGTGGAAGGCAGTGAAGGATCAACCCAAGTGGAGTAAAGCTTACCCGGTTGAAGAAATGATGAATAAGAGAAGCCGTTTGAATGAATCAGGAGCTCATACTTCTTCAAATCCAGAGGGCGAAGATGCAAACCCTTCATTGAGGTGTCGACCACTAGGGCGAAATGCAGCCAAAGCTCAACAAAAAAACAAAGCCAAGTTAGTCTATTCAGAAGACAGTATTTCAAATGAAAATGTGCAGCAATTCAATGAACTTCAGCTAAGGAAAACAGTTGCTGCCGAGAAAATGGCTGAAGCAACACTTGTTCAAGCTGAAGCAGCAAAAACCAAAGCTGAGGCTGATAATAAAATGGCAGATGCAGAGAAGGAGAAGACAAAGCTACAGAAAATGGAGATGTACATGGCGCTCCTTCGTACGGACACATCAAGTTATGATGAAAGAAGCAAGGCAGGACATGACCAAATGATGGCTTTATTAGCTAAGGACCTTTTTAGTTGAGATGATTTCATTTGTATTTGCTTGTTCACAAATCACTTGTACTACCTCTCTCAATTAGATGTACCTCTGAACTTGTACTACTAAGTTGGTTCTATAATTGTATCAATTTATTCATTAGATGTGCCAGTGCAGTTCTGTTTCACAGAAAAATGGAGTCGTATCACATCAAATAGCTGTTGTAAAAAACTTCACTGAAACATGGGGTCATATCACATGAACTAGCTGTTGTAAAAAACTAGCCGTTGGGTACCTGACATGCAGTCCTGTTACACATAAATATGGAGGCATATCACATCAAATAGCTGTTGTACAAAAAAACTAGCTGTTGGGAACTCTCTTCTATAAAAGGAGGCCATCAGGAGGCCTCCATCACTCGAGCAGAAACTCTCCTACACTCTGCATCACACTTTCAGCCAACAAAAGTTCTCCTACACTCTTTCAGCTAGCTGAAACTCTCCACCCCATTGCTGTCCATGGATCCAAATGGCCCTACAGAAATCCATGAAGATTCTGATAGTAGTGTTACTATCAATCAATTCTTCTAGGACTTCATCAATGATCCAATGGAGGCTCACATTGAGGCACAAATTAGACGTCAGATTGAGGCACAAGTTACAGGTACGCCTACTCAATATAGAAGGTTTGAAAGAAGGCACATAGAAAGAGATCGTGGTGCTGCTAGAGATAGATTGATGGCTGATTACTTCGTAGAGAATCCAGTATACAATGATACCCAGTTTCGACGTAGGTTTAGGATGAGGAGACCGCTATTTGAACATATTCAACAGACTCTTAGTGAATGGTCTCCTTATTTCACAGAGAGGAGTGATGCATTTGGAAAGGTGGGCTTTTCACCCTTGCACAAATGCACTGTTGCTATGCGGATGTTAGCATATGGGACACCTGCAGATATGTGGGATGAAAATCTACGGATTGCTGAAAGCACAACTATTGAGTGCATGAATAACTTTTGTCGAGGTGTCATAGAGTGCTTTGGTCCAACATACTTAAGAAAACCAACTAGAGAAGATATCCAACGTTTACTGCATATAGGCGAAGCTCGAGGTTTTCCAGGCATGCTGGGAAGTGTGGACTGCATGCATTGGCAATGGAGAAATTGCCCAAATGCATGGAAGGGTCAGTATACCCATGGAGATCAGCATGGACCTACTGTCATGTTGGAGGCTGTTGCCTCACATGACCTTTGGATATGGCATGCGTTTTTTGGTGTAGCTGGGTCAAACAATGACATCAACGTCCTCAATCGATCAACTTTGTTCACTGAAGTAATACAAGGAAGGGCTCCTGAGGTTCATTTCACGGTCAATGGCAATGAATACAACATGGGATACTACCTTGCGGACGGCATTTATCCAGAGTGGGCAACTTTTGTGAAGACAATTCATTTGCCTCAATGTAACAAGGACGCATTGTTTGCACAAAAACAAGAGGGAGCAAGAAAAGATGTGGAACGTGCTTTTGGTGTTTTGCAAGCTCGTTTTGCCATTCTCCGATGCCCTGCACGTATGTGGCAAGTTCGATTAATGGCTGAAATCATGTATGCGTGTATTATACTGCATAACATGATTGTGGAGGATGAAAGGGATTCTTACAGAGTTCGCTATGATGAAGACTATGACAATCACTATGACCAGGGTAGCTCTCCCACACCACTGACAGGATATGGACACGGCCTGATTCATGGATTTGCCAGGGCTCTAGAGGTAGAAGAAGATATCAGAGATAAAGCCATGCACCATCGTCTGAAGGCGGACTTAATTGAGCATATATTTCAGCGTTATGGAGGGGGTCAACCTTCAACTTAGTAGAGCATATCATATTGTCTTTATCATTGTCGAAGTGTAATAGTTTAAATGTACCAGGTTGCTTTTCTATTTCTGATGTAATCATAGTCATGTCGTGTTGTATTCTTGTAAGAGTCAAACAATTATCTCAGTACCCATCATATTAATGTGACACATGTACTGTTCTATCCATAAATATTGCAGGTCTAAGAGAATTTCGCACACATTGGAATTTAGCAAACTAAATCCACACAGCTATTATAAAAACAATACAATCTAACTAATTTTTAGAACACAATTTAGAAGAAGGGAAGGCACAGGAATACCACGGTAGATTGGATAGGCAAGTCGGTCGTAGAGGCGCAGGTGCCGTGCTTATCCCACTTCTGCCCCCAGAAGGTCAACCTGTCCACCCCAATCGCCATGGCCGTCGGAGAGTTTGCATCTCCTTCCCCACGACGTCCTGCACGGCCATGATCTCGCGAGAGGCACCCAGGAATCGAGCACAGGCATGAGATGCTCGAAGGCCTCCGCGTCGTGGTCTTTGCCCCATGCGAGGCGGGTCGCGTCGGCGCGTTGGCTCGCCGCCGCTGTGTTGTCCTCCTCACGGCAGCCTTCTCCCGTCCGCACTGCCTCTTCTCGTGCCGAAAATCTTTCTGATGACACCAGATCGGAGCAAAGGAACACCAAGGTATGCAAGATCTAAGAAGGGAAGACTCTGACTTAGGAGTATGGCAATCGATTTGGGGGGTTTTGCTTCCAGTTCGTTGCAGGAAGAACGAGAGCAGGAGAGGATTTTTCCAGAGCGCGAGTTGAACCGACGGTGGGGAAGACAATGGATTGTTTATTCGCTTGTGGGTCCCGCTAAATAAGTAAGCACCGGTTCTATATATTTTCACACACTACGGCACAGCTACCTGGTGCTCCATTTACTGTAACTGACCCCACGATATTTTCTGGCTGCACTCCACATTGTGGACGGCCTAAGGGTATACAAATTAAAGGATTTTAAAGTATATACCGTCCTTCAAATTACATCTACTTGAATAGAGGATTAGCCATGCCAAGCCACGACCTTGGGAAACTGAAAACACATATTTTGTATTTGTATATATATGAAGTGTCTTTTTTTTAAGTCTCAACTCTTCAAGTACAAGTTGTAGTATCTAAACCCACGAACTAACTTACATCACCACGCTAAATCACGTCACCACACGCACACACTCTCATACCCATGTCCTAGTGCATAAGCTAGACCTAAACCTATATGAAAAAGTTACAAGTAACAAACAAGCATCCGAAGTCATTTAGGCTTCAAACGTGAGGCAACAACAGGAAATGGGAACTAACTGTTCCCTGGTGAGGCACTTGCGCCGGTCGAGACTCGAACGCGGGTGTTAAGACTCGAACGCGGGTGGGCTACCCGAACACCGTGGAAGCTGGCCAACCGAGTGTAGCTCGGTCCTCTAGTACCACTAACACGTGACCATTGACGGTCAATTGGCACACTGGCCTGACGCGAAGGACCAACAACAGGGCTCCAGAAGTAGCAACCACGCCCCAGAAACTAAGACGAGCTCATTCTTACGTCAGAAAATGAATACAAAAACATCTAGAGGCAGAGGCATATCGTACACATACAGCGGTACCAAATGGTACAGCATGAGAATCTAGAACACAAGCCTAAGGTTGATTGTTTCAACCAAATAACAAGTTCCAGTTGCTTAGGGGCCATAAACACTCGAAATCTGACCAACTTGAACGGCCCTGAAGCATAATACCCCTCAAAACTAGGGTAACAAGCACCCCCATTACATCAAGAAACAGCATGTCTAATCACATCCTATCCTCTCTTCTGCGTGGGGCACAGGTTATGATCTCATCAACCCTGAGGATCATCTCAGCAGCCTCTGTCGCAGACAGAAGGATGGCCTGCTTTACCTTGAAGGACTCTTGAATTCCCAGCTTTTGCATGTCCCCAACCTGCAGACCACATAATTTGACTAGTATCAGATGCTGTATAGCAGATTTTGTTATGAATGGATAACTCTTGTCTTTGTGAACTTACAGTGCCTGTGATGACATCAATTCCAGCAGTGCAATTCTCTTTGTGGTGCTCAGCACGGAGCTGAGAGATCAACTCAGCACTATCCAAACCAGCATTATCAGCTATGATTGTTGGGATTGCTTGCAGAGCACGTGAGAAAGCATCAATAGCATGAGATTTCTTCCCAGGGGTCTTCCTTGCAAGTTCATCTACTTCTTTGGCCATAACCATCTCAGGCCATCCGCCTCCAAACAAGACACGGGTATCATTTACTGTCTGGGACAGCACACACAAGGCATCATGCAAGGACCTCTCAGCCTCATCAAGTACATGCTCGCTGCAGGGATGAAAAAGCAAAAAGACTCAAGTTATGAAAAGTTGAAATGCATGAATGGAACAAAGTACTACATGATAAGTAGTTAAAAACAAGACATACCTAGCCCCCCTTAGGACAATGGTGCAAGCCTGCCCCATTGCAACCCCAGAGAAATGAATTAGCCTGTCCTCCCCAATCATAATCTCTTCAATGACCTTGCAGTGACCAAGCTTAACAGACTCTGGGTTATCAAAAGTTGATGCAATCTCACCACCAGTAACAAGAGCTAGCCGTTCAATTCCCTCAAAGTCAGCATGCTCAATTGCAAGTATACCAGCGTCAGCAAAAAGTTCCTCAGGGAAGTTATAGATTAACTGCCTGTTGACGAAACAGTTGATTCCATGACCTATGATCTTTTGGACTTTCTCTCTCATTTTCTGCTTCTCAGCAGCTTCAATATCTGCAACCTTAGACATTGAATCCACCCGGACCCGTGCTCCATATATCTTAACTTTATCCGTGTCCATAGCAGTGTTTGCAACCAAAATTTTGGCATTCTCAATGCGCTTTGGCTGCCCAATGCCAATTTTCTTGTCAAGAATGAACCTATATACGAAAACAAGGAAATAAAAAAGATATTAGGCTCATTTTCTGTTGGGAACCATTACATTGATGCCTGAAAGAACTACTTTGAAACTATACTTGATTAGAAACTATTAGATTAAATACTATCAATGATGAGATTAACAAAGTCATCAAACACTTTCCCAAAACATAATTAATGAAAGAACATGCCGTTGATAGAAGAAATAGCATAGGTTTGATTAAGGACTAGTTAAGTAGCCAAAATGTCAAATATATTTGGCTGGTAAATGAGCAATTGACCTTTTAGAAAATGTAGCGCTAATTCAAATTAGTTAGACTATTGATAAAAATAGAACTTAATTGAATTGGGCTCTTAGGTTGGACTTATTAATCGACAGAAAGAAAGGAGAACTTGGTGCTAAGGAGAGAGAATTTGCACACAGCCCAGTGGTCAAAAGAATCAATTGACAATTTTTCCATAAATACATACCCTTCGTCCAAAAAGGAATCCTTAAGAGATCCTCCAGGTTTCTTCAGAATTTGAATAGATTCCAAGTTGGTGCTACCCTGCCACCATTCAGATAGATAGAAACCAGTCAATACTATAACATCATCGAATAACAGCATGCTGAGTAGATATGAAACATGAACCATACTCTTTCAAGAGTTAAAATAAAATTCTACAGATAAAGATATCAGAGTTTAACGTAAATGTTAACCAACTTTCATTAAACTATTTGTATACCTTAAGCCTCAAGACAGCATCAACTGCAAGTTCAGCAAAGTACTCCTTGTCTTGGGAAAGAATTTTTGAACTAAGAGTAGTCATAGCAATATTCATGAGATCAGCTCTGAACTTATCTGCAGCAGAAGAAAAGTATATTGTCATGAGATTGATGAGCATAATGGCATATTCCTGAGAGAATACATGAGATGCAAGAGGAAGTGAATTTTTTGAATTTATATGAGATTGAATACTACTCAAAACGTAACGCAATCTCAATGAAGTCGAATCATACATGCTATGCAGAAAACATAAATATTATTAATTGTTAAGGAAAATAATGGCTGTCTTCTGAATACTGAAAAATTATGCTTTATAACCATGAGATTGGGAAAATAATTCACCTGTATTGTCTTTGTTGTCCATGGTCTTTTGTAGCAAAGTATCTCTGGCACAGTCGAGAGCCATTCTGAAACCTAAAATTTACAAAATGAATTAACCATACATACTAGTTAGCAAGGTATAAAACAGGCAACCCTAGACAGATTAGAATCAGAACATCGGTGCACTACCTATACATTATTTTTATTACTAAAAGAATTGGTAGATTAATCTGAAACCATGAATTGTTAAACAAAAAGAAACCACATCGCAAATTTTGAATGGCTTAACAGCAGAATCCATCCTTAGACCTTGTATTGAATGCCTTATCTATTTCATTTTTTACTATGGGATTGATGCAAGCAAGACCAACTAACATGACCTTTTTTTTAATGTAATGGCAGGAGCTCTGCCTTTCAATTAAGAAGAATAGAATTGACCTAGTTTAAAAGGGAAACCAGGCCTGAAAACCTTACATAGGCACATATTAAAACACAGAAAATACCCACACAAAACAGAGTAACATGACCTTCAATGATAACTACCAAACTTTCCAATGGGGAAGATATAAAAGCATTACTATTAACCAAAATATATTCAGCGAGTAATACCTGCAATAATAGTCATCGGATGAATTTTCATGTTAATTAACTTCTCAGCCTCCTTCAAAAGTTCTCCAGCTAGAACAACAACAGAAGTTGTCCCATCACCAACTTCATCATCTTGAACTTTCGAGATGTCTAACAATCATTAAGGAGTAACTGGCCTTTCTCTCATTAGGAAAAATAATAATTGTACAAAAGAGGGGCCAAATGAGGTCACAAGTAGAATATGAAGTTTAAGATCAATACCATGAAAGTTCAATGGAAATCATAAAACCTCAAGTAGGGTGGAAATTATAAAACCTCAAGTAGGGATGCAAATTCTACTCGCTTTGGGTCATAGGGTGGACCCAGATCTAGCAAAAATGGCATGCCACGTAGTTAATTATGGGGCCGGGGGGTCCTACTACCACCTTACCAACACAATATGTCAAACAGTAATCAAAATGACAAAGGATACCAACAAGGACCTTTGCAGCAGGATTGTCAATGTGAAGTGACTTCAGAATGGTAGCCCCATCATTTGTAACAGTAACATTACGCCCTCTGCCAGTTGATTGCAGGATCTTGTCCTACATAAGGAAAACTGAAGTTGGCACTTGCAAATTTTCAACAAGAAAAACTATAAAGAGTGGAAAACTGCTATCATTCATGTAAAGTGCAGGGTTTCTCTGTAAGACAAATATGTTTCAAAAGCATACCATTCCTTTTGGTCCCAATGTGGTCTTAATCAAATCTGCGATTGCCATGGCCCCAATAAAGGATGCCTGCACGGACATGGCGTTAGCAAATACTGCCACCATTCAGAAGAATCAGAAGGTCCACAGATCTAAGTGCCATTCGTTGTGGATACTTCCCCATACACCTTTTAATTTTACAATCTAAAGTGTACACCATATCAATGTATTTCTTTTCCGCTCACCTAAAATTCTTCAGTAAAAACATCATCCAATAATTACAAAAAAAAAAACTAAGCCGTTAAAGGTTCCCAAATGAGTAGCAGGCAAGCACGGAACTATGCCCATTTACAGAACACCCGCTGAAACTAACCACACAAGAGTAGTGAAGCACTTGTGCCCCAGCAAAAGCACCCTAAGAGAACAGGAACCAAAATACCCTAGAAAGACTAGCGCCAGCGCCACTATGGTTTCTCGTTTGATAATTCCCACAGATCACGCCATCACTCAAGCTGGGGAAGCGCCGCAGGACGAAACAACGAAACCTAACCTAACAACGAAACAGCACGGATCAGAGAGACGGCAGTGTTACCATCCTGGCGCGCTCGCCCTTCTCCTGGACGGCGTCATCCTTGAGCACCCTCTCCATCTACACGCAGGGGATTTGAGCTCACTTGGAAGGACCGGTGGCGCTGTGTAGATGTGGTCGGGAGAGAAAAGCAGGCGATCCCCGAGCGGCGGGCGGGCGGCGGCGGCGTTGGGGCTAAAGCCGACCGGGTAGTGTGGAAGGATGGAGATGCCGCGGCTGCTGCCTGCTGGGAATCAAATACCTAGAGCGTTCCGTGGGCTGGGCCGGCTGTACCTGTTTCATGGGCTGAATTGGTAGGGTTTTTCCTCTCTCTCTCTCTCTCTCTGAGAAAGCTGAATTGATTTTTTTTTTAACATGCTGAATTGATATGTTTGGTGCACACGGAAAATAGTCCATTTTACGTCTGATGAATGATCATTTTACGTCTGATAAATGATGTACTGAGATTTTTTTATCTTGTTTGTTGGCTTTTTTACTCAAGTTAGAGCTTTTCTTTCCTGGCTTTTTCACTCAAGTTGTTTAATTGTTCGCTTGGCTTTAGCTCATTTTTTTTGTCCATTTCTTCTCTTTACAGATCCCCTCGAAGTAGGAAGAAGATGGCAATGAAAAATAATAGCAATAGTCACTCCCTCCATCACAAAGTCGTCGACATTTAAATTGGGAGATAAGAAATAAGAAGTAAAAAATATGTTACACAAAAAAATAATAAATTGATAAATAGAGACGGTGTTTAGAAAAAAATGTTGGAAAAGGTGCATTGATAAATGAAAATGTCAAAAATTATGGCATCGAAATTGAATTACTGGGACCAAGAGACGAGAAAATATTCTGATTTTATTTTAATGCGTAAATTCTCTTTCGATACATAAATGTTATTGTTACGTGGCCTTGTTATTATATGGTATAAAAGCACATCCTTTGTCCTATAACATGGTGTATTATATAGCTTTTACGATGGATTAAGAGAGAACAAAAGGTGCATGTGTTCTGAGTTCTCACTTTAGTTCCTACATAGGCACTATCATCATCAACATGAACATAATCAATGGTGATTGGTTGCAAATAGCAAGTATTTAATAAAAAAATGGCTTTTTATCTCCTAGAATCCTTTATATCTGGGTATAATTTTTAATACTTGTACACACGGTTTCAAGAGATAAGAGTATCTTATACTTCCTCCGTCCCGATGAATATGCAATTATCGTTTTCCGATGAGCCAATATTTTCAAACTACCAGCAATTATGCTAAGTAATTACTATCATCGGAAAGATTTTTAAGTCTAGTTTTTTAATAAATTTATTTTGAGACATAAATATTAATACTTTTTGTCATAAACTTGGTCAAAGTTGACGTAGCTTTATCGGCATATTTCCCATAGTTGCAAGATCTATGGGACGGAGGGAGTAATCTCTTTCCTAAGTTTTCCGTGTTATTTGTAAAAGGTTTCATGGGATCAGTTATTTCCTATGTGTCAAGCACGTTTTTTCTATCTTTTTCTAGGTAGTATATCATTTTCTTTGCTTTTTTAGGATAATTTTCTTTTCCTTGTTATCAAAGCGGAATCCCGTCGGCATTTTTTTTTAAAAAAAACCCTACTCTTATAGTTGGCCAAAAGGCACGTGGCCCATAGGCCACAACTCGCCATTTGACTCGACCCACTCATATGACCTAGTTTGATGTTAACTATGCATGAACCAGCTCTATTTGTAACAACACCATGCTTAGACTCTCATTATGGGTCGACAATTGGCAATTTTCCAATTATATAACAACGCAAGAATGCCATGACACCCTTGTCTCATATACGGTCTTCTGAATCGAAAACCTAACATTAATGAACTCATCTTTTCTCCAGCTTCTCCTCTGACGAGCATCCACCACTTTCCTGCCTACTTTCTCATGCGGCTGAGCCCTTGACATCTGAAATAGGGAAACATGTTAAGATAAAGAGCGACACATGGAGGTAGAGGGTATATCTTGGTTGACTCAAGGTGGAGGATGATGCGGCCCTAAGAGCGCCGTCAATGGTCTGTGCAAATCACCAGCTGAAAAATGAAAGCCTAATGATGATAAAACATGCCAGTGATTTGAAATTTCTTGGCAATGGTGCGAGCTAGGCGCATGGTGTCTCACTAGCGCTATGACTTCTCTCCTTCGGATTGGATACGTGCCCCTCCTCGCTAGCTAGTCGGGCAGCTGTTAGGACGCCCTAACTAAGTAGATCTTGTGTCTAGGCAAGGCAGCACCGACATGGCTAACCTATCATAGCTAGTGTGTGCCTGGGCCACTTGTTGACTCTGTGGGCTAGCATAGTAAAACATGGTTGATTTTTATTACCGGGTATGCTGACCTAGCCTTAGACGATGCTTTTATCGCGCTCATGCCATGCCAGGTCAAGACAGGGTTTGACTATCTATAAGGTGTCTCCAAAAAGAGTCTTCCTAGCTAGCTATTTGGTTATGTCGTGGAGAGGAAATGTCAAATGACAATCTTCGGTGAGGAGTTCAAAGTATAGTGCACACATCCACCCTCTCTGTCTAGATGACCTATTTGTCTATTTATATGCAACCAGTAACTCTTTTTATTTCCACTCAACTCACTATTAAGGTCGTGTTTATTTTCCCTCTTAACCCTAGCCTTTCTAGCAGAGCAAAGGGCTGGAACAATTGGTGGAAACAAGAATTTTGCCAAATTCACTCTCCTACCTTAGCAAGAGTACCTTGCTCAGCAAGGTGAGTCAGACAAGTGCAAAGGAACCAAGCTGACGCTAAAACCTCTTCGTTGAGGAGGCCTTAAGAGCAAGGTTAATAAATATCCTAATATCGGCTGTATAAATCTTTTCAGTCTATTTTTAGTTTATATCTCCTATAAAGATAAACCCTAATATTCTTCTCTAAAGATAAACCCCGCTAACCTAATTTTGTAGCACCTCATTGCACCACATCATCTAGGTGCCCCATCACCAGGCTGATGACATAAAGAGACAACGGTGACAGGAAGAGACAACGGTGACATGAAGAGGCAACATCGCTTTGTGAAGAGGCAACATCGCTTTGTGAAACTGATCTCTCCACCTATTAAATTTATTTTATATAATTAAATAAAATTCTATTGCATAGCCATGGCAACGCGTACGGGGAATCCTCCTAATTCATATTGTAAGTTAACTCTTCATCATGATTAATACATGACTCACTCTCTTCTCTCACAAAATTTATTGGTTCTAGTATATAAGATGGTTGCAAGCTTACGACCCGTTTTTCCTGTTTTTCTTGCTTTTCTTGCCTCTTCTCTTTTCTTCTTCGCCTCGACATTTAGCCCAATGGTGACCGCCTCACCGGGGACCTCTGTACCAGGATTGTCATTCTGAGGCGACTTCAAAATTGTCGCCCCATCATTTGTAACAGTAACATTACGACCTCTACCGGCTCCTTGTAGGATCTTGTCCTACATACGCAGAAAAATGCCACTTGCAAATTTTCAACGAGAAAACTATAATGAATGAAAAGCTGTAAAGTGCAGGGTTTCTCTGCAAGACAAACGATATGTTTCAAAAGCATACCATTCCTTTTGGTCCCAACGTGGTCTTAACCAAATCTGCGATTGCCATGGCCTCAACAAACGATGCCTGCAAAAGGACATGGCGTTAGTAAATACTGCCTCCGTTCAGAAGAATCAGAATATCCACAGATCAAAGTATCATTCGTTATGGACGCTCCCACACACACCTTATATTCTTTACAAGCTAAAGTGTAAACCATAGTAGTGAAGCACTTGCGCGCCAGTAAAGCATCCCAAAAGAACATTAACCAAAATATCCTAGGAGGGCTAAGCGCAAGCCGCCAGCGCCAATGCCATTGGAGCATGCCGCATGAGCACCTTATAGATGGTATCTCTTTCATTTACCAGCTTTAGGACGCCTGTTCGAAACAACTTCCTACGTTTTTATGTCACTTTTGTTGATGCGGCACGCCACCCGAGCACGCTAATGCGGCTTGGCACAGGAAAAGACCGTTCCTCGCGTGTAACATCCCAGATGTTAGTAAGCAATTAAAATTATAATCAAGTTCATTATTAAGAATAATCATTGAGCATCATGACATAAATGCATTCATGTTTTAGTAATGTCTTTGATGTGGTGCATTGTTTTATACATGAAATGATGAGTTGATTGCTACTTAAAAACTATTTTCAAAACCTTGTTTTATCCCTTTTTCTATATTTTAAAATCTATAAGGAATTTTGAGATACTCTCAAAATATAGTTTGTAGATCTTGAAAGGAGCTACAATATTGGTATTCAAAGTTTTTCAAGTTTCCAAAAATAATTTTGAATAAAAGTGAAAATACAGTTTTCCAACACTTATTCCCTTTTCAATTTAAATTCATATTTCAAAAATTATTCAAAATTTGGGAAAACTTTCTGTATGAAAAGTGTTTGGTTTGATAATCTGAACATTTCATAGATTGGAAGATTTTCAAGTTGTTTAGAAAAATAAAAAGTAATTTCAAATGTTTGCTTCTAGAGAATTGACCCTTTTCGCATTCTTTTTAAATTTGAATTCATATTTCAAAATCTGTGCAGAATTTGAAAATGTTTCTTAAATGAAAAGTGTAGCTCTTGAAAAGTTATGCAAATGATATTTTTGGAGATTTTCAAGTTCTTATATAAATTTTGAAGTAATTTATATTTTAAACCGGGTGGCAATTCTGTAAATAATTCGAACAGCACCTAACCCTATCGGCGAACACCATGGCCGGCTTCGCATCGCGCGCCGCCGTCCACCGCCGCGCCTTCCCGGCCGCCCGAGCGTTTTCGGATGCGAGAAACTTCACCGTCGCCGTGTCACTTGCTCCTTCATCGCCCCGAGCTATAAATACCGACCGGACGTAGCCGTTCTTTTCCTTTCTTCCTCCCACCACCGTCGCCGACGATCTCCCTCCGCCGCCGAAATTCACCGCCGACGCTCAACCTCTATCCAATTACTCTAGCCCAAAGCTCCGCAACTTCTTTACGTTCCTTTTAGGCCAGTTCGAGTTTTCTTTCATCGCCCGAACTGCCTGTACGCAGACCTCTTTCCCGTGGCCGGTCAGTCGAGCCGCCGCGCCATCTCCGCTGTTTGCCGTCGCCGGAGGTAAAAATATTTTACCTTTGACCCTTTTATCGTGCTCTTCGTGTTATCCTGCGTCTGATGCGTACCTTGGTTTGAGCAGCGCATTTCCGGAGGTCGACGTAACACCGTCGTGCCATCGGAGCGCCGCCGCCGCCATCACCGCCGTCGACCGCAGCTCAACCCAGCCCCTCCGGACCTCTATTAACGTGCGCATCAGCGCCGTGGTGAGCTCCTGCGTCTATTCGTGTTATCAATTTCATACATCTCGCATCGGGAGTTGTTGAAGTGTATTCCGGAGTCGTCGGAGTCCTGCTCGAGGGCTCGACCGACGAATCGAGGGGGTGACGGTCAAGTCGAGGTACCGAGTCGAGGGCTCGACCGACGAAATCGAGGGGGTGACGGTCAAGTCGAGGTACCGAGTCGAGGGCTCGGCCGACGAATCGAGGGGGTAACGGTCGAATCGATGGATCGAGTCGAGGGCTCGAGTCGATGTGTTGAGTCGAGGGGTACACTGTTCTCGAGGCTCGTTCGTCGGGCAAAGTTCCGTACTCGAGGAGAGGCTCGTTCGTTGGGCGGAGATCCGTCCTCGAGGGGAGGCTCGTTCGCTGGGGAAAGTTTCGTCTTCGAGGCTGGTCCATTCGCTCGAGCGAAGTTCCGTCTTCGAGAGGATGCCCGAATTGTAACCTCGAGTGTACAGTGCCTAACCACTCGATAACTCCTCGAGTATGACTTGGCTTCGAGCCGTCATAGCCGTCCGTGAGTTAGCCCGGCATGCCTTAGCCTGCAGACCCTCGAGCGTCGATAGCTAGCTCGAGGCATCGCCGGTCAACCCCGGCGGGGTCGGTTGTTGACCCGGAGTTACTGTGCCGATTTTTTCTTTTTTCCATTTTCAGAAAATGATTTAAATGCTAATTTCTTTGAAAAATTCATAGTAAATCATATATAGCTCCAAAAATTCTGAAAATTTTTGTGAATGTTCCTTATGATGCCATATACCTAGGAAAAATGTGAAATGCCAAATTTAAGTACTTTTTGTATATGTTAAAAATTAGCCCTTTTAATTGAAAAATGGACCTTCAATGATTTTTTTAATAATTAAAATAATTGGCTTTTAATTCTGAAAAATTGTTTTGCCATCTAATTAGTCTAAGAGCTTTCTAAAATAAAATTTTGAGATTAATTTGATAACTATAATTTTTATGTCTTTATTTAATGCTTTTAAATAATTTATCAACCCCTTAACCTAATCATGCATCCATCGAGCATCATATTTATTATTCCATCATGTAAAGCATATTAATTATCGAGTAGTTTCCGTTAATGGAAAGTTAACGTTATCGCTCAGATCCTAAGGACGAGCAGATTCAAGAATCGGGAGCTGATCCAGAGTTTGAGAACCTCTACCCCGAACATCAAGGCAAGCCCCGGATACATTTAAACCCTATTCTATTTATAAAAGTTTTACCGCTCCAGCTCTGATATGTTGCATTAGTAATAGGAGTTGAGTGAAAACCCATAAATTGCATTACCTGTCTTATTCCTTATTCCTTGTTACCTACTTGGAAGATAAGTAGTAATACTTAGCCCTGCTTATTTATTTATTTGTTCAAAGGAAAAAGAATGAAAAAGATAAGATTGGTTTTATTGTTGGAATATTGATGATAGTAATAAATCGAGTCCGGACGGCGAACTTGCACTGGGAATGGAGTCCCTCTGTAGTGTTCTCGTCTGTTGATGCCCTAGGTCCCGTCCGATGGTGACCTATCGATAATCGAGAAACTAGAAAATCCACATGCATGAAGTGGTATACGGATGGTTGGAGCCGTGTATGCCATGGAGTGACCTAGCGTGGGGCCAGAGAAATCCCATCTGTGTCATAGTGCGTTTTACTGTGGGGTTTAAGTTCCCATGTATCTCGGTACGCTGGGCCGCAGAGCTCACGTGTATCATGTGGTGATATACGGCTGAGGTTGTTATCCTGGTATATCGGTGCACCTGGGGTGCTTCGGAGTTAAAGTCTTCGGTATGCTCAGTCACCTAGGTCCCAGCTGGGTATGAAAATGGATTCGAATCGCCGTTGCTTCTCGGAGAAGAAGACTCGATCACTGATCATCATCGTAGTAACAACTTGAACAAAAGTTAAGATTCAATAATGAAGTTGAGTGATAATGGGAGCTAGCCCAAGCAAACTTCTCTTTCTGTAAAGCTTTTCTGCAAAATTTCTTATCTCTTACAAGCCTTACCTTGTCCCTCTAGCCTGCATATCTGCTTCCTCTACCCTTCTTTTTCGTCGGGTCAGTCTTGTTGAGTACTGTTGTACTCAGGGTTTGTTGAACCCCTGTTGCAGGTGCTAATTGGTGTTTAAATCAAGTTCATGTCGGTGGGCTCGACGTGATCTAGTTGTCCCCTCCCAACTTAGGCGTTCTACCTCAGTTGACTTCTGAAGTTCTTCTCTGCTTCCGCCGCTTCCGCAATTAAATTCAAGTTTGTAAAAGTTAACTTTTTCATATATATTTTGTAAACTTAATGTTATTACTCTCCCGCACTCTGATATATGTTTTATCATAAATGTGGTAATGTTGTAGCTACTCCGTTGTTGATCCTGGTATAAGTTGACAAATGTGGTTTAATCGGGGTCCTTTGAGGGCACCCGACAGAGCTTTCTAAGTTATGTGGAACACATGCATGGCTATCAGAAGTCTTGGAGACAATGATAGGTGCGTGTGGGCCATATAATTTAGGAGGTTCTGCCACATCGCGCTCCTTGTGCCACCACCTATGCTTGCGGACACATCGGGTGTGTTTGGTTTGGGAACCAACTGGGTTGGGTTGGGTTTGAGGGTTGGAGCGGTTCCAGTTTTTTTTTTGGTACAAGGGATAGAGCGGGTTGGGATGGATGCCCTGTTAACTCCGTTTGCTGCTCAGTTTCAAAAAAAAGACTCCCATGCTCACGTGGGACTCGATTGTCAGCGACCTCTACCCCTTCTTCCACCTCCGTCGCAGCGCACCTCACCCTTAGATGCATCGGCTGCTCGCCTCCAAGCGTCGTGCCGCCCTACGCCAGCAGACGGGGCCGCCTCCAGGCGCCGCGTCGCCCTGCGCCGGCGGCCCGCCTGCACGCGCCGCGCCGCCCTGCGCTGGCGGTCCGCCTCCACGCGCCGCGCCGCCCTGCGCCGGCGGCCCGGGTCGCCTCCAAGCGCTGCGCCGCCCTGCTCCGAGCCGGCTCCACCGCGCGGTCCTCCGAGCAAGGGCCGCACCGTCAATGGACGCCGGGGATGGGAGGCCGCGCCGTCCCGAGCGCCGGCGTTGGAGGAGCCAAGCACCGGGGTCGGGGATGCACGCGAAGGAGAAGAAGATGACGGAGTAGCAACACCGTGCGTGTTGGTCGAGATGGTCCGCAAGTTTTGAACGTACGAAACGAACCCACATCTGAAGAGAATATTCCCTTCGTGGGATGAACCCAACCCACTACGTTTTCAACCAAACACGGATTCATCTGGGTCCGACCCACACCAACCCGCAATCCAAACACACCCTTCGTGTCCTTGCGCACGCCGCCACCGCGCGCAGGCCTCGGGCCTCTTCTTTGCGCCCGTGCCAGCACCCGTGGGCTTCCTCCCGCTCGACGCTACTGACACCGTGCCGTCCTCGATCGGGCATCGCGTTTTGCTTCTCCCCGGTCGACGATGGCGCGCCTACTTCGTGTGCAACCCGGCAACAAGGTCCTGTCATGGCGCTATGTGCTCGCCACGTCGGTTCAGCTGACAGTGCCCCGCGCTCGATCATCGTCCTCTTGACGCCGGCGTCTACAACTTCCGTGTAAAAAACGCGCAAGTCTGCGACTTCCGAGTTGGCGCCGGGCTCCAGCATCTACTGCTTTGTGGTGTTCGCGTCAGGGACCAGCTGCGCGCGGTGCTCGTCGCCGCCTCGGGCGTAGCGGCCGGCGGGATGGCCTGGTGTCGGACGGCCATCTATCGGCAGTCGACACCTGCACCTGCCCCTGCCCCGGCGCCCAAGAAGCCCCAGGTCAAGCGCATCCGCATCTCGCGGCATGAACCAGCTCATCACCGCCACGGCGCCACCATGCCATCATCCGGCCCAATGGATCGAGGACCTCGGCAAGCGCGCAGGTGAAACGGTGGTTCCAGTCGTCGGCGCCGGAGCAGGTTGACCGTCGTCGCGGCGATGGGAGACGCATGAAGATCTGCCGATGATAACGTGACGCCGCAAGCCGAGTTCGTTCGCCATTAGCCGTACGTTCGTGAAGCACGGCGTGCGCTAGTTGACGGGAACAGAGCGCGCATGGCACATTGGCACTATGGGAGTGCCTTATCGGGCGTATGCATCAGGTCCAGAAAGTCATATCATATCGACGCCTTGGCGAGACAACAAGAAGCCAACGTTAAGATGCTCAGCTATGAGCCTCTACGACCATGGCGTCGGCGATACCCCTCGAGCCTGTCCACACGCATAGTCAGTGCCAACGACGTGCTCACGCCGGACGGCCGAACCAGCCCGCCGTGCGGAGTGAGTGAACGTGAAAACCAAAGCACGAGCACCTAAACGCTAAGGTTTCAGATTGATAATTCCCACAGATGGCGCCATCACTAAAGCTTTTCAGCGCCGCAGAACGAAACAACGAAACGTAACCTAACAAAGAAACGGCACAGATGAGAGAGACGGGCGCGTTCGCCCTGCTTGTCCTCGACGGCGTCATCCTTCAGCACCCGCTCCATCTACACGCAGGGGATTGGAGCTCACTTGGAAGGACCGGTGGTCGTGTGTAGATGTATAGGGAGAGAAAAGCAGGCGATTCCCGAGCGGCGGGCGGCGGCGGCGTTGGGGGTGAATGGAGATGCAGAAAAAACACATAGAGCATTCCGTGGGATGGGCCGGCTGTACCGTTTCGTGGGCTGAATTGGTAGGATTTTTTTGAGAAATAAATTGATATGTTGGAGATAAGAATTAAGGAGAAGTCAACTTCCTGAATCTCCCTTGTCAAAAAAAAAACCTTCCTAAATCTCGAGATTTACCGGTGCACACAGCTACTTATAGAGAAAAACTTTATTTATACATATATGTTTATAGAGGTAAGCGTACATGCATACTATGTAATTTAGAAATAGAAAAACATATGTTACATGGAAAATAATTAATAGAGTAATAAAGACGTAGTGAGAGAAGAAAAATACACTGACAAAAAGAAAGGTGCATTAGTATGAAAAAAATGTTAATAATTGTGGCATAAAACTAGATGGAGAGACGGTTTTATTTACTGCATGAATTCTCTTCAATACCTGAATGTTATTTATTGTTATTTTGTTGTAAGCTTATAATCCGCTTTCCCTTCTCTTTTGTCTTTTTTTTTTCCTTCACCTCGACATTCAGTCCACCTACGTACTCCTACTGTACTTGCTCTAACAAATCTTCTGCTGCCACTTCCTGCTGGCCCTGATTTGATGTCAGGCGTGAGCGTGAGCACTGATCGTGCGCGTCACTTCTCTGTTGTCTCGAGGCAGGATTGTTCATGACTAACAAACAGATTGTCGCAAAAAAAAAAAAAACACTAACAAACAGATCGGACCCATCTGGCAGTGAAAGAAGAACGAGCCAAAACCGCAGCCCGGCGGCGGCGGGCAACGCCTCGTGGCCTGGTGCCACGCAGCAGCTGGACCCAGTCCTATCCGGTAACCGATTTCAACCAAACCCCTCTCCATCCATTCCCGACCCAGACCCAACCCAGCCATGGCCGACGACGACCCCCACGACGCCGTGGCGTCCTCCTCCGCCGGCGGCGACGAAGACGACGACGAGGGCACCGACACAGATGCCTCCCACTCGGACCTCGCCAATCCCCAGGGCCAGGATCCTCTGTCCTTCCCCGACGCAGCTTCGGTCCCACCACACCCTCTCGCTCCCGCTGCCCCCGAGCCCGCCGGCGCGATCCCGCCGCCGCAGCCGCAGCCGCAGGGTCCGTCCGCGGGGGCCTCCTCGGCCACAGACGACTCGCGGCGCCTGTTCCAGCGGCTGTGGACGGACGAGGAGGAGCTCCTCATCCTGCGCGGCTTCCTCGACTTCACGGCGCGCCGGGGCACCACGTTCGCGCCGCACCAGTACGACACGGGGCCCTTCTACGAGGAGATCCGCCGCCGCCTCTCCTTCGACTTCACCAAGAGCCAGCTCATCGAGAAGCTGCGCCGCCTCAAGAAGAAGTACCGCGTCTGCGCCGCGCTCTCCGCGGCGCAGGGCGCCGCGTTCGCGTTCCGGAGCGCGCACGAGGGCGCCATCTACGACGTCGCGCGACACATCTGGCGCCCCGCGTTCAGGCGCGGCGCCGAAGGCGGTGGCGGTGGCGCGGCCGACGCCTCCGACGAGGACGACATCAACCCCGTGGCCGCCGCTACGATGGAGGATGGCGGCGGCGGTGGGAGCGCGTCCACGCCCACGGCGAGGGGCAGGGGAGGCCGGCGCGTTCGGAGGAGGACCGCGCAAGAGCTGGAGGCCCCCGCATTGCCAGCCACGTCCGCGCTGATGCTAACTGATGCGGCAGAGGACCGGCTTGTTGTTGCTGTCGAGAATCTAGCGCCGGCAATTGCACCACCACCTCCTTTGCAAGTGCCAACAGTGTCAGCGGCGGCGGCGACGCCTTCGCCCATGCCAGTGAGCACCGGTGGCGCCACCGAGGAGGCTGTCAGGAGCATCATGTCACCGTTACTGAAGGAGTTCATCAGCTCTGCCACCGTCGCTGGGCAGACTGGATTCGGGCTGGGGCTTGGCACAGGATTCGGCGGCATTGGCGGCTTCGACATTCTTGGTCTTGGTTTAGGGGTTGCTGGCCCAAATCCTGGAACGCCCAGTGATGATAAGTGGAGGCAGCAGCAAATTCTGGAGCTTGAGGTTTATCTGAAGAGGATCGAGCTTGTGCGGGAACAGGTTAACGCTGCTTTACAAGACCTCAGGTCATCAGAAACTGATTGATTGATGATCTTCTTCCCTAGTCTTTTTCGTTAGGGCCTGTCTCGTAGATAGTTGCTCGTTACAAACATTCTAATTGTACTTGATTTGATTTAAGTTAGGTGCTTGTAGTTGTCATAAGATTAGAGGCTGAAAAGATTGATTTGTAGATGGACTTACGATGAATGTTGTTATTTACTTGCTACCTGCTTCATTGTGATATATTTATTCCCTGTTTTGATATAATTCTGTGCATAGTTGCCATGCTAACCTCGTTTTATCATTGGTATGTATTGTGTAATCCTGATAATAAGGCTGGTAGTCCTACATTCGTAGGTACTAGTTGAGTGAGCAACATCAGTTCCTGGTTGTATTGAGTAACGGATGATCTTCTATTCATTGGGAAGAAAATAGTCTCTGATTATTATACCAGTACACCTAGTTGTATTAAGCTCACTTCATATGGAAGTGACTAATATATCTGCTTTGGCTGTATTAAGTTCACTTCATGTGGAAGTTTCCTTGTACAACATTTGCAAACTCTTGCATATCTGTATTTGAGTCGTTCTTATGACCGATCTGATTGATTAGGTCAGTTGAAGAGCTCACAGTTGCCAGTGATCTTTACTGCTTTCATTCTTTGACTCTTTGAAAAGGGAGGAGAGACAAATTCGTTTTCGGATACACTGACAATCAAGCCGCAACAACAATGATGAATACTGACCAAATCATGCATCCCGGTTGTTTCAAGTTTTCAACCGAGCTTAACTTTACTCATCTTTCCACGGGTAAAAGAGTTAAATCATGCACCACTTAACACCGTAAGCTGAAAAAATTTTAATGGAAGGGGGCTTGTAGTTCAATGGTAGGATAGTCGGGATGCTACCTATTAGAGTTCAAATCTTGATGCTTGCGCTCAAATCTTGGTGCTCGCATCTTTTTCTGAGATTTTTCTAAGAATTTTTCGTCGTGGTAACTTCGGAAATCTTCAGATCTACCGGATGGTCAGTCCTTCGGAGGTGCTCATAGGGGTAGGGTTTGTGTACGCGTGTTGTGAGCATCTGCATCGTACTGGATTTGTGTACGCGTGTTGTGGGCATCTGCATTGTACTTTGTAATTAAAAAAAATAAGGACCCAAAAGTCGGATTTCGGGCAAATCTTGTATGTTTCAAAACGAAAGAGACTAAGCAAACAAACACAACTTTTTAGGCCAAAGAATTAATAATCGGGTCGTGCATTCGGCCTTAGATTTTGCCTTATTGAACGCGGGCCGGGCCGGCCGGGCCATCTCTTTTACCAAGGCCCCCTGTCCGGCAGGCCGTCTCCACAGTCCGCACTGGACGCCGACCGCCATTTCCCTAAAAAAAACTAGACGACCGCCATTGCCCCTTCGAGTCCCTCTGGGATCTCGCTTCCGGAAGACTGGAAAGCTTCCGCGCGCGCTGACGCGCGGTGATGACTATGAACCCTGCTCCGGCGGCGAGTGGCGCCGTGGCCGGAGCCAGAGGAGGCACAAAGCGGCGGGGCGGTAGGTGGTGGTACGCGGCGGCCGGTGCCCTCATCGTGGCGCTCCTCGCCGTGGCCGTGGGCTATTACAGCTTCCGGGGCATCCCCTCCTCTCCACCAGGAGGCTGCGGCTGCCATGTAAGAATCTCTCCGTTGGGTATTGCGATTTGCTTGGCTGGTTTGGGGGGTGATTTAGTTGTGCGGTTCTGAGTTCTGACTTCGGAGGTGTCGGTGTGGTCCGTTTCAGGCTGCGAGGAAGTACACCGGGATGGTGGAGGACTGCTGCTGCGACTATGAGACGGTGGACGCCATCAATGAGGAGGTTCTGCATCCGATCCTACAGGAACTCGTTAAGTTGCCGTTCTTCAGGTACTTCAAGGTTAGCACTTGTGGACTTTTTTTTCCCCCCCAATCGATGTCCTGGACTATGATGTTGGCACGTTAGTGAAGACTGCCGTAGTGTTCTAATGGGGAGATAGAGTTGTTAGAATTTGATGTATGCTTACAGAGTTATGGGATTATTTTTCTTTTTTTTTCCTGAATGTGCTTTTGCCTTTTATACATGGAAATTGTTGTGACAACTGTGTGATTCTTTGTCAGATTATTATTTTTACTTGAGTAGGTGAATGTAATTTATCAGTTTCTTCTATTCTAATGTGATTATTTCAAACATTAGGATCAACTTTTTGTGCATTCTTGTTATGCAATGCTTGTCTTTTGATTTAGTAATGACTCTAATGAACAATAATCAACAATGTTCTATATGGAATCAAAATGTTATTTGCTTGATAAGAATGTCAAGGTTATCTTACCTTACTAGTAGCAATGAACGTGCAACACAAACATGTCTATGTTTATATTGTTGGCACCTGCACA
This sequence comes from Bothriochloa decipiens, assembly GCA_023333625.1. Classification (NCBI taxonomy): domain Eukaryota; kingdom Viridiplantae; phylum Streptophyta; class Magnoliopsida; order Poales; family Poaceae; genus Bothriochloa; species Bothriochloa decipiens. Next base: position 50,023,819 of record CM041632.1, read on the forward strand.
CGGCACCAAGCTAAGCAACCAGCTTACCTTCCCTCTCCCTTTCTCCTGCTCCAAGGAAGAAGATGAGCTTGAGCCCAAACACACGCACACACCCTGCTGCTGCTCTGTCTTTGCGTTGGCAAAGACTGAAACTCTGAATGTGTGGCAATTGAACTGATTTGCTCCATTGCATAGCAATCCTATATATACAGGTCTTGTACCACTATGAGGCAAGAAAGACATGGCTGTGTACAGCCCTACTACCATACCTAGAATACATGGCTTAGATCAGCCCACTACCTACTGATGTACCTGTACTTCTACTAACTATGGATTGACCTATTGCCATGCTTGAACAGTGGCAAGGACATGGACAGTCCATGGCTGACCATCAGCTACTTCCTTGACTACTTCAGGAGAGTATGGAGAGGGAGAGAACAGATTATGTCTTACATATATTTCATTTTAATTACCTGCATTTTTGCCAAAGCTTATAACTGCTAACAAATGAAGCAAAAGAAAAATCCTAGGAGCCACTTAGTGTTTACCTCCATTTTGGCCATCTATATAGGGATGTGAAATTACCTGCATTGTAACATATTAGTTTTGTAAGAACTCCTATGAATTCCACCCAAGTAGGAGTAAATTAGTTAAACCAGATCAACTTTACTACTGGATCCAATTAGTTGCCCGAGGGTGCTGAAAGATCTGTATATACCCTTGGAGCAACAGAACCAGGAGACGATATACTCACCAAACTGATCGACCTTGGCGCAGGACTTGCCACCGTCCCACTGGTTCTATAACACCATCTGCAGAACTGAGCACCGCTCGAACACCAGCCTAATGGCATGTACAAGCACAGGCCCTGCTCGGCGGAGATCATGCCAACACTGCGCTGTTTATCCGATCCTTCATGAACCTTGGTGGAATAGTGGTGACTACAATGGAGAGGCGATCAGGTATCCACTGAAGAAATAATCACGCTTGACTAATAGTAAAGAAAATAATCAATCATCACCCAAGTAAGAAAATATCAAACCGCTGTGAAGGAAGGTGTCGGTGGAGTAAAGAAATAATCAATCGCCTGTGATCGAATGTTTCGGTGGAGGGGACAGGAGAGGAGACATAAGGAAAACACTGATTATTGGAGGACGCACGACATGTTCGTATAGGCAGGCAGGTTTGTCTTGTTCGGGTGAAACATAACTGCAGGGTGAAGTTGTAGTAGACATCATGTAAATAGTGTATCAATCTGGGCCAGTGTGTCAGGTTGTCTGGATCATTATCATACGTTGGATCCATTATTAAAAACAGATCCATAGGATAAGGTATACGGTCAAGGTGGGTACTGGGTAGGATCCTGAACTTTGAGATGAGAGGTATTTATCAATTCTTTCACTCTTTTACGATATAGATAAATATAGATTCAGGGAATTTGGTTTTGCAAATAGTGCACAATCTGGTCTTGTGGATCGACTAATGGTACCTGCTAGCTATCCTAATTGGATGCATGAGTCCAGTATCTCTTTATTTTTTGCCTTTCTATTCTTAAAATTTGTGCCAGAGAATGGTATTGATCTTCGTTGTTATTGATGTGTAAGATATTTTATAATGCAAAATGGAATTGATTGGTTTGGTGATTATTTTGTAAAATTATACTTTTATCTCAGATGTACTCAGATTACTTTCACCATTTCACGTAAATTACTCATTAAAGGAGTGGAGATGAAATCTATTTTATGGTACGGTTTAGAAAATGTTAACCCTTTAAGTTCTCTTCCAGATTTTGTTCAGTGAACTATACATAGTTCGTATTTGCTAGTCTTCCTAGTGCCTACTGTATATGATAGCTATATGTGCTGCCAGCAAAACTCCACATTAAAATGAAATTTTGAAGCAATGGTTTGTCTGTTCTAAGTCATGTGTTATTCATTGTCTTTTGTAAGGTTAAATTGTGGTGTAACTGCCCTTTTTGGCCCGATGATGGAATGTGCAAACTTAGAGATTGTAGTGTCTGTGAGTGCCCAGAGAATGAGTTCCCTGTACCATTCAAGAAACCCTACACCGGACTTTCTCCAGATAGTATGATATGCCAAGAAGGAAAACCACAGGCTGCCATTGATAAAACCCTTGACAGGAAGGTTTTCAAAAGATGGGCTGAAACTGACAGTCCATGGACATCTGATGACGAGGTTGATACTGATAGTAGTAATTTATCTTTTCCCTGATCTAGTTTATTTCACACTATGTTTTTTATTTATTATCATTCATGATGATTATCAAACTGTTGTACCGATTTCAGATGAGTTGACTTACGTGAATCTTCAACTGAATCCTGAACGATACACTGGCTATACTGGTGATTCGGCAAGAAGGATATGGGACGCTATTTACAAAGAGAACTGTCCAAAATGTATGCATATGTGCTCTTTCACATGCTTGTTCTGCTTTAGTTATACTGGTTTGATTGACCATGTCAATTGCGACTAATAATTTGCATCTTAGCTGCTTATTTTATTTCACGACAACTCCATCATGTATATTTTTTTATTCATTGAATGTGTTTACATGTGCCATGTCATGAGTTCACTGCATGTTAAATGAATCAGTGATGGACTGATTATTTGAATCCTTTTTTTGAGATATATGTCAATAGCAGCTATCTTGTCTTCTTCTAAAGTAATCTAATATGTGTGGCATATATCGGTCCATCTGTTCTTCTTTAGCGTCTTGTTGTGCTCTTCTAGTTTTATGCCTGTTCCATTAGATGGTCCACATAACATGATAGATAATCCTATCATACACTTGAGTCTTGCATCAGTAAAGTTATTTTGACACAAGTTTTTTAATTGCCTTTTTCCTTCAGATCCCTCTGAAGAACTGTGCCATGAGAAGAAGGCATTGCACAAGCTTATTTCAGGGTTGCACTCCTCAATTTCAGTCCATATTGCTTACGATTATCTTCTTGATGAATCTACTAACTCAGTATGTGATCAAATTGTATACCTTTGTTTATTGTTTATTGGGACAAGTTTCATAATTGTTTTGACGACTTCTGATGAAAATGGCCACAGTGGGGACAAAATCTTCCTTTGCTGTATGACCGTGTCCTGAAGTACCCAGAGCGTGTCCAGAATCTGTACTTCACCTACCTGTTTGTTCTCTGTGCCGCGACAAAGGTTCCCATTTCTTCCTTACTTGATATTTACTCATTTCATTTGCATGCTATTGTTGAAGATCAAACTGTTAGGTTTCTTTTTGTTGGAAATCTGTGGTGGATAATGATTTGATTTGGAATCTTTCAGGCAGCAGATTATCTTGAGCAAGCCGATTACAATACTGGTAATCCTGAAGATGAAAACACAATCACTTGTGAAGCAATTGCTTTACAATTCCAAGTTAAGATCTGCATGTCCATTGCCTTTTGATGAAGCCAAACTCTGGCAAGGCGAAAATGGTCCTGAGCTAAAGCAAGAGATTCAGAAGCAATTTAGAAACATTAGGTCTGTGACGTATTTCCTGTGTTTAGAGTTCATACACACATATGCACCACTTGAATTCTTACCCCTGCAACATTTTCTTCATTAGCGCAATTATGGACTGCATTGGATGTGAGAAGTGCCGACTGTGGGGAAAGCTCCAAGTTCTTGGTCTTGGAACTGCACTGAAAATTCTTTTCTCCGTCAATGGAGACAGCCATTTGAATCAGCCCGTATGTAGTCCATTTCTCAAATACTCATTACCACTCCTGCCACATTATGATGAGATACATGCTGTCCATTTTGTTGGTATTTGCTCGAAGAACTGTTTGTTTGAAAGTACCATCCTCGTGTTAAGTTTCTAGCATTTAGTTCATATTGATCGCTTACATTTCCCTGGAACCATAGATCGACTTTAAAAAAGGAATGCACTATGAGTGCTATGCTAAATTGTTATTAAGCCAATGGAATCACTGTGTATTCTTCTTGAATTGACGAAAATATGAGTTTACCCTAAAACCATTAGTATTACCTTGTTTACAGTGGATATTTTTTTAACAATACTTTGTTCTTGCCTTCAAACATTACTTTGTTCTTGGTAATTGATCAGTTGCAGCTTCAGTGAAATGAGGTCATTGCATTGTTCAATCTTCTGAATAGGCTCTCAGAGTCTGTCGAATTTGTACATGAAAAAGGATCATCAATTGAAGAAGTCATTAAGGAACAGAGCCCTTCAACCCTTCGAAAGGGTGCTTCCAAGCCGAATGTTGAACTGGTAACCCCCATCTTCAGTATTATACTGTTTATTGCATTCATCCCTCGTAACTTGCATTATTTGATTCTCCTGCAGGACTTCCTCTGAGATGCAAGAGTGTAATTTGTAGCTACATGAACATGCTGGTAGGTTAACATATACATATACGGATGTACCTAAAGATCAACATGAGCTGGAAGCAGTTTCCTATACTTCAAGAGAATGAGACATAGACCCTTTCGAGCTAAATGCAATGATGGTTAACCTAGTTTGTTTTCCCCCTTCCTTTCATTTTGGTGGGTTTGGGCCCTTAAAATTTTCCATGTATAGTCTCCCTCCATTGTATAGGATCTCACCGCCTCTACGTCTGCCATGATCGAGAGGATCACCTAATATTCTTTTTCCCTTTGTATTAAACTGTGGCCACATAACCGCTGAACAGCTAACGAGCAAATCCTTTTTTCTGGATCAATTCATCCTCTTAAGGAAAGCTATAACGTATTTCTTAACTGAATTTCGTGTGGAGGTTATCAAGAGCTGGTCTGCTTGGTCTACAGCCCAGAACAAGCCGGAGCTGAACACTTCTGTGGTGTGATATCGAGATGGAAAATGTTTTGTTTATTTTATTTACTCTGGATATATTAAGATGTTCAGGTTGAATCTTCTGTGCAGAACCGTTAAATCATGCACCGGAGTTTAATGGTGCTTGAAGTTGATGCCTCAGGGCTAAGGTCCACAGCCACCACCAACAGCAACACAGTAAATTCCTTCTGAGTTAAAGCATGGCAAAGGAGCTTGGTGCGGGCCTGCTGAGACATATCGGCGGCATGGCTATGTTGCAGGAGGAGCGCTAGTGGTCACAGTGGTACTGTGGTAGTCAAGTCATGGAGCCAAGGCATCGTTGTGCTCCTATATATTGCTACTACTGCTGTGCACAGATGTATCTGTCGCGTATGGAGCAGAGAGAAATCACTGATGCGGTAACAAAAGGTTTATTTACTTGCTACCTGCTTCATTACCAGACATGTTATGCGTCCTTTTGGCATTCAGTGAATAGTAGCCATGCTAAGTTGATTACATTATTATTATTTTTCTTGGATTAATTGGTAAGTTTGTGTTTCTTTTAAATCATTTTATATTGGTAGCCCTGAATTCCTGATCTGGTTGGCAGTGCTACATTCGTAGGTAGCATGGTGAACATCAAGAATAATGAGATGTTTGGCTGTTGCCGTTGGTGTTTGGTGATGAGATGCTTGATTGTGTTATTGCCGTTGGTGTTTGATGACGCTTAGCTTTTGTTGCCATGCTAAGATGATTACTCATTGTCGATGCCATCAGCACGTAGGCGGCGCAATGGTCTTGTACTCTTGTAGGTTGTTGCAGACATGTCGTTAATCTGTGTCATTGGTGCTAGGACCGTCAAACATACTCTGTCCCGCGTCGCACTAGCGGCTGCCTAGCAAAGTTTGGCACCAAAGTCCACGCTAACAATGAAGCCACCATGCCTGCATCGAGCTCAGGCTGCTGAACTGCCTGACCGAGGTAGCAGCGAGTGCCATGGCGCGCGCAGATGAAGTTTGTTTTGTTATATATAGAACATCTGTGAACTCTTGCGTAGTTGCATTTGGGTCGTTCTTTTGACCAATGTGATTCGTTAATTGTTTACCCATGTACGCCAGTTGAAGAGCTCACAATTGGACTGTCCAAGATCTTCTTTGAAAAGGAAGGAGAGTAGCACATTTGCTTAGGCCTTAGATTGTTATCAGATTCACCTTAACTAATACAGAGGTGGAATTTACGGTGGAATTTAGTGAATTGACCAACAATAACGAATACTGACCTAATCATCGCCACCACAACAACAACAAGAAGAACTTAAGAATGCATATATATATAAAAAAAACCCCCCAAAGCAGTGATGGTACAGAGAGCACACACTGGCGCCTTCTCCTCCGGTCCCGACGACCTGTATACGTCTTCCTAGCAGCGCTAGGGCCAGCCGCCGCCGCCGCTGCACCCGCTGTAGGGGTAGCAGTAGGAGTAGGAGTAAGGGTAGTAGCTGGGCACGGCGCAGCGCCTGCAGCAGCAGCCCGGGGTCGGCTTGCAGCAGCAGCCGCTCTCGAGCCACGCCTTGCAGCGCCTCTCGCACCTCTCCTTGCACACCTTCTCGCACTTGTCCTTGCACTCCTTGCAGCAGGCGATCCTGTCGCACCTCTCCTTGCACAACTTCTCGCACGCCTCCTTGCACGGGTCCACGACCTTCTTCTCCGGGGGCGGCGGCGGCGGGGGCTTGGGCTTATCGTCTTCGACGCTGATGATAGTCACGGCGAAGCACTTCTTCTTGAGCTTCCGCGCGATGCGCACCGGGTCGACGGTGCCGACCACCGTCAGCGTGCACTTCTCAGTGTCAACGTCTATCGACTTGATGCCTGGAGAGGAAGCAGAAGCCGACATGTGCAAAGCCATTTTGTTGGAACTTGGAATTAGGCATGATACATTGCTTAGACAGATGGATGGATACCTTGGAGCGTCGCAGCAACTGACAGGATATCCCTCATGCATGTCTTGCCGACGAGGTCAGCTTTGATCACTATCTTCTGCAACAAGTAATGGGACAGCAAAACACACTCATCATCAGTAGAAATAGTTCGTGATCAGGATTCAGAAATAATCAGAATCTATATCGGGAGAAACAAATGTGACAGAAAATTAACCTTAGACATGGTGAGCTGATGGCTGGTGTCAATGACACCCCTGCATAGAATTTGCGTGTCCTGATAATAGATCTGTCAGCTGGAACTGAACTCTGTGCACAATCACTGCTCAATTCTCTGGTGTGCGCTTCATATAGCTAAGGTGCGGCAGCTCTGGAAGTCAACTCGACAGTACACTGCTTAGCTCACCTGCACTTGGCTGGTCCGAAGAACATGCAGCCAGAGCTTGCAAGTACGTTTCACCAGCACTGCTTAGCTCATCGGGGTTTGTCGCTTTTGGCTGCTGGTACTGGTAGTACAAGGGGATAAGGATTATATATGGTTGGTTCATCAACTGGGTTGTTGGTTTCTTTTAATTTTCTCGTGGATATACCTACCCAGTGCCCACAAGTTTGTCTGAATTCTGGCTTAGCAATAAGAGATTTTTAGGTGTTCAAGTGAGTAATGATATTTCTAACATTGGTAAATTCTGGCTTAGCAATAAGAGATTCTGTGTGCTAAATATGGTTTCATCTGCTGTGATCAGGTCGGTGTGAAAACTGAGAAATGATGTTTGTTTTCAGAGAGTAAACTGGAAGAGTATAAATATACTCCTGTTCCAAATAGCTGGGGTGCTTATGAACTGGGTAATTCTTTGCCCACCAGACAAGAAAAAGGTTTTGGAAGACTGTATCAACAAGATCAAGACCACGGGAATACAAGTACTGTGGATCCCATTTGGGAGTATTCACACCAACTGAAGTTCCAGAAAAGCGAAGCTGAGACTGGGGTAAAGCTTAACTCTGCTCTGAATGGAGCGATGATGCTGATCAAGACAGGAAGGCGCCCTTGGTGGAGTGAACCGGAAGATAACATGAACCTGGCATGATCCTGCTCTTCGGTTGTGCTACTTAGTGCTGTCGTCATGACTGATTGTCTTTCAGTCTTCAGTCGGTTGTTGCTTCTTATAGTTATCTTTGGGTCAGTTTTTTTTAGACAGTTCATCTTAGGTCTCGTCGTTTATTTTGCTGAACATGTGGTGCTGTTCGGCGTCCTAGGCTGGGCATTTTGGCATTCTGTGAACTGTGCTGTAAACCGTGAACCGTGATTGGTCTTTTAATAAAGTTGAAAGACCGGGGCGATCGCCCTAAGACTCTAAAAAATGTTCTGAATTCGTCCAACACCCGTGCAAACGTTTTCAGTAAATGCAACACGAAGTCGGCATATATGCGTGATTGTTTTAATAGCTCAATGAGGTCTGAGGCAGGTGGTGACCCTCATGATGGCAACACCTTCCCTACCAGAATACGGAACAAAATCTCGGTCTGTTCACCCGAGCGTATTGGGCTATTAGGCCAATGTGAAGAAACATTTGGCCCAACAACTTCCGATCTTTTTTTCGTTCTTCCCGCTTTCATTTGAGCATTGGTTGTCGAGTGAGCCAAAGCGAGAATTACGCATGGTCATGTTAAAAAAAAAAAGGAATTACGCATGGTCCTGTTTAGCACAACTTCACCAACAGCTTCATGAGTTATTATAAACTTTATTTTTTTGTTAAACACCCTTTTCTAAAACAATTTATTAGGTGAAGCTCTTTTTTTATATTCTCACAAACGAATAAATAGAGATGAAGCTGAATAATGGTCTTTCACAGCTCTCTCACTCATTTATTTCTGCAGCTATGGATGAATCTGTTGGCAATGCCGTTTTGCTAAACACTTTTTCTTTCTTCCCATTTTTCACTTAATTATAGCGCTACTTTAATTCTTTTTTCTTTCTTCCCGTTTGACTTCTGCTCTAAAATCTCACGTTTAGTGACAGAAAACCAACCAAAATATCAAGTAACATTGCATATATAGTAGAAGTACAACTGAAAAAAAAAAACAATGAACACAAACAAAAAAATGTGAGGTGAGATCCTTAGGTTAGTCTCAATAGAAGTTTAACAAAAGTTTCATAACATTAAATAATACAGACATATATGACATTAAATAAATAAAGAGAGATGCTAAAAGGTTCGTGAGATCAAATGAGTTTTACGAGAATGAAACTTACTTATATTGTTTCCAACGCATATTGATTCTTGTAAACTGTGATATGAAACCCACAAAAACCATATAAATGTTTTCGCAAAATAAAAAAAAAACCATATAAACGTGCCACAGAAAGACGTACAACTCCCCACTCTGATCCCCGTGGCGGAAACCACACATTTGGCATGCAGGAGTCGCATGCAGAAGAGAACACTACTGGATGGTGCACGCTCCAACATGTGACCTCTCTTCGTAGCAGGCGTAGTAGGGGTACCTGCCGGCGGCGCCCCCATAGTAGTAGCCGCCGTAGGGGTAGCTAGGCACGGCGCAGGGGTCGTACTCGCCGCCGCCGCTGCCGCGGGAGCTGCTGGGCTTGCAGGAGCAGCAGCACTTGCCGAGCCACTCGTTGCAGGCCTTCTCGCACTTGTCCTTGCACTCCTTCTCGCACTTGTCCTTGCACTTCTTGCAGCAGGTGATCTTGTCGCACTTCTCCTTGCACAGCTTCTCGCAAGCCTCCTTGCAGGGGTCCTTCTTCTCCTTGGGCTTGTCGTCCTCCACGCTGACGATGGTCGCCTCGAAGCACTTCTTCTTGAGCTTCTGCACGATGCGCACCGGGTCCACCGTCCCGACCACCGTCAGCGTGCACTTCTCGGCATCGATCTCCATAGACTTGATTCCTGGATGCATGGCGGTCATATCATACATGGCATCAGCTTGACAGCAGGTATATATACACACATTGTTCATTAGATACAGAGATAGAAACGTAGATACCTTGGTTCTTGGAAACAATTGCTAGGATCTCACTCCTGCATTTGTCGCCAATGAGGTCAGCTTTGATAACTATCTTCTGCAATATGATGAGCAAACCGAAAACATTCAATACGAATAATGATTCATGGCCACAAATTCGGAGTTGATCTGCAGTAGAAAATAATATATGGCAACATTCAATCACAAGAACGGAACCTTAGACATTGTGATCGAGATGATGACACCCACACCACCCCTGGGTTGGAAGGGATAGCAGACTGCGTCTGTGTGGTAGGGAGGATACGTAGGGCTCTGCTGGCAGGATCGGACGTAGATAGCACTGAATGTTCTATGCGGAATGGCGAAATATATGTCCAATCCTAAGCAGTTTATAGGCGGCAATTCTGGAAGTCAACTCGGCGAGACAACAGCTACTGTCAACACGCCATTGGATGGGACCTGGTCGTAGGAATGAATATGCAGTTATACACACACTTGTGATCCACACTTGCAGTGCAGGAATTATCATATTCCAGCTGGTTCTGAATACTGGAGGTTGCAACTGTCTGCTGCACTGGTTAGTCAATTCCCTTGCTCTGAGATGTCACTGACTTGGCTCATAAGGACTGGTCGCTTTTTGCTGGTACAAATGTTAGTTAGGATAGGGGATTTTTAGGGAGTAAAAAAATATGGTTCCTCATCAAACCGGGTCCGTCGTCTACACGTTGTTTCTTGGTCGTGGAAATGTCAGCCGAATGCAAAAGGTTTGATTTTAGTTTGAGTTCACCCAACACCTCACCAACAAACATTTATATATCAGAAAGTTGGGAGATCGGACACGCATATATATCTTACAATTTACTAAGATATGCGCGTGATCCTGATCATACCTTCCAAGGAAGCATACTTGCAAAGACTAGGAATAATTTCTTAATTTGTTCACATGGTCATGGTGTATTATGATATGCATATATACGTGTTTTGTTATATGAAAAAGAATTAAAAATTTCTTTCCTAGAAGAAGTAACTATATATACTTCTTTTTCTATGGAAACATCAAGGCAACCAAACTAAGCTATTTTCTTTATTATTTTTTCTTTCATGGATATATAACTCAATAAAATCTTGACATGATTCTTTTTGGTAATAATAACTCTATGCAACTAAAATGGTTGCATCAAGTGGATCATATGAGAACTATGATGTAACTAAGTACACCCCTGCCCCCCATCATATATAGGTAGATCTTTTATGTGATTTACCTAAGCACACCCTGCCCAGCATCAATGATTAATTGGAAGATGCTGGTTAAACTTCACTGGCAACCACATTAATTTGAATATAGTATTCATATGGATACTTAACGTGCAACGTATTAGTTTGCTTGTGGAATGTTGCAAACATTCTGTCATTCAACTGTTCGTAAAAGGACCACGGTCCACACAATATGCTTATGACAACATGTGGGGAATTTGCTTGAACAAAATCAATGTTCAAACAAAATAATGACTAGAACGAACAATTAATCAAGTGACACAATGAAATGGAAGCATATACATATGAAATTAATTGAAAACAATGTTCAAAAGAAACCAAACAAAATCATGTATGAGGCATGACAAGCTACTCTGCAAAAAGTTCAAATCCTCCTGCATTTAATTTACTTCATACAGCGCGGTTTCTTTGCTGAGACCTCTTCGGCCACTATAAACCCTTGGATTCAGCATTCAGCAACATTGGTGTTGGCGATTGTTGTTGTCACGTCCATGACAATGCAAGTAAAACAAAATCATGATGTGAGATTACAAATGTCGCTAGAGTGGCTCTGGCAGTTGAAGACTCGCTTTTTCGTTGGAGCTTGGTACGTAACAGTTCAAAATATAGTTGTAGTCCAGCATTTCCTGCCTATGAGATCAACTCTACTCTCTATACTCTGCAAAGCTCCAAGAGAAGGCAATAAGTTTAGCAGTAACTTGTCATGCACATGATTGATAAGTTTCTTAAGCAAGAATTATGACTTTAAGTTTCTCTTGTAGAGGCATAAAAAATGTTACTGCTTTGGACATTATGTCTGCTGAGCAAGTCTGAAACAAAGGAAGAACACAGGAGGACCTTGTTGGAACCTCTGAGAAACAGCTGCCAAACCAAATGTCAACTTGAGTACCATGTAACATTGGGTAGGAACTGGTCATATGATTGACCAATAATGCTGTATTTGATTTACCAAGATGGTAATTGTAACACCCCAAAATTTATAATTTTAAAAATAGAGTTAAAATGATTTATTTATATATTTTTGTGCTCATGAAAACCTTGAAAAATAATATATTTTGTTATATTAAAATTTATCATAGGCTAGAAAATGTTTGGGCATGCATACTGGTGCATTTTGATTTATGTGATGAGTGGTTTTTGATTCAAAACTCAAAATAATTCAAAATGCTTTTGAAATTGGTTTTGAAATAACTTTAAAGAAATGGAAAACTCTGTCTCTTTCTCTCGTTTGGAAATCTCCGTGCCACTTCCTTGCCTACGAAGCTGCAAGCCCAGCTCTACTCCATTGGCCCAGCAGCAGACCATGGTCCAGCAGGAAGCCAAGCCGCTTGATGGCGTCGTCCTGAACCTTCAGTTCAAGGCCGAACAGGACTCTGTCCAAAATTAGATGCAGCCGAGCCGAGCCCGATCTTCTACGATTCTTGGTGTGATCTTCACGCCTAGCACGCCTATAAAGAGCCGAAGTCCTATCCACGTCCGTGTTTTTGCACCTCCTCCGCCAGCTATCTCAGGTGCCGCATCGCCTCCACCCCGAACCCTAACTCGCGCCGCCCTCGCTTTGAGCTTGCAGCGCCGCCGTTTGGGTCTCGCCGAGAAGACCACTCGAGCTGGCCGCCGAGCATCTCCGCGTGAAAGCCATTGTCGCCGTCCGCAAACTGCTGACGAGCTTCACGTCAAGGAAAGCCCGCTGTTGCCGCCGCCTCGTCGTCGTCTGCTTGCCGCTGGATCTCGGCGCTCCATGAATGCTCCAGCCCTGTGACCTTCACCATGTCCAGCCATTGCCATATCCTTTCATCTTCGGCATGGCAGTCCACACGTCGTTCCCGTCTCGTCGCTGTCAGGGCCGCCGATCCTCGTCAAGATAAGATGCTGCTCCCGCTCCGACATCCATGTTTCTGCCAGTAAGATCCATCGTCTCCGCCTTACCGTTGCTCTCTCTGTATCTATCTCTCATCTACCCTGTGTTTCTCTTTGTCGTTTATGTCGCAGCAGACCAACAGATCGAGGTGCCCTGCTTCTCATAGCACCGTACGTGCATCATGCATATATCGTGCAGCAGTAGTTTCAGCCGTATCCTGCTTTTCTCCTACCGAGCTCCCATGGACAAATCTGCCGGTGTACATCCATCTTCCTGAGAAGCCAGCCATTGTTAGCAGCACGTACAAGTTCCATCTTGGCTGGGCAAGCAAGCAGTTCATCGACTTCTACCCTGCTGCTCATCATCACGATTGCCTTGAAAGCATACTTGCATGCTACTAACTCAAGTGCCATGCATGCCTGAAATTACACGTACGGTACGTGCAAGAACGTCACATCTATCCTATACAGTTTTGTCTATACTCTATTCTATCTAGCTAACCCTATCCGTCTATTTATGGTTTAGCATAGACTAGACGTGTTCTTCATGCCATATAATTATGTTTTAACTAAACTAAATTAATAACATTCATACGATTTTGCTCAACTAAAATAAATCAAGCTTATAGTTGTTTCTCTCGTGTGGTGTACTGCTCTTAGTTCTCTCCATTTGTTTGCTTGTATGTTTATCGGTGTGCTACGATCTGCAAGTAGAGAAGATGCTATCCATCGATGTTGAAAATCAGAAGTTTAGTGTTCCGAAGCTACAGAAGGGAAGACAAAGTTGATTATTCTCTAAACAAGTTGCTTTGGGTGTAAAGCAAGTTTTAAGGCAAGTATAGCTTGGGTTTTATTTCTATAAACATGATCTTGTGACTTAATTAATGTTTACGCAACAAACGTTAAAAGATGACTTTTTAGTAAATTAAGATCTTATATGTACGTGATCATCCGGGATTTACAGTATACCTATGAGGGCTATATGGCTCTGGCTTTAGCTTAGTATGAGGACCTCCTCTAGCTTGTTAGAGGTTACCCATGTGGCGCAAATGGGGATAAGCAGACTGTGGATCCCTAGGACTGGTTGTATCACACAGACTGACTAATGAAACCTAGCGGCCCTAACTTGTTAGATGAACCTTTAAAAGGCTTCATAGTGAACCCTGTCGGTCTTCCTTGGTAGTGGGCTAAGAGGTTGGATGCCTCAGGCGAAAGGGTAAATCACAACTCATAGTAAAAGTGTACACCTCTGCGCAGAGTTTAATAAACTAGTGTACTAGCCTTACTCAAGGACACGAGTGGCCTTGGAGACATTTACATTAAAAATGATGATTCTTGTTATGTTAAGATGCCCATTTATTTATTGTTTATATTTTACATTATTTATTGTTACCATGATCATGAGTTTATAGCTATACTATCTTATTGTTATATTTGCGGAGTTCGACATGGACTCACTCTTGCTATTCTCCCCACACCTCAGGACAAGTTAGGCTTGTTGTCAACCAGTCAATTTAGATCCAGTGGAGTGAAGTCTACACTGAAGATCGAAGTGTCTTTCCGTTGATAGCTACTTAAGGGTATAACTCTCTTTTACTATATTGTTATATAATTTAAAACATTGTTTACTGATACTATCCTTTGATTATAGCTATTTGTAAGATTTATCTTCAGAGACTCACAAATGGTGTGTATCTGGTTTTATTCTTAAAAACCGGATATTATAGTCATACTATTAATAAATACCTGGCCCTCTCTTTATTACTACCCCCTCGTTCTCAACATCCTGAAATGTAGAATTAGAGATACCTAGTTGGTCGGAATGCCTTACAAAAGAACTGGAGGGAGTATTTTGCAATGGAAAATATTTTAAGGAAAACTTTTACCCATGGTGCCTCTAATTAATCAGCACAATACAAGTGACAAAAGAAACATGAATCCTAAAAATTCTCAAAATATCTTCTGGCTACGAACCCGTAGACTCTAATCACAATTGATAATAATAGCCACGGAATTAATCTATCATATTGATAACCATTGGATTATTACTATAATCTAGATTATGTATAGGATTATTGTAATCAGGATTATGAGTTATAATAATCATAATATTTGGATTCCTAGATCGGGTGATGGATTATGGTTTTAATTAAAGTGCAAAAATTCTATTTTATCCTTTTTAGTTTGGCATATTGGACAATAGATTGGGGTCAAGTTAGACTTTTTAGTCCAGTTGGCTAAGTCACTCGAGCGGCACTCCACATGTCCTAAGTTCGATTCCCTATAGGAGTGAATTTCAGACTGTGGTTAAAAAAAATCCCCTCACTCACCCCAGGTGCCAAAGCACAGGTATTGAGATCGGCCCATTTCACGGGTAACGTCGGTGAGAAGGTGACTTTTTCTTAGTTGAAATGCTGCGGCGGCAGTCTTAACCGCCCCGGTCGAGTTTTTTTTTTATAATCCTGTAAAATCTAGTCTCACCTGGATGATAGGTTATGGTAATCAGGGAGTTTATGTTATAATAGTCTGTCATATAATCGATCCAGTTGAGATCAAAGTTCATTATAATAATAACCTGTTATTTAATCAATCATGTTTGGATCAATATTTAATTATATAATTTGATTATTATAATCATAGGGGATGTGATTTTGTTTCATTTTTTGCAAGCTTCCATGTATGCACTTGGAGCCTCTACCTATTTTCCCTCGAAATAGTTGTAAGTTACTTCCTCGAGTCTAAATTATAGTTCACTAGCTTTATCTTAAATTATTTTTATATAACTTTTAAGTTTATAGAAAAATATACCAACATCTACGATATTGAATTAGTTTAATTTATTAATACGAAATATGTCTTGAAGCTTGTACATGTTTAATGCTAAATGAATTATAAGTTAGAACAAAGGGAGTAAGATTTACTCATGTGGTGGTGAGACGCGATAAAATTGATGTAGAAACCACTCGGTCAACTGTTTGGGTTGAGATCTCATAAAAGAACTACTCCATGCAGTAGGACTGATGACAGCGCAGCTGAAGGAAGATATGAGTACGATTGATTAATTCCTGCTCCCACGTATCAGAAAAAAGGACTTGTGGTGTGAGTTTAGCCGTTGTGATATCAGTCGAAGATCGCTGCCTCTCAATTTCTGAACTCCCACAATAGTAAGTGCTAGTAAGTGCCTTGGACGTACTTTGGCCACAGTCGAGTTGACAGAGATAAATAGAGAGCTGGGCTGCTGCCAATGCTACCGACGAGATTAGCTTGCTCGGAACATATATATGTTGCCATAATAATGCCTGCTAAGCTTCCCTCAAAAAACAATGCCTGCTAAGTGACAACAGGATTCAAGTCAAGATCTTAGCGTCCAAGCAATTGCCTCTATACAGCAAATTGGGCACCTCATAAGTGTTTCTGTTTTGCATGGTTAATTAGTTACCATTCTAAACTAGAATCGGTTCTGGATTGCGGGTGCCCAATCAATTGGTGTGTCGCGAGGGGTTCACCAAATCAACATGTTTGAGCGCCGTCCTGAACACAAGCAAGACTATTTGTAGGAAAAGGCTGCAGGAGCACCAACCAAAGGAGTGAAATCGCTAATAGCTCGGTACTCTTGCATTGGTAGTTTGGGACATTTGGAAGGAGCAAAATGCACGGCTCTCTTTGAACGCCGACGGTCTGATCCGTGCTGGAAACGCCATCGATGAAATTGTGAAAACCAGGGAAGATGCGACGTTTTGGTGCATGGCAGGCGGCAGGAGTAAAAAGGGACGACATGCTTTGGCCATCTATCTACTGAACTAACTTTCCTTTTTAATCTTCTTCAATAGTAGAGAAAAATTGTAATATCGGGGTACAGTAAAAGAAATACGACTGGCCTTCTGAGACAGAAATTTAGGAGTATATATATTGCTGGGTGTTGAGTCACCCTTGGGATCGAAGGAAAATCAGCTGGGTGACAGGCTGACAACAGAAGAATTGAAAGTGACCTCGTTAGTCGTTAGAAGACTCCTATATAAGTCAACTCAACAGCTGAAGCGCCACTTCAAATGGCACTAAAACATGCATGAATTGGCTCAAAGGACGTGGTCGTATCGTCGTCTCTGCCGTAGGTTGGTTGCAGAGGTAACCCCGGATTGGCTTATTTGGTTAGGTCTGCAAGTAGCTAAGCCCTATCATATCTTTTTTTTTTTTGGTGACTTAGGGCCCTATCATATCGTAGGTATGCAAATTGCAGGGCAACGCATGGACTGAGTTGGCAAACCAACTTCTTGTTTTATAATAGAAGATATCCAGCCTAACTCTAGGAGAGAGGCTTCTTCATCTGTTTATATTAGTTTGGGCAAAACAGTGCCGACTTCATTCACACAGCTAGTGCCGCCGATGGAATGGAATATCCATTGGACTTCAGAAAAAAAAAGATATCAGTTGCTCTAAAAAACATTATGATGAAAAATAAAATAAAATGCACGACGTGTATGGTGGAAGTGCAATCAGATAGCTGAGAAAATGTCAGCAAAGAACCAAGAGTTGATACCTGCTGGGGGCTGGGCCGCAGGTTCCTGTTCAAGGCTCTAATTTGTGCCAGACCGTCAAAAGCAGTGATGCGCTTATCTTCATGTTTCAATAACATTTTCGACATTTTGTATGTGGTTTATGACGGTTCAAGGATGCAAGATAAGTTGTTCGTAAATCAGCAAATAGGCTAAATGGATTTGTTCCTTTGGAGTCGGGTTGAAAGTTACTTAGAAAGGGGGCGCCTTAGCGTTGTCCTTAAAATATTATCTTGTCAATCAACAACAAATCAAATTTAGATTAAGAAAAATCAAGGACAAAATAAAATTATACTCGGATATTCCTTTTCGTTATAAACACTTTTTACTCAGATAGTCAAAAGATGAAACAAAATGGCACCCATACATAACCCGTGGCCTAAAATAAACAAAAATACTGAACTGAACAACTATTGGGTTCCTTACATTGAAACATACATATCCATTGAAGTTCAAGTCTTAATTTAAAACGCATGTGTTTGTATTTTTGGATATATTGGTATTTTCTTTCCGTAGGTGAGGTGTCCAACGTCCTAAAGGTTAGTCGTTTGGAGATGCACTGCAGGTCTATCAGAGCGTTATTATCAACCATCACAAAAACCTGCATTTGAGACGGGTTAATATAATAACCATCTCCGATATTGTAGTCCACATGGCAGCCATCTGTGGTGGCTCAATCTTAGAGACGGGTGTTACTTAGAACCGTCTTAGATATATTAGTGTCACGCGATATTCACGCAGAGACGGGTAGAAAATCAGTGAGGTGGTTATGTCAGCCTCCTTTTTTGCCAAAGCTATTTGTGACGGTGATTTATGTTACCTGTCACTAAAATACCAAAGACCTCAGTTGCCGTGAGCAGCGCAGGCGGCGGGCGCACACGGTGGGGGTGGGGGTATGGGGAAGAGGGAGGGATCAGAGCTGCGGCGGGGAAGGGAGGCAACGACTAACAAAACGATCGATGCCATTCTGATCTTTTGCCTACAAGATGCGCGCATGGCTCTATATAGCATAATAACTCAATAGGTCCTTACATAAAAAACTTTAAAGGAGTAAGTCAAGGAGACCCTCTTTCTCCTATCTTATTTAACTTTGCTGCTGATTGTCTTACCAGAATGATCTTAAAAGCCAAGGGAATGGTTGGTTTACCGGCTTAATTGATCACATCATCCCTAGAGGAGTTGTTATCTTACAATATGTTGATGATACAATTTTGTATCTTAAGGATGATATAACGGGGCTAGAAACATGAAGTTGCTTTTATACTTATTTGAGCTGATTGCTGGGTTAAAAATTAACTTCAATAAAACTAAAGTTTGGTGATAAATGATAAGGAATGTTGGGGACTACAATATGCTAAATTTTCAACTGCCAAGTTGGCTTGTTTCCTGTCAAGTACCTTGGGGTTCCCATCAGTCCAAGTAGGCTTCATGTTGCTGATTGGCAACTAATAATTAAGACTTGATGTTTGGAAAGATGGCACAATGACCATGGCTAGAAGATACACCCTAATCTGTGCTTGCCTAAACAACTCCCCAATATACCACATGTCTTTGTACTTTTTTTTCAAAGTCAACCACCATGGAAATTTACAAGATTAGAAGGAATTTTTTCTCTCAAGATGGAGGACTGAAAAAGAAATATCATCTCATCAAATGGACTAAAGTATGTAAATGCAAGAAAAAAGGTGGAGTGGGAATAAAAGACTTAACCAAGCTGAATATCAGTTTGTTAAGCAAGTGGTGGTGGAAACTAGAGTGTGAATGTGGCTTATGGCAAGATATTGTGAAAGCAAAATATTTGGCTACTTCTAATATTCATTCTGTTAATCACAAACTCCAAGATATGTGGATTGACATACTCAAGATCAAAGAGCTATACTTAAAAGGAAGAAGTGTAGTTATAAATGATGGTTCGAAGACCGGATTCTGGCAACATGCCTGGGTATTTGACAAACCATTATGTTCTATTGTGCCTGAGCTTTTTTTCTCTTTGTGAACAAAAGGATGTTTTGTTAAAGAAGTAGAATCCAGGGAAGTAAATATCTCATTTAGGAGATGGCTTCCTTTAGAACTGAGAAAAATTTGGAATAGAATCTGGGAACATGTGGAAGCTTTTCAACTCTATGATTCTCTTGATAAAATTACTTGGAAATTTGAGAAAATGGGTAAATTCACTGTAAAATCAATGTATAACTACCTCAAACATATTTGGAAAGGGAAAATCCCTCCCAAAATTAAAAACTTTATATGGTTACTTTTGAATGATGTTGTGTTTACTAAAGATAACTGCTTAAACAGAATTGGGTGGGAAAACCCACTTGCTATTTCTGTGATTGCAATGAATCTAACTCATTTGTTCTTCCAATGTCCCATGGCCAAGGTTGTGTGGGGATGAGCAGCTAGTTGCATTGGTGCCCCTGATTTACCCACTACTTTAGATAATTGTCGGTTATGGTTAGACAAATGGTTGTCTTAGGGAAAAAATTTTCATGTACTTGGTGTTTCAGCTATTGGAAAATACGAAACAAAGCTTGTTTTTTATAAGAAAATTATATAAAATCCTATAGAGGTAATTTGTTATGTTGCTGCTCTAATGAAATTCTAGGCAAGTTTATACTCTCGACAAGAAAATGGTGGAGGAAGGTGTTAACCTAATGGTTGAAATAGCAATGAAGCTCATTGCTGAGAAGAAGGCGAAATTCTCCACCAATGAAGGCAAATCTGGAGATCAGGATGGCGGCTTCCCCAAGGATTAAACAAGCAAGTGGGCATGATGGACGATGGGCGACGTCGAAGGAGAACAAGATCCTTGACAAGTTGCTGATAATGTCTAAAGCTTTGGTTGTTTTTATGACCTTGATGTTTCTTACAATTAGATAGTTTGCGGTTTTGGTTTGTCGTAGTCTTTGGCAGTAGTTGTAAGATCTCTTCTATCCTCTTGTGTGGGGGTGGGGGGAGGGGCGTAGGGGGGGTGGTCAAGTGCAGTTTGTGGTCTTTCAAAATTTGTATTCCTATCTTACGCTAGAGGTCTAGCTCTACATGTCTAGGACTATCTCATATTTTTTGCTTGTTTCCTAAAACATCTACGATGCTTGTATTTCTATTTTTCTTAAAAATGGAAGGGAGTCTCCAGTTCTAAAAAATGTCAGGAACCCTCGCCTTACTTCAAGAGGCATAGGGACTTGGCACCAGTAGTGAGGAGTGCTTCCGTGCACTCTTGGTTAATTGGTCAACCATTCTATAATCTTCCTCTTTCATGGCATCTGTTGCATAGGTTTCGATCCTTAGATTAGCGCCACTAGCTTCCACAACTGTGCACCCTCGATCGGGGAGATTTATCTTCGCCAGGGGCAACTCCCTTGTTTATATGCCTGATCCTATTGAATGGACTGCCATTCTTGTTGTCGTCAAGCAGTGGATCGGGCCTTCTGGTGACATCACACCATCTCGTCGCCTTCTCTGTGCTCGCCCCGCGAGGTGTCACCGCATCCTGTGCCATCATGGTGGTGGCTCAATCCAGGTCAACACCAACACCATGCCACCATGGTGGTGGCTAGCAAATCTATGCCACCCTCACGTGAGTCCGTATGACCGCGACCTGTTGTGTGACTACGTCACCCCATTCGACTCTCTGGCAGTTCACGTCGGGCCACTCGCCAAGGGTGCCACCCGATTATCAGGCCGCACCACCGCCTCTGTGTTGCCTCGTTGGGTACACTACTGCTATTATATCTTTTTATTTTCCTGGTCATTGATCGGGTTGAGTCGTTGGTCGCCTATCGACCTCTTGTGCTGCTCCAAGTACGTCGTGCATTGTCCCAAGTTACAGGGCTGCTCCTGTGTCAACTTATCAGACCACAGCACTATCGCCCTTGTGTCTTCTTCGAAGTTGCATCTACATCGCCATCCCCTGTGCACCGATGACTGTACTACACAATCTTTGCTACACCATCCATCTGAAGAAAGTCTTCATCCTTCTTAAATTATTGTGTCTTCGTCATCGAGGAGATATCTTCACCCGCGCCGTCATAGAGCCTTGCTCACCAACCACCCCTCGCACGCTACTTCTTCGCCCAACACAACCATGTTGTCAAATGTTGATGCATGGTTGGGGCCCCTCCTGCCTTGTACGTCTCGTATTGTCAACACCAACGCATGCTATCATCCTTGACGCATCATTACTGGCTCCATCGGCTTCGACATCGACCCTCCCATTTCCATCCAGCTATCGTATACGTGAGTCCACATAGGTTTTCTCTCTAGAGGCGTTTGTATCGCACGACCTGTGATAGCGGAGGAGATGTCAGTTGACTTCTTCTCCCGTCTCACCATCTGTGGTGCTCCCGTTGTGACTATGGATGTCAATTGACTTCTTCTCTAGTCTCACCATCTGCGGTGCTCCTGTTGTGAGGGAATGTTAGGTAATATTTAGTGTTAGGAGATCCGGGCTTAGTGCATAGGAATGACACGGTCACTCCCTTTACTTCGAGGCATGAAGACAGGGCAGTATTGGCAATGAGTGCTTCGACACAACTATTTTGTACGTATGCACTCTTGATTAATCAGTCACACTTTCTGTAATCTTCCTCTTTCTTCTAGTCCATGAGGAGAGAGCGGTCGTATCGCACCCCTGATTAGTTATGCGGCGTGCAAAACTTTCTCAATGTGTAAATTTGTTGATTACGAAAGAATGCAGCATAGTTTCTTAGTAATCAATATAACTCTCTCCATAAATAAACAAATTCAAACATGAAAAGCATGCACATCCTTGTTTAATTAAAACTTATTACAAACACTCTACTAGAGTCCAGTACGAAAAATAAAAGGCGTGGCTAGTTGTAATAAGTATAACGCAAGCCCACTCTCAAAGCAGAATAAACCGACCAATTGAGGCCTAAAAGGAGGACAGTCCAGTCAACTAGGCAGGAACCCACGCAAAACCCTAAGGAGGAAGGGGAGCAGGGCATGGCTTGCGCTGCCGCCGTCATCCCGGGCCCTTCATCGCCGCTTCTGCAAAACCGCCATGTCACCGAGATGAATTAGAAAATTAAGATTAAATAAAATAGAAATTAAGGATCCACAAGATCTCTTGATTGCTTAGGAGTCAAGTCCAATTGAGACTATAAATATTTAGAAGTTGTAATCAGTTAAGAGCAATAAAGAAAAGGGTTCATCCTTATCTCCCTCTCCCACCCTGTGCCGCCGCCTCATCCTGCGCCATCGCAGCCGCAGCCGCCGCCCCCAGCCACGCGGTGCCCCCTTTCCCACACCGCCACGTGTCCCCTAGGCTTAGGCCCCTTATACTAGTCATTAGCCGCCAAAAAGTATATGATCTTGACTCAGACACTCTTTCTTAAGATTTGAAACTTCGTAGTTGGAATGTTTTTATTTAAGTTCATTTAGCTCAATACTCAATACAAGATTGTGATATACTCACGAATGAATATGTAGTTGAATGGTACATATAGAGAGGTGTTGTATTGAAAAAAGTTTTGAGCTTAATTTGAATAGTGATGACACATGTTTTTGTTTCTCCAACAGCTTCCCGAGGATATTTTTAAAACGTTTGGAGTTGCTCCAAATCTGACGTGGCATGTAGTGTAGTCCATGGGACTCCATACTTTGTTCCCATGTGATTTTGGCAGCTGTTCATAAGGAATCGATGATGTCCATTTTCCAGAACGGCTGATGTTCGTAGTATCACGATGTCTGAATATTACCAAACGGTGGTATTTGTATTATATGTCTGGTCCAGATGACTGGATATCTGTTTTATCTAGTGGGAAGAACATCGGATTTATTTCGAAGTGGAATTGTCCATAAGTAGTGACTATAATCATCAAGAAAAATAAACATAGTAGTTATAGACGGGGTAACTAAGAACAGGTGACGTCCAAACGTCGGAATGAACTAACTGGAAGGGGAAAATGTCTGTGAGTCAACAAATGGAGACGAACATGTTACCCAAGCCGACATGAAGCACATGAATGAGCATCAGATTTATTACATTGAAAAGGAAAAGTATGCAAAAGTTGGGAGGTGATGTAGCTCAGTTTTATCTATCCCGAGTGACAGAGGCCAAAGGGGAGGACGTGTACTGCACTTGAGTGCATACGCATAGTACACACGTTGCTCGTCCATAGTACTTTGATATAGATAGATAGAAAGACAGATAAACAAATAAATAGACATAGACAGATAGACAGACAAACAGGCATACAGATGGATCATAGATAGATAGATAGATAGATAGATGTCCCTTCTGTGCATGTAAATTTGTTGGTACACTGCCGTGCACCTGACAAACATGGACGTCTCACCGTTTCATGCACTGGTGCTCATTTCCGTCCTCTCCCTTCTGCTCCTATTCACCATCTCGAAGCTGTCTCAGAACCGCGGAGATGCCCGGCGTCGTCTACCACCGTCGCCCCCGGGCCTTCCCGTCGTCGGTCACCTTCCCTTTCTTGGCTCCCTGCCTCACCGCAAGCTTCGATCAATGGCCACGACGTACGGCCCCGTCATGCTCCTCCGCTTCGGCCGCGTGCCCACCGTGGTGGCCTCCTCGGCGGCCGCGGCGAAGGAGATGATGAAGACCCGGGACCTGGCCTACGCAAGCCGCCTCTGCGGACCGATAGCCGAGCGCCTTCTCTACGGCGGCCGTGACATGGTGTTCGCGCCCTACGGCGAGCACTGGCGCAAGGTGCGCCGCGTCTGCGTGCTCCACGTGCTCAGCCAGCGAAGCGTGCTCTCCTTCCGACGCGTCAGGGAGCAGGAGACCGCCGCCCTGCTCGACCGTGTCCGCGGCGCCGCCAGCGCCGTGAACCTGAGCAGTCTCCTCGTCACCTACTCTAGCGGGGTCAGCTTGCGGGCCGTGTTCGGCTTCGGCAACGACGAGTCCAGCTATGGACTCGACGGCGAAGGGAAGATTCTTAAGAAGTTGTTGGTCGAACTCATGGACCTGCTGGGCTTGGGCACACTCGGCGAGGTCGTGCCGTGGCTGTGGTGGGTGGACTCGCTGACGGGAGTGCATGCCAAGGCGACACGAACGTTTCAGGCGCTGGATGCCTTGCTGGAGCGGGGCATTGCAGACCACCGTGCGCGGCGCCATGGAGGCCAGCGGGAGGGAGACGGTGGCGGCGGCGACGACGACAGTCGCCGCAGCTTCGTGAGCCTGCTGCTGGATGCCAAGGAAAAGGAGGAAAAGGCGGAAGAAATCCTGTTTGATATGGTAGCCATCAAGGCCATAATCCTGGTATGTATACTTTGATTTTATTGTTGGCTTGCTCTCTGAGTATCGAGTAATGACTGCAGTGCCATATATGTGTATAATGCTATATACTGTATGGTTCAGGATATGTTCGTAGCCGGCTCGGATACGCCCACCTCTGTTGTGGAATGGGCCATGGCTGAGCTTATCAACCATCCGAACGAGATGCACAAGCTCCAAGAGGAGATACGCACGGTCATCGATGGCGGCGTCGACAACCAAGTTAACGAGGATCACCTCGGCAAGTTGCGCCACCTCAAGCCGGTGATCAAGGAGACGCTTCGTCTGCACACGCCGGCGCCGCTCGTGGTGCGGGAGACGATCGAGGACACGGAGCTGCTCGGCTACCACGTCCCAGCGCGCGCCAGCGTCCTCATCAACGTCTGGGCCATCGCACGGGACCCAGCGACGTGGGAGCGCGCCGAGGAGTTCCTGCCTGAGCAGTGGCGCGACGACGACGGGGCCGCGGCGGCGGGGCAGTACTTCACGTTCTTGCCATTCGGTGGTGGGCGGAGAGGGTGCCCTGGGGCCGGGTTTGGCATGGCGAGCGTTGAGCTGGCGCTAGCGAGCCTGCTGTACCACTTCGACTGGGAGCTGCCGGCTGGTGGGCCGACTGTCGACATGGACGACCTGATGAGTGGATTGGCCCTGCGGTTGAAGAAGCCTCTGCGTTTGGTCGCTAAGCCATGGTCTCCTTGGTAAGATCGATAGATCATGGTGTCGATCCTACTGTGTCCGAATATTAATACTGTATAGACACCAAATCCAAAGAATATACAATGCTTTAAAATCCACCGAGATTCAGCCTCATAGGTCATAGTAGGCTCATACGGAGTGTATACTCCGACTCGCTCGCGCTAGCATGGAAAAAGAGCGACAGCACTGCGTTGAAAAAAAGCGACAACACTGACCCAAGGCCAGGCGACAGCACTGACCCGAGGCCAACGGCTAGAGAAGCACCTACTATTAGACTATCAGATTCCTCACCCGACTAGGCTAGGCGAGGTGTGGGAACTGGCAAGGCCGCAAGGGTTGGAAACGACCCCATACACACAGTTCACGAGGTTCGATCAAGGGCACGCGTACTCAAATGATGACGAAGCGCCTCCATGACACGCGGGCCTGCTCGACCGTCGTCGTTGCCCCTGTCGCCCTGGAAATCAATGGTTGGAAGATGTGGTGAAACTTCACTAGAAACCGCGTTAATTTGAATATACTGGATACTAACACATTACTCATTAGTTTGCTTGTGGAATGTGGCAAACGTGACCTGTAGCATTCTTGTCGTTCAACTCTATCTAGTCAAGATTTCGTAAAAGGACCACAGTCCACACAATATGCTTATGAGACAACATGTGGGGAATTCGGTTGAACAAAATCAATATTCAAACAAAGTCATGACTAGAACACAGTTAATCAAGTGAAAAATGAAACGGAAGCATATATGAAATTGAAAATGATGTTCGGACGAAGCCAAAAAAATCATATGTATGAGGCATGGCAAGCTACTCGGCAAAAACTTTAAATCCATCCTTTGTTACTGAAAGTGGGACAGTGGCGAAATGTTCAAAGTGCCCTACTATGTACACTCAAAACTTTGCCTGAGACCTCTTCGTCTTTTTTTAGATAATTAAGCCTCTTCTTCTCTTTTCTTTACATAATGAAACCTCTTCTTCTCTCTAACTATTAACCCTTGATTCAGCATTCAGCCACATTGGCGATTGTTATTGTCATTGTGCATGACGATACAAGTAAGAATACTCATGACGCGAGATTAGAATTCTGGAGTGGCTCTGGTAGTTGAAAACTTGATCTTTCGTTCTAGCTTGGTGACGCGGTTAAAAATATAGGAGCAGCAGTCCAGCATTTCCTGCCTATGAGATCAGCTCTAGTCACTATATTCTGCATAGCTCCAAGAGAAGGCAATAAGTTTAGCAGTAATCGGTCACGGACACGATTGATCAGTTACTTAACCAAGAACTATGCCTTTAAGTTTCTTTAGCAGAGGTTGTTGGAATAATTCGGCCCAACCCATGTGTGGTCCAGCAATTATTCACTGGAGCGCGAAAGGGCAAGCGGGTAAAACCAATTGCGCCGGTCGTGCCTAGGACAAACATGGAATGACTGCAATGCCACTACGAGAATCCAATGCTGCCTGAATATAAGTGGCGGCTCCTCCTCCTCATCCTTATCCGGAAGTCATCTTCCTCCGCACTCTCCACTAGTTCTTGAGTTTTCCTGCTCTCTGCCACCTTCATTCCTGGTTCCTTGCGCTCACAGTGAGCTCGGGTGACCAGGCCTCCAGAACTGCGTCCATCAAGCGTACCTGCTTAGGTAGGCGAGCGATAAATTTTTTAGGGACCGCATCCGGGCGACTGCTCGCCTCCGATTCGGTGCTGTTCTTTTTCGATCCGGCGCCTCTGTTCGACCCTAAGCGTACACTGGTCTGCACTGCGTACATCGGCCTGCATCGACCTAGATCGACTACATCGAGCAGGACACCATAACTAAGGATGGTGGTAACAATGGTTCCCAGTTTTCCGGATTGGGATCCCATCAAGGGTATAATCTCACCTCACTCTTTGTGATGTTAGGAACCGTTGTGATGTGTGTCGGCAGTGGATTCCGTTGGACGATGTTAGGAACTGCTACAGTTATTGGTAGCAGATTACCTTGTGCGATTCGTATCTGTTTCTTGTTGTTGGGCCTAAATGTCGGATTTATGGGTAAAAGCATGTCGAATATTGACTAGATCTACAACAGAGGTGTAAACAACATTACCACCTTAGAAATTGTGTGCTGAGCAAGTCCGAAACAGCGGAAGAATGTAGGACGACCTTGTTGGAACCTCTGAAAGAAACAGCTGCCAAAACCAAGTGTCAACTTGAGTACCATGTACCATATTGGGTAGGAACTGGTCATATGATTGACCAATGATGCTTGTATTTGATGTAACGAGAACATTTAGATATAGGACATATTATTAACCCCTCTGTTACTACCTCCCTTGCTCAATGAACCACATTCTCAACAGCCTGAATGTAGAATTAGGGATATCTGGCTGGAACGCCATATGATTCCAAATAATTTTATACAATTTTACTAAAAAATATGTCATTTAATATTTGTACGTACGATGTGTATGGTGGAAGTGCAGTCAGTAGCGGACCGATGCCTGGGACCGCCGGAAATCTTCGGGTCCGAGCGATCGGACCCAAGACGCCGTCCAAGCGGTCTTGGCGGGAGGCTGCCTGGGTGGGAGCGGGGGTGGGAAGCGCGGAGCGGGAGCGCGCGCGATGCAGGAGCGCGTTGATTTGTTTTCTTTATTCCTTTTCATTTCTTTTTCTTTTTTTTTTTATTTTTTTCTTTTTCTTTTACTTTCTTTTCATTATGATTTTATTTTATTTTGTTTTCCTTTTTTATTTTATTACCTTTATTCTTTTCTATGCTTCATTTTCATTCTTTTTTATTGTGTTTATTTGCTTGATTCTATTTATTCTTCCTTTTTCTCTTTCTTTTTTAGTTTTCTATGTTTTTTATTCTTATTTTAATTCTTTTTATTTTATTATTCTATTCTATTTTATTTTTATGTATTTTATGTTCTATCATGTATTTTTAGTCATATTTTTTATGTTCTATGATGTTTTTGAATAATATTCTATTATGTTTTTAGCGATGTTCTATCATTTATTTAGCAGTGGTCCATCATATTATTTTAGCGATGCTATGGTGTGTTTGCACGATGTTGTAGCGTACTTTTGGCGATGTTCTGTGTGCTTCTTGCGATGTTTCTGCGTGTTTCTAACGATGTTTCGGCATGTTTCATGCGATGTTCTGACGTATTTCTTGCAATGTTTTGACGTGTTTTTTCGATGTTGTACTATAATTGAATTTTTTTCTTTTTAAAAAATAGTATTTTTTTAATATATTTAATACGGGGTCTTGTTTTGAAGAATTTATTATAACGAATTCAACGGTGCAATCGAAATTTAATTTGATTTTTTTTTCTAGTTATAACATTTTTTAGTTAGATACCAGTTATAGATGAGGTGGACCCCAGCCCCTAGTGCTATGTCAGATCGCGCCCCCGCGTGCGCTTTCCCGCGCTGTTGCCCCCCCGCGTGCATGTTTTCCCGCGGGCCGCGGCCTTGGATGCGCGCGCAGCGCGCTGCCCCGTGCTCGGGAAAGTGCCGGACCGCGGTTTGCGTCCGATTATTCGGACTCCATGGGGGGCCGCAGGTTTTGTTCAGGGCGACGTAGCACTAGCTCCAAATTTCGTCAGAAACCGTCAAAATTAAGTAGTGACGCGTTCATTGCCTTTTCAATACACATTAATGTTTTTCTGTGCTCATGGTCAAGGGCCACGGTGCACATCATTACAGCATCTCTAGTTGCGAGGTGAATGTGGGTGCTCGTATTTTTTGGATTTATTCTAAGGTTTAATGGAGCTATTGGCAATAAGGTGTTTTGAGGTATGTGCGTAGGATATGATAACTTGGTTAACTTGCGAGGATAGGATTTACGTGCATGCATGTAAGTATGTAAGCATGTTTTGCAAAAAAAAAAGTGTGTAGTAAGCACATGTGGTTGACTTCGTCAATCCAGAGATATTCGGATATGTATGCATACATGTATGTGTCTGTGTTTGTACTCAGATTTGTAATAAAAGACATAATAATATAAATAAAAGAACAAAATTTGTAAAAATGTATCACTCCTAGGCTGAGTTAACAACTCACCTTGCTAGTAAACATATTTTTTTTAGTATTATTAATAAAAAAATAAATTTAGCTAATAACCCACGAAAATATTTCTATATTATTAATCATATATTTTTTGAGGGTCTATTAATAATATATATAGTAGTTTTTTGAGTGGAATCATATATAATATTTGTTTTATTGATTTATAACTGCTGGGCTGTGTTAAAATGGGCCCCTTGCTGCTGAACTCGGAGGCTGGCCCAATTGCACCTCTCCAATCAGTCCGGCTGTATGGACTGTAGTACTACATCAGAAAAGAAAAATGCTCTCTCTGCTCAAAAAAAAAAGGAAAAAGCCCTCTCTGTGCTCCTTTTTCACCGCATAACAGGACATAATATCTCTATCTACATCTACAACTAAAACATTTCAAATAATTCCATCCACAGGCTACATCAAACCACCTCCGCTCCAGGCCCCGCCCCGGCGGTCTGCATGCGCGCCCTTGCTGCCAGCCCGGCGTCAATCACAACTCCACCAATCAAGCTCGTTCCAACTCAACAAAATTACCACTATAAATAGGACATCGCTATGAATTAGGCAAGAAAAATCTCTCGCACCCTCTTTCCTCGCCCACAGCAACCACATCGTGATCTGGCGCTGCCTCCTCGTCCGACGTCGCTGCCGTCCTCTAGCCAGCCAACACGGCCACAGTCAGGAAGCCACTCCGCTCCGATGTCCATGCTCTACGCCGCCAACCAACCGCGGTCACGACACCCTGCTACATCGTCGCTGTCGACCTCGGGGTGCTCTCCATGGCCACAACTCCCGTGCGTGCTTCTTGCTGCAGCTTCCGGGAACAGAGTTGAGTAGAGATAGAACGAGCTGATTGACTTCTCTCCTGCGCTGGTAAACACCTATTGCTTCTCTTGGCTCGCATCGATTCGCCGCTCCGATGTCACTGCTCTGCGGCACACGTTCGGCATCCTTCATGGCACCCTCGAACGCTCCAAACCTCAAAACCTCTCGTTGGGTGAGAGTTAGAGTTGCCCTGCCCTAGCGCCTCGGCTTCATGGCGTCTGACCATTTGTTTGAAACCGCAGCCGTGTCTGTGCAATTAGCTCTGCTTCGTAGGGGGTGAGGTGACATCATGATGTTGTCATATACACTCTTTTTTATTTTTATAATAAAAAGAAAGCTACGAATACAAATCGTATACGTTTATACATAACAGGAAACTGATTTTTTTAGCGAACCAGCTGCTCTAGCCCCTTAAATATAGGCTATTACCTCAGCCTGCCATGCCTCCAACGCCCTTTCTTTATAAATTCCACCATCAACGTTGATCTTCATTACTGACGTCGTCTCCATTTATGTGGTATCGGACGCTGCTGCGTTGGCCTTTTGGAAGTCTCCACCAATCTGAATTCGTGCACTTGTCTCATGGTTAGTACAACATCTTGCGGCTCATGATTAGCTTATCCGTCTCTCTTCTATTTGGTTTCCACCTCCAGTTATTCAGTAAGAAGCAGAGCACCTCGGCCGTGTCTGGTTTCAGTCTCAGGATGAATTGAATTCAGTGCATTGTTCCGCATCCGACAATAGGCTTCACTGAACTCTGACATTCTCCATCGCCAAATCCCGGCACAGCCTCGTTGCTTCATTGAACTTGAAAAACAGATAAGTGCCATCTTTATCCTCAGATTGGAATTGCAAAAACTGGATGCAGATGCTACTTGTTCACAAGCATAATTGATTACAGATGTTATTCCTGTCTCCATTTTTTTCTATATACAATTGAAAATAGATACTACTGCTAATTTGAGTTATGTAGAAAGGATGTCAGAGGACCAGGTTATCATGCGCCTTAGTGCCATGAGAGTTAGTTGCTTAGTTTCGATTCCTTTAGCTTATGATAATTAATATTATTTTAGATTTACCCATTAATTATTTTAGGGCCGTGCTTCAGTTGAGCGAGGTGTCCTCTGATCTGCGTATAGTTTTCCTGTTGCAGAAGCCATACTACTAGGATAGCAACAACCCTGCAATAGCTGGTACTATTGTGGCGGTTCCCACGGTGTGTAATTTTTTCATTGTCACCATTTTTCACTATATTTTAATTATCAATCTATCAATTTTAAGTAACTATATAACAAACACTAATATATATGTTATCATTGTGTTCCCGTTACAACGCACGGACATTTATCTAGTTTTCTTAAAAAAAACGACATAATAATAAAGTCGAGATGCAACGAATCACGCGACGCAGAAAAAATGGAACTGATGTTTTCGATCAAATAAATCACACGCAGAATCAGACGGCAGGCAAAGTGCGATGGGCCAGACACGAACAGGTGCAGAGAACTGGCCAGCCTCAATCTTCTGTTATCACACACCATGCTACCAGTACCAGCCATATCCATACGGCGCAGACCTGAATGCTGTGTGGTAGCAGCAGTTCGGCAGCACGCATGGCGAGCAGTAGCATCCAGGCACGCATCGCTTCTCGCTGGCCTGCACACATGCTTCTCGGCACTGGCAGGGATCGTCCGCGTTCCCCTTGGGCGGCTCCGCCTCGGGCTCCTTGGGCTTGTCGTCCTCGACGCTGACGATCGCCGCCGCTAGGCACGCCTTCTTGAGCTCCAGCACGATGGCCACCGGGTCCACCGTCCCGACCACCGTCAGCGTGCAGTTCTCGTCGTTAATGTCCATGGACTTGATCCCTGCTGAGAAGCAAGGAGGACAATGCAAGACGATGGCATGCATGCATGGACGCACGCAATATTATAACTGACAATATTACAACTGACAATATGGCCGTCTTTTACAGTTGACAGTTCGTAGCAGTTTCAGAGTATACCTTCTAGCTTGGCGACGGCCGACAATATGGCCGTCTTGCATTTGCTGCCGATGAGACCAGCTCTCACCACTGTCTTCTGCAGATGTAAGCCGAAGTGTCGATTACAGAATAACAAGAAGGATCAGCTACTTGGTAACTGAAAACAGTTGGTAAACGATCTAGCAAAGTAACATGCCAAACCTTAGAAATACTCGTCGCCCTTAATTGGGATCGAGCAAGTCTTGGTAGAATTCTGGGTGACAGCCTGAAAGGAGAGACGAACAGGGACTTGTTGAAAGCTCTCAAAAATGCTTGTTCAATTCTACCCTGTTTTATACACAGAAAGCGGAGAAGCAAGTGGGTCAACTCTCAATATTAGTAGTAGTAAGGAATGGTCACATCGTCATCAACAATAATCCTTGCCTCCGACACAATGATATGATTGTACTATCAATTCTTAATTTTTTCAGTAGTGCTAGAATGTGGAATGGTTCAAACTTTCAAAGGGACGTGGCCGTACATACATACTGTTTGCATTTTTGCCATGCTAGTTGCAGTTTTGCTAAGCTAATATTGGCTACCAGCGCAGCAAGTAGGCATGTCTTCATGTTTTGCATGAGATGCAGAGGGAATATGCATCGTTGTTTGCTTGTTTCTAGTACATGAACACATGATATAAATTAATCGAACCATTAGAACTTGCCGTGGTATACATCCCTGTTGCTTGTGTAAATTAAAGTAACTCGATAGCTTATGTCAATTTCTTTTGAGAACATGTCAGTTAGACGCGTTTTTCATTAAGAAAAAAGTTTTTAATCGTTTACAACGGATACCACACCTCGATACAATGCGAGAAGTGTAGCAGGAGTGGTGACCGCGCACGCGACGCTTGGAAAAAAAGCAGTTGACCAGGAAAATTTCTGCAACCGAACCAAGAAAGCAAGATACCACAAGAAGCAAGAGGCTCTTCGAATATGCGATGTTCATCGGCCCTGATCGAGAGCTAAATGAAGCGTCCAAATGTCATCGGAAACCGTCAGCAGTCGTGAACTGTGATCGATCGATGATTCATGCAGGGGCAGTCATGATCATGTCCATTTCCATGCCAACGCATTTAACGTATTATTTTCACGACAAATTGACAAAATACATGCAGCACCACCCGCCAATAGTTTGCTGCTTACATGACCAAAACATGCTGGGCGGACATAGCGCACGTCTCTACATTTTAATGTGCACAAGTGTACTCGTGAAGTACAGCTACTAACGACGTTGTTCATCATTTCAAGCGATTAAGCGAAGGAACTTATATACGTGCCATTTGACTTTCTTTTTTGTCATTTATCTTCTTTTTCAGAGATCAATGGGCTAGCTAGGCGGCTAGGGCTCTGTTCGTTCTCAAGGTCTAGAGAGAGATGACCATGTTGATCCGAAAAAAAAAAACAAAAAAGTTTTCCATCGCTATTAAAAAAAAAACCCAAAACACTCCATACACATTCTTTATATAACAGCCCACCACGTACTGCCATCATGAACAAATAATCTAAAATACCCATACACTTATATGTATAAAATTATACACAGTAATCCCTTGGGCCAGGGTAAAACTACAAATACCCATATGGCTAGATTATAAATGATTATAAATTATCCACAGCTACTCTTACCACAATGAACACAAACTTGCTAGGAAAAAGAGAGTGGCTTAGGCTATGAAAGGCTGAGGATAGGTTCCATGACGGATGAGGTAAAGTATTCCAAAACGGAAAATTCCATTACGAGGAAGTAGGTTAACCACCTTGAATATGGAAATAGTTAGGGGATAATCCCAAGGAAGATAGGCCTATGGGGTTTCCATATATATAGTGGGTCCTAGTACCAGGTAGGTAAAGTACAATAGGTCTTAGTGAAACTTGATGGGCCAAAAAGGAGGGATGTGACTTATCAAAAGAAGTTGCCGATTTGGGTAGATTAAGCAAGAAAGTAGACTCCTTCATCGGCTAGAGGGCACTCATGAAATCCATCTCAGTAGGGGGGAAGAGTTATGGTATAGAGAATTCTTACCTAAATGGATGCGCTGATTAGGGTCTTTGTCTCTAAGAAATGCATCCTTACAAATACAAGAGTATTTTTTTTGGGTATAGTAGGAATATTATTTATAAATTACCCATGCTGCTAGCTAGTTTGGAATTTAGTTCTGCAAACACATTATGCTTCTCCATTATCTTCATTTGTTATTACTAAAAACCAAAGGCAAGTGCTAGAAGAAAAGACAACATAGTTTAATTAAGGAATAAGTGCATTGTCTAGTGTATGCATGTAAGAGATTGATGTAAATTACCAAATGATATTTCAATGTAAAATTTAATAAGAGTATAGAATTGTATTGGTGCAAAAAGAATAAAGGAGATAAGATCCAATAGAAGAGTATGGCTAGTTTACTTTTAAATCTTGAATAAGATAAGTATCAACCAAAAAATGTAATATACTCTTTCTTTATCTCTCTCTCTCTAATTTGACATAGATTATTTGATATATTATTTGTGCACTCTGCTGACATTGATACATTGATGCTAAGGATGCATGACATGAAGTTCTGTGGCATGGACCCTAAAGAGCTGAAGGAGGAACACCTGAAGAAAGGAGGGAAAAGGCGGCCAGTCAGCAAGAAGAGGAAGACTGTAGGCCAGGGCAAGGACAAGCAGGCTAACCAGGAGGAGGAGCAGGATGGCAAGAAGCCAAATGATAGCAACTGAGGGAGCGGACCTCATTTTCTGCTTTTTTATGAGTAGTTATCACTAAGTGATCAATCTGTATTGTGAACCACGCTATGCAGTGGCTTCTTTTGTTTAAACTTCTTCCTCAGTTATCAATGAATCAGAACAGTAGTAGAAACTGAAATGTTATGACATGGAATGTTAGGGGTATCAATACCAGAAGGAAATAGGATGCAGTTAGGGACAAAATTATCTAGTCTTCTTGTGATATCTTCTGCTTGCAGGAAATAAAAAAGGAAGTGATTGCTCACCAGTTCATGAGAAGCATCTGTCCTAACTATTATGATTGTTTTGAATACCTTCCATCTGTGGGTGCCTCTGGAGCTATCCTTGTAGCTTGGAAGGGGTCCTTTTTTACCGGTAGCAAAATCTTCAGCAATGCATTTCAATTGAATTTGTCTCAGCACATAATGATGCCAAATGGGTTATGACAGGGGTGTATGGGCCATGTACCCCTGAAGGTAAAACTGGTTTTGTCAATTGGCTTAAAAATATTCAGATGCCTAAACATATTGATTGGCTACTTTTAGGGGACTTCAATCTCACAAGAAAACAGGAGGATAGAAATAAGCTAGGTGGGAGTCTGAATAAAATGATGATGTTCAATGAGGCAATTAGTGCCTTGGGTCTAAATGAAATTGTTCTGCAGGGAAGGAAATATACTTGGTCAAACATGCAACCCTCACCATTACTTGAAAAACTTGACTAGGCCTTCACATCAAGTAGCACTGGATATGGTACCTTTTGATCACAACCCTTGCATATCCTAGCACTTCAGCTAAGGCACTGGATATGGTACCTTCTGATCACAACCCTTGCATCATCGTAATCTCAACAGTCATCCCCAAAAGTAAAGTGTTCAGATTTGAGAACTATTGGTTATGCAGTGCTAGGTTCACTGGAATTGTAAATGAACTATGGGCTTCTCAAAGCCATCACACAGACCCTGCAAAAGCCCTCACAGCTAGGTTCAAGGAGCTAAGAAAGAGGCTGAAGGAATGGCAAGCAGCCAAGTCTGGTCTAAGGGAAACCATTGCTAACATAAAATCTATGTTACAATTCTTGGAGGTTATGGGGGGGTTTACAGACCTCAGTGTAGAAGAATGGAACTTCAGAGAACTACATAAAAACCATCTACTGCAGCTCCTGGAATATCAGAGGATCTACTAGAAGCAAAGAGGGACAATTAAATGGGCAAAGCTTGGAGATGCTGGTACCAACTTTTTTCATGCTAATGCCACCATCAAGCACCGTGGAAATCTGATCAAAGAGCTTGTGACAGAAGAGGGGGCAATAATTAGTGATCATGCAGGAAAAGAAAAGGTTCTATGGGAGTCCTTCAAAGACAGATTGGGTACATCTGATTCTGAGAGCATCAATGGTGACCCAAGCCCATTTATTCAGAGTCATGATAATTTGGGATATCTTGAGGAGCAGTTCCCATAAGAGAAAATAGACAATGTCATTAGGGCCCTCCCAAATAATAAGTCACCAGGGCCAGATGATTTTAACAATAAGTTTATGAAGAAATGCTGACCAATCAACAAGCAAGACTTCTATAACCTATGCAGTGCTTTCTATGAGGGACTAGTTTGTCTCAGAAGCATTAACTCCTCATACATTACTCTCATCCCCAAAGTGGACAATGCAAGAAGAGTAAATGATTTCAGACCCATCTCCTTGCTCAACTCTTCAGTAAAGTTAATCACCAAGATTTTGGCAAACAGATTGTAGCAGAGTATAAAATCACTGGTACACACAAATTAGTATGGGTTCATCAGATCTAGAACCATCTAAGATTGTGTTGCATGGGCATTTGAATTCTATCATCATTCTAAAAAGGAGATTGTCATCATCAAGTTAGATTTTGAGAAAGCATTTGATAAAATTGAGCACCAAGCCATGGTCAAAATCATGCAGGCAAAGGGATTTGGGCAGAGATGGATCAACTGGATGCAGGCCATCTTCTCATCAGGGACATCAAAAGTGCTACTCAATGGAGTGCCTGGTAAAACCTTCCATTGTAGGAGAGGTGTAAGACAAGGAGATCCACTATCTCCACTCCTCTTTGTCTTGGCAGCTGACCTCTTGCAATCAATGATAAACAGGGCCAAAGATATGGGCCTTCTCAAGCTCCCAATCCCAACAACATCAACAAATAATTTCCCAATAATACAGTATGCAGATGACACCCTGATTATAATGGAAGGGGATGCCAGGCAACTATTCTTCCTAAAATCCCTGCTTAACAACTTTTACCTCCACTGGCCTCAAATTAAACTATAGCAAGTCTATGATGGTACCCATAAATGTCCTAGAGGAAAAACTAAATAGTTAGGCTGCAACCTTTGGTTGTTCCAAGGGAAGCTTACCTTTCAATTATCTTGGGCTACCCCTAGGGACTGAAAGACCAAGAGCAGAACACTTCATGCCAATGGTAAACAAATGTGAGAGAATGTTAACTGGGACCTCATCCTTTCTGAATATGGAAGGAAGACTGCAAATCACAAATGCTGTACTTAGTGCTCTCCCAACTTTTTTTATGTGCTCACTGAAACTCCCCAAAGACATCATCAAGCAGATAGATAAGTACAGAAAGCATTGCTTATGGAGAGGTTCAGACATTAATTCAAAGAAATCACCAAAAGCTGCCTGGAAATTGGTTAGTAAACCAAAAATAGAAGGAGTCCTAGGTGTCATTGATCTAGAAAAGTAGAACAGGGCCCTCCTTTCTAAAAACTTGCATAAATTCTTTAATAGGCTGGACATCCCTTGGGTACAATTGGTCTGGGAAAAGCACTATAGAAACGGGAAGCTCCTAAGTCATATAAAGAAGGGGTCCTTCTGGCGCAGAGACAATCTGAAGTTACTGGAGCACTATAAGAGTTTTGCATACCCTCAAATTCAATGTGATGACACATCCTTCCTATGGCATGATAAGTGGAATAATCAGCCTCAACCCTTAGCTGCCTCTATTCCTGAGCTATTCTCCTTTGCCACCAACAAACTAATCTTGATCCAGCAGGCCTGCAATCAGCATGAGCTTGTCAACCTCTTTCAGCTACCCCTCTCAACACTGCCTTCATGCAACTACAGGAGCTAGAAAACACTATACAAGATATAGAGCTGGACATGGATGAGAAATATCAATGTAGGTACAGCTGGGGTAATGGATACTTTGCATCGGCTAAAGTATACAGAACTCTCATAGAACATGAAACACTGCATCGTGTCTATAAATGGTTTTGGAAATATTTTTGCCAGCCCAAGCACAAAGTCTTCTTTTGGCTACTCCTCAAGGACAGATTAAACACCAGAAATGTCTTGAGAAGAAGAAACATGAAACTTGAATCCTATAGCTGTGTTCTCTGCAACAGTGTTGTTGAAGAAACTTTAGAACACCTGCTCTTGGATTGCCCTTTTGCTGTCATGTGCTGGGACATTATAAATGTGCAAATTCCTTTACAGAGCTCATTCCCAGACATATTTCAGCAAATCAAAGACCAGGTTGGCTCGCCTTTTTTCATGGAGGGCATCATACTCTTATGTTGGGCCATCTGGAATGAAAGAAATGATCTCATCTTCAATGGGATCCAACCCAGATTAGAGAGCTGCAAAATCAGGATTGTGAGAGAGATAAACCTGTTATAGCACAGAGTCAGAGGATCCCTACAAAATCAGTTTGCCCAACGGATACAAAGTCAGGAATAGTTTGCACTTTACTGCTTATTTTCTTTGTATCTTTTTTCGTTTCCTGAACCTTTTTGTTTGCTTCCTGCTCTTTCTTTTTTATACTTAACATAAGGTTTTAATAAATTCCCTATAGGGGCCTCGGCCCCTCCAGTTATGTCAAAAAAAGACATGAAATGTAATGTCCCATGGTTCAAATGGCTCAGTTTCGCTCTACATGTTATGTCTTGCCAAACAACTTATGTTTCTGTTCTTCTTTTGTTTTTGCTTGCATTATGTAAAAGTGCTAATATGAGGTTGGTAGTATAGATTCTAGAAAGCTATGTTGGTCTAAACCCACTCTCGCTATACAAGGTGTGACTCTTATAATCTCAACACGTAACATACAACATGATATTGTAGGACAAATTCAAATTGGACATACCGGGGGTCAAACAAAGTATAGAAATATAAGAATCTATATAAAATGGCGCTACTCCCTTCGTTCTAAATAGTAAATCCTTCTGCTCTTTTAGAAGATAGATTTTGTTACGCATCTAGATATTCATTATGTCTAGATATAGAAAAGCTATATATCCTGAAAATCCTAAACAACTTATAATTTTTTTTAGAAAATAGAAGGGGTTTTAGGCCCCTAGTGGAGAATATATTAAAGTAGAATAAAAGAAATACACACTAGAAAGGGAATGACTTACAATTTGGAAGGAGAAAGTACTATAGATTATGGCCAGGTGCCAACCATGTTTATCAAAAGCAGGCAAAAGGTAAACGGGTAAAATACAAACTTGATGATTGGAGCTACAATGAAGCAACACTACAATATTCTTAATACTAGTCACGCAATTGCGCTTGCCACTCACATATAAGTAAACATATTTTTATGTGTTCTATCCAATTTTTGTAGGCCCATTGATATTTTGGAGAAAGATGGGTGAAACATCATCTTTTGGATGGGCCAGGTCGAGCTATTGTAAACACACCATTTGTCACCGATGTGCACTCAGCAGGATGCATATGATGGGTCAATCGGAGGTAGGTTGAGAAAGAGATTTTATTATTGGAATTTCGAAGGGGGTTTCCTTGCTGTCCAATCTGCATATCATCGATAATGATTCCTTATCTACCATTTCGTTTCCTTGTTACTTTGTTAGGTCCTGACCTAGCTGCCCAGTGCCCTGTGATCTAACTCGATCACTTTGTTTGTTGGATATATAATAAAATGCCGCTATATAGAGTCTCTATCTTGGCTTTCCTTAGTCCTCAATGCTTGAGCATTTTCTAGTAGGAGCATAAAGCTTTGCTTTGCTGGGCACAAAGCAAAAAAGCAGACCAGTACGACCAGTGACTACCCAGCTAACTGTTTTTATGGCTTGTCCTGCTGCTCGAACCATTGACGAAGTGAAGCGGAAACTGGAGGACGATAATGTTGGTGGTACCATCAGGACATGCACGCACATATCAGCCAGAATTTTGCATCATCTTGGAATCAGCATGTGAGGCATCCTCAAACCGAGCGGCATGTACAAAATTGTTGCGTGTAGTTGCATTGTACTACTCCTCAAGTCCGTACTTGTCAACACAGAAATTCCTTTTTTTAATAAGAAAACAAAAATAATTGCTTCAATATCCTCGATAGCATTTTCTTTACTTGATATTAAAGTAAAAAGATTTTCTGATTATATCTCATCTACAAATATCTTCATCTGTTTCCGTCTCTCGTCTCGTCTCCCACCAAGATTAGTGTTGAAGGGAGTGCCAACTTGAAACCTTAATCCTCGTGCTCAATTAAATCTAGAAAAAACATATTTGATGTATTTTCTAGTGTGCTCTAACTTACCTTTAACCTACAAAGAATTTTGAAACCTAGAACCAATCCTATCAACTAGCTAATCCAAAAAGGTAAAAGTCACACCAGTAAAGCAGCATATGCGAAGCAACAAACTTAGTAAATAGAAAGCACAAGTAAGAGAGGGCAAACTTTTGGAGGCACGGTGATAAATCTTGTGCGACCAGTTGCCAAATTGCAATCCCTAGTCCATGTTGAAACTCTAATGAGATATTTCCTCGGTCAAAAAGTTTATCGTAGTAAAAATTCTACGCTAACACACAAGGTCCTAGCCAACCAGAGTCTAGTGTGTCAGTCACCGAGTTTTGGCACTGCCACACCCAAATCTTCCAACCACCTTGACATAATATACACTAAGCTTTTCCAAACCGAAGGGGGTCTCCTTGTCTCCACACACCGATACGACCCAACTCCCACAAGAGATAGGAGGTTTTCTTCCTGGAAAGCCTCCACACCTTCTTCAAAAGGCGGTCATAGTTACTTTAAACGCTTCAAGTCGCCAAGATACAATGGCAAATGGCTCAAACTCAGAATGCTCTAAAGATCTAATTAGAACACAACAACTTTGATTGTCCAAGCCTTCGATGTGATCCTGATATTTGTAAGACTGTGGATGGTGTGAGTGCAAAGCGGCAACAAAAGCGCCAAAATTAGCAAGGTAATCACTCACACGTATTTCATCGAAAAATTTATATGCATTCTAGAAACAACCCTATAGTATCAATTGTTCTAATATGACGCTATCCAAACATCAAAATAAGGAATATACTTGCAAAGATGAGCTCACTAACACATTAATCCTCATCATCAACACATAAAAGAAAACGTGTATATGCCTCATATGCCAACACAACCATACACTATGAATATGAAGAAATAGCACCAATAGCAAGCACGATAGTGAGCAATCAACATGTATGGCAAGAAAAATACCAGAAAATAAGTAGACATCAAGGTTTACATGGAAGCTCCTTGTTGAGAAAACCATGGGCAAAGATGAGAAAAAGGTCACTATGAAGATAAATACATGGCGGGAGCCAACAAACAGAGAAGGAGTTCCAAATCCCCCCACAAATCTACACTAGGGCATTCTATTTAGTAGGTCTAGAGGAAAAAATACAGTTCTCACAATGTCTCAAGGGCGAATTGGCTTATAGTCCAATGGTAGGATGATCCAGTGGGACGCTACCCATCAGGATTTAAATCCTGGTGCTCGCACCGTTTCTTAGGTTTTTCCTAGGATTTACCGACGTTATGCATCAAGTGGTAAGCGACGTTCCTGTCGACGATGAGGCGCCAGTGGTGACTTTGGGAATCTCCAGATCTAGCGGGTGCTCAGTCCTTCAGATGTGCTTATAGGGGTAAGGGTAGGATTTGCGTACGTGTATTCATAGGGTGAGTGTGCATGCGTGTTATGAGTGTCTGCGTTGTACTGTGTAATTCTAAAAAAAAATGTTTCAAGGGCTTTGTAACCGTAGCTCTCAAGGTGGAAGAACAAGGTTCTTTTGGGGGGAAAACTCCTATTTTTGTGTTTCAAGGGCTTTGTAACCGTAGCTCTCAAGGTGGAAGAACAAGGTTCTTTTGGGGAGAAAACTCTTATTTTCGTGCAGTAGACAGACTACTGGTTTGTCGGCTACAACACCTCCCAAATTACATGTAGGATGTACCAAAATGCACCTAGAACAACACCACATAAGTGCGCACCTCCATTTAGCAACAATGATATTAAATCTAATCTAAGTCATCATCACATATTGGGTGTAGAAACACTTCCTGTAACTTATCCAAGTCTTCTTTTTTTGACAGGTGTACCGAGCGGGAGAATTTTGCATGCATTGCACGCCAGCTCAAAGACAGAAAACCAGTCCTTTCCTTGCTGGAACACGTCAGTTTCATCACAGGATCGACCACGCACCTCTCAGAAAAGATTGGTTTGTTAAGTACGTTAAAAGGCCCAACAGCGTAAAGCCACTCTGAAAACTGCAATAGAGCGACACACTAGCCGCACGTCAATCGGTGAAGCAGCAAACAGCTTGTGAGCAAGGTCCGGCGTCGCTGTCTTGTTGAGTGAGATCACGGGCGGGCCCGTTTTCCCTTCCCGTGATTACAGCACAGCAACTTTGGTCTTACCACCATGATCTGCAGGCTGCATCTGCTCGACTAAAACTAGCTGCTACTCCAGTCCAGTCCATGTCATCTACTCGCATGGCGTACAGGCGTCTGTCCAGACGTAATGTACTCCAGAGAGACAGAGCCAAAGCACAGTAGAGATAGTGCTG
Source organism: Bothriochloa decipiens (assembly GCA_023333625.1). NCBI lineage: Eukaryota > Viridiplantae > Streptophyta > Magnoliopsida > Poales > Poaceae > Bothriochloa > Bothriochloa decipiens. The sequence goes on from CM041632.1 coordinate 50,066,599, forward strand.
TGAGTATCTTGCCTTTTTTACTTTCTCGCTCAAAGTTACTAGTAGTTGAATACATTTATATATTTATTATTTACTATATAATCCACAAACAAAAGGCGATCGAGCCGATCTGCGTAGTAGCGCACCCCTGTCTGTCCCTGGTGACGAATCAGCATCACCAACCGCTCTGAGCTGCACACATCACCTGATCATCTCCACGTCGCTTTGCTTGCGCTCAACTGAAAGGCCTCGCACGCTTTGAGATTTGACGCCGGGGGCACCACCGGCTCCGCTTCCAGCCCAATCTTTCGTTTCGTTGCGTTCCAGTTTCCCCTCGTCTCAGCTCGGCCTCAGCCTCACTCCCCAGTACCCTGCATCCCGCTATAAGTACTCTGCCTGCTGACAGCCGAGCAAGCAGCAGCATCCAGCGAGACAGCAACAATGGCTACCCGTCCTTGCTCGTCCCTGCTTCTTGGAGCGGTCGCGGTGGTGGCGCTAGTCCTCGCCGCGGCGCCGTGGGCGCTCGCCGGCGACCCTGACTACCTCCAGGACCTCTGCGTCGCCGACCTCAACTCCGGTAAGCTCCTTCCTGACTTCAATTCGCCCATCAGTAGCTCTTCAGTGTAGCGCGAGCATATCCATATCCCGTCAAGATTTTCAAGGACGGATCCACTTACATTTCAAAAAATAAAAAAAAAACAAAAACAACAACAAAAAGAATAGCTCTACCGGCAGCTGGTTGCCTGTGATTTCTCGTCACGAACACAAGATTCGTAGCTTTGCTAAAATGGGCGTGCATTTCAGATGCCAAACTCAAGGCAGGATCTGCACAGTTGCCTGGGCACTGTCGCATTGAGGCCGTACCACCCAGTGCGTTCTGTTATGCGCTTTTTTGTCGTCGTTGTGCTTTAGCGTAGGATGGAATCCACGTTTAGTGGTGGTTAGTGCACAAGAATCGATCGGCACCAATGCATGGTCCACATACAGAGCGGGTACAGAAATGGATTCTCGGTTCCAATATGAGTTTCCTCCCAACTTTTTTCTATTAGATTCGCTACTACTTAAATTAGGTAAGACAGCTTTTCTTTAAAACATCGTCTTTCGTTTAAAAAGCCGAGTAAGATGCACATGTAGTTTCCAGTTAAACTTGTTCGACAATGTCACGTGTAGGTTTAAGTAATTTTTTCTACTTTTCATGTCCATGAACTCACTAGGTGGTTAAACTAGTCTGAAAATATGAAAATTATCTATTTGAGTCGAAAACATAAATGACAGCCATAAACAAGTAGTGGTGCCAGTGTACTTTACTGTGAATAATTCATAATTTTAATTTACTCTAAAGAATTGGTAATACACTCTGCTACAGACACATCAACGACACATTTGGTAGCTTGCTTTGAGAGCCGTTGCGAAGGCGTACTAGTACTGATCGATTAGCTGCCAAGAAAGCCTGTATTTTTCACTAGATGGCACACAGAAGCCTACGCAAGCATACTGGTTTTAGCACAAGGCCAGACCTAGCGGATCTCTTCATGTGCCGCCAACCATATCATGGTGCAGAGTTCGTGTGGGCGCATCTGCATAAGTGCCTTCGCTGTGCACCTGCGTAGAACCGCCACGGACCATGCATGTGCTCATCTGCTCCGAGAATCCGATCCCTCTCATTTTACAAAAAAAAATTTGAATCCACCGGGCCACAATGATCTAAATGCACTATGCATGGCCGATCGAGTGGCCGACGACGACCTCACTAAGCTAAGGTCTCTGACACGCCGCCGGCATTGGCGCACTGCCACCGCCGCTTGCCACGTACACTTTGCAGAGGTGAAGGTGAACGGGTTCCCGTGCAAGGCGAACGCCACCGCCGACGACTTCTTCTCGAGCATCCTAGCGAAGCCGGGCGCCACCAACACGACGTCGGGCTCCGTCGTCACGGGCGCCAACGTCGAGAAGGTCCCGGGCCTCAACACGCTGGGCGTGTCGCTCTCCCGCATCGACTACGCGCCGGGCGGGCTGAACCCGCCGCACACGCACCCGCGCGCCACCGAGTTCGTCTTCGTGCTCTATGGCGAGCTCGACGTCGGCTTCGTCACCACCGCCAACAAGCTCGTGTCCAAGACCATCGCGCAGGGCGACGTCTTCGCCTTCCCGCGCGGGCTCGTGCACTTCCAGAGGAACGCCGGCGCCGAGCCCGCCGCCGTCATCTCCGCGTTCAACAGCCAGCTCCCCGGCACGCAGTCGATCGCCATGACGCTCTTCGGGGCATCGCCGGAGGTGGCCGACGAAGTGCTCGCCAAGGCGTTCCAGATCCCCGACGTGGAGGTGGGCAAGATCAAGGCCAAGTTCGCGCCCAAGAAGGGCTAATTTGACTGAAAATTTTGTATGATGTGGTCAGTGATTGATTGATGCTGCCATGCGTGCATTGGTTGGTTCGATTATTGTTGTTGGTTTAATTTGTTTGTGATTCTGTCATGCAATCGTGTCAAATCAAATGGCTTCTGTTGTGATCGTCGGTTAAGTGGGTGTGGAGTGACCTGCAGAATGAGACGGTAGGTGTGTCTCGCTTGTAATAAGTAGCAGGTGCGGAGAACATTCTATCCGTTACTTCCTCCGTTTCAAATTATAGTTCGTTTTGATTTTTTTAATATATGTATTTTATTATGTACCTAGATAAATAATATGTCTAGATACATAACAAAATGTATGCACCAAAAAAGTTAAAATAAACTATAATTTAGAACGAAGGGAGTACTAATGCCCTATTATTAGCCCAATCATTTGTAAACTATTTGATATTACTATGCCGATCGACCTTTTTTAAGTGGTTTACCGAGCTGCTGACCAGGATCTGGTTCAACGTTGTGCTTTGATTCGACGACATTGTTGCAATTGCAACTAATCTGCATGCAAAGGTTTGGTTCTTGGCAGGGAGAGTATCTTAAGATCTCATCTGCCACGCGCCCACGCAGAATTAACTAGTCTGAACTGAAGCATGAAGGATCTGCCACAATTTGCCTGCACCGGCAAGGCGGCAAATCTTTTATCTTATGCAAATCATTGTGGTCAAACTCTCTCCCAATCAAATGGGAACTTCTGGTTAATAATGAAACCTTCACAAAGCAAATCCTTATCTGCAGCTAATGATTGAGGTCAACCAGCTGGAACTTGTTCATTAGTAGTGGAAATCTTCATAGACCAATGTGAAATTGTGAACAACCACGCAGAGCTCTAATCCTGTAACAGTTACGACAGCATCTTTTTTTCTTATCGAACCTGCAGGATAGCTGCCCGCTATATTAAAAAGAAGTGAACGCTCTGTCGGGCGTTCAGAATAACAGAGCATCCTGAACTCGCCTAGGCAACGCGAAAATGATAGGATCATGGACAGAGTTGTACCAAATCCAACAAGTGTAGGGTGGCAGCTCGTGACCGTGGAGAACATGAGATGAAACTCTCTCTTCCAAGGAACCACCACCACCGGTAGTCACTAATCACAACTCACTAGACCATATTCGGGCAGAGGAAGAATCATGTCGCGATCACGTAGATTCATCGGTTGAATTAATTCAGCCATTGGCTGTCTCCATGGATAATCAGCAAGCATCTGCAATGTATACATATACTACAGCATGATCGTGGCCCATGAGCAATGATATGATTGATCCGTTAATAATCAGGCAAGCCACATGCAACGTGCATGATCACCCCTGCTGTCGTCGGCCAACCGTCGGCTCGCCGGGGGTTGTAAGCTTATAAGTAGCACTACACAAGCAGAGAGACATGCGCTGTGCAGTAACAACCCTAAAAACTACAAACACCGAAAAATACAACAAACAAAAATTTTTTAGAACAAGCCTATGTTTGTTGCTTGTCATGTAGGAACCCTACCCCTTTTGCACTTGTCACATATATTTAGTGCTACACTCTTCAAGTAACATCGTCACATATGTCTTAATATAATCTTAAGCCGCATGTGATGAACATCCTTCTTCCTAGCACCTGGTGTTCATGGGATAAGTACCTGTGTTGCACATGTGACTCACCCATGTGCACTTTTATACCTATGAGACTATACTCTCGAGCTAACTTCTATATATTTATCTACCGGGGAGCCTAAGACCAACCTTCATCTATGGCATGCTCTAACAACTAACCTACCATGATCCCATCTCGGATCAAATATAACTTTGCATCCTATCATTTCATTTACCTAGCTACCACACCACCTAAGCATGCATCATAGTGCATTCTAATTATTATATGTGATTTCGATATTATTGGATTTATATGATGATAAATAAAATGACTAACAATATTTATTTATATAATAAATAAATATCTACTACAGGGGAATAATATCCTAACATAGCCCAGGACCATGTATGTCCACTATAGAATTATTTGCAACATGCTACATTATTCATATGTATGAAATACATCAAAAACAGGAAAAGAAAAGGGAAAGAATAAAGTGAAGAAATGAAAAAGCCATTTCTGGCCCGAGACCACCGAACAGCCCAGCCCGGCCTGCTTCTTTTCCCCTTAACTTTTTCCTTTCCCGGCCACGAATAAGCCCACCATGGCCCAAAGCCAAGCGGCCCACAAAGCACATCGGCCCGCTCGTCTTTCCGCAAAACGACGAAGGGGCAGTTGCTGCCGCTGACGAAATGGCCCCGCGCATGGACCCCACCTCTCATATGCTTGGTCCCCTCCCTTCCTCTGCTTTTGCCGCGACAGAACAACGCCGTGCGCCCGACGCTAAGCCCCTCCCCACCGCTTGATCCTTCCATCTACCAAGCCAAGGGCTAGGAAGGACGCCACCGGGCCGACCAACGCCTGACAGGGTCACACAAATCGTATGACCCTCTCGCGCGCGCTCCAGCTCCATTTTACCGCGTGCGCTGCCGCCAGGATGAAGCGTGAGCTTGTCCCCTCCCTGTCCCCTCGCTCCCTTGGCCGCCAAGGCAATTTGCCTCGTCAGCCGCTGGCAGCTGGAGCCCACCGCTTGCTACAGCAATCTGTGGAGCAACGCGAACCAAATTGCCCCTGGCTGCTCGATCACGCCATCACCAAGCCACCTGCCCCGCTCCACCCTTATAAGCAGAGCCCCGGCGCTCTAGGGTTTCCATCGCCCGCCGCCGTTCTGGTGGCCACCCAAATCACCACGCCACGACCCAATTGGAGGAGTTGGAGGGGAAGGAGGAGAAGGAGGCAGAGAGAAGATAGCAGAGGAGCTGCCAGAGTTGGAGAAGGAGACCACGCTAGAGCCGAGGAGGGAGGAGCTGTACCGCGAGCTCGGCAACGACTACACCTTCTACCTCACCATGCTGCAGCTATCGATCGCGAAGCCGTACCGCACCTTCATCTCTTCTGCTGCGTAGGTGAGCGTCACCGACGTCGCTGTCCTTTCCAACCCCCAGCCCTTTGCTCCCGGCCATGGCGCCCCGTACTAGGGACGCGCAGTCCAAGGCTCCTCTCGGCCTATGGACATGATTACGTGCACACACACGGACCAGCCCTGGACAAATTGAACCATGGCATCAGGAGGATGCCAGCCTGGACCTGCCGCCATGCCATCGCCGCGGCCAGTCCCGCCGCGACGAGGTCATTTTTCGGCCTCTTCACTAAGACTTGTCCTTCATGGACTCCCCTTTTGGACCCCCCGTGACAAGGCGCACACCGTGTGCACGCTGGACATGGGAGATGCCCTTGGTTTGCCTGTGTCCACGGGACCATGCCACCATAGCGAGCTCTAGAGCTTCGGCCATGGCGCTAGAGCCTTCCATCGCTCCAGCCGTCTCCCACCATGGAAACCGGCCGTCGAGCGTCTTCTTGGATCGTGGCACCTTGCCGCCTAGCCAAACGGAGAAGAGGTGCCGCCAAGGACCCCGTCATCGGAGGTACCTAGTCGCCGGAGCGTCGCCGCTTGCTCTCACGCGCGCGTGGCCTTCACCGTGGCGGTTGGGCATCGCCGAATGGACCAACGAGTCCCTGGTGACTCCAATCGTGAAACGAGAGGCGGTGTTGGAGCCAATTTTGCCCGGTCGTGCTATTCTGTGGAGCGCCACTGTGTTGACTGCCGTACGCCCTAATCCGGTCGCCTCGCATTGTGTGGATGAGCCGTCGAACTCCACCAAGGACTGTTGCACCTGGCCCAGTAGTTGATGAAGCCCGAGACTCCATCTTTGGCCTTGCCACTACAGCCGCCATGCTTGCCGGGGCGCCGCCGCGTGCCTTGCACGCGGGCGGACGCCACCATGCATTTTGGTTGCCACCGCGCCGCCGTCGTCGTAGAACGGCCTCCACGTGAGCCCGCAGCCATCATGAACTTCCCTGTTGCGCCTGCCATACCGCCGTGGAGCTAACACACTCACCGGTGTAGGCCCAGAAGCCCTTCTCTGCCTCGGCCGATGCGCTGATGTCCCGCCGGAGCTCCGCAGTGGGAGTTGCTGTCCGCGCGAGCACCATCGTGGGATTGGTCACCTTCGATGAGCCGTTTGATTTCCCTGTGATGCCAATCGCCCATCCAAGCCTCCGGTTTGGAGCCTGAGTACCTACTGCCCCGTAACGCTGAGCACCGTCGCGACCATGCCGCCATCGTCGTGGCCAAGCCCCGCTGGGTACCTCGTTGCCCTCATGATGACCCTTGATGAGATCGCTGTGCCGCCGCTGATTTGATACGCTCGCCGGTGATGTCTATAAACCACCGCAGCACTCGCATGCGCCGCCACCGGCCATGTTTCAGCGTGAACTAGAAATATGGGGATGACTTGTTGCTGGAGAGGATCAGATGGCATGGTCCATATGAACCACGCCACTGACAGTGGAACCCACCTGGGTGTGTCCACCATGGACCGTGACCCCGTGAACCACCCTATCAGATGACACCGTTGTGCACTCGGTTCATGTGGACCAAAGACTGCTGGAAGACTAATCACCTACGTTGGTGCACCATAGACCAAGGGCTGTGGACTAGACCCAATTAAGCCCAGACCGGATCCATTCAGTGACATGGCAGCACAGAAGCGTGCCACGTGGCGGGTCGAGCCCGGCCCGAACCGGCCCATCAAGCCCATATCCGGCCCTGTTCAGGCCCGCTTGGCCCGTTCTTGACCCGTTTGGCCGTTGACCGAGTCAACAATGACGTCAGCTTGGCCCCACCAGTCAGCAATGATGTCAGTAGTGACGTCATGTGGACCCCACCTGTCTGTGCTGATGTCAGCATGACGTCACTGCCACGTCAGCATCCAATGTCGCGTCCCCTGGACCCGCTGTACACGTGGACCTACCCTATGACGACACGTGTCGCGTCCTGGTTAAATCCTGTCTTTTATCTTTTTCAGTATATATGTAAATCTTTAGAAATGCATAACTAATTCATACGAACTTCAAAAATTATGATCTAAATATTCAAAATTTCTATAAATCAAGCTCTATGTCTTGAGCTAATATTTGAGTGCATTTGGATCTTTTTGCTGTTCATTTGCTCTTTGTGCTATCCTATATGAGTCGCTAACGTGACTATTACGTCTCGATTTCAAAGTCGAACGAGGAGCGAATCAAGGGAGGAGGCTACGAACACCAGGGAGGAGGCCCCGTTGAACGGCTACATTGACGGAAGAAGATTCGTACCACTACTACCTCGACAGTGCAGGTGTCATGGCAACACCTTCTCTTAGAAATCCTATTAGACATGGCTAATATCTAGATTGCTAGTGCTTTACATTTCTGTTATACAATCTGCTCGCCTGTGCTAGGATTGCATGGTAGAATATTACTTGATAGCCCCTACCTTATCATAACCCTTCACCTGCTTACCCGTTGTTATGTTAGCCATATGCTTATATATATATATATATACTTCACCCGCTTATATTTTGTTGCGATGTGATGAACCCCTGGGAAGGTCTGGCGGGGATGCCAGGCTCGATGGATCGTTAGATCAGATGGGTTTTGTGAGCTGTGGTGATGTATCTGGGTTTGGGGTGGAACTTACGGAAAGGTGTAGGGTGAGGGTTGAGTCGATAGAGCTGGGATCTACGACGAGCTTATGGAGCGAGTCTTGCCGATGATGCAACCTAGGCATCTGTGTTTAGATACCTGTGGCGGGTAAACCCTGTTCGAGATGAAGAATCCTTGGGTGTGAGCCTCTGAGGGGTGGAGCCCGGGATGAAGGTGCCATGGTAGCACGTTAAGAATCAACCCTGGAGGAGATATCCTGGCTTGGTCACACTTAGGAACTGCTGCGCTAGTATCCAGACCTTAGGAATCCCTTGCTTTCCACTCGCTTTCCATTGGGGGGGGAGACGGCCGAACCGCTGGATAGATCGATGCCATTACTATCAGACGAGCGTGTGTTAGGAAGGTAGGAGCATGTGAGTCTCACACTGTTTCGAGACGATCATGATGCTCTGCGGGAATGAGATCATGAGATAGACTCTTCACAGTATCAGCCACTCTAAGGGTGTCCCAGGGCTGAGAGGTAGGATGGCATCGTTCTATGGCAGTAGGCGCCCGAAATTTGCCTAGATGATTGCAAAAATCGATGATGGCTATCTGGTGGATTAGTGAAACCTCTGCAGAGTGTACGGTTGATCGATCGATACATATGCCGATTTGTCGGCTATGGACCTTTTCTTCGGAGCATGCACCGGACTAGTGAGTGGAGTGTTCTACCTTTCCCTAAGAGTTGATTCCGGCCGTGAGCCAGGTTCAGGGCTGCGGGCCGCTGAGATAGGCCGAACATGTGTGGCCTGGTCGACCTAAGAGTGAGTCTTGATGGTGATGGTGGAGGTGAGGTGGTGATGGATCTGGGATGGATGGGATGGTGATTGGAGGTGTGTGTGTGGGATGAAAATGTGTTAAAACTTGATTTATTATTATAAACTTGATTACTACTTGCATGTATAGGAAAACCACAACCAAACTATAGGATCGCTAGGTCCTTTTATTTTCTCTTTCCACTAAAGCTCATCGGTGCTGACCATAACCTATACATGCCTGGCGGTGTGCAGATATACCTGCTTTATATTGAAGTTAAGGATAGATGGATTAGATGGTCTCGTACCTGCGCTCAAAATGGTTTACGAGGATTCTTCCGTGAATGTTCTCCTACTTCCGTAGCTATTTTGTACTTTGATGATTCGCCATGTGGCGATGTATAAATGATGTAAGCCCTATTATTGTACTCCTTTATCTAGTTTCGATGTATAAATTTAATTATCAACTGTTATATAATAATATGATAGCTTATATTTTTATATTATTTTTCGTTCTGTGAATTTTCTCTTCGTAAAAAATTTGAGGATGTTTTTTGCAGTGTCAGTGCTCGACTGTAAGTGATCTGGCTTGGCAGGTATCGTCCTAGTGAGAGACGATGGCGAAGACGATGCTGCTCTTGCTGCTGACCGTGTGCGCCTCCCGGCTTGACGTCGCAGCGGCGCAGCAGTACTGGACGCCGGCCACCGCGACGTTCTACGGCGGGAGCGACGCGTCCGGCACCATGGGTAACTGACTGACCATTTTCTTGGCAATGCAACTCTGGTCCACGCGTTCGTTCGTCGCACTGATATATGCGCCTACCATGCAGGCGGCTCGTGCGGGTACGGCAACCTGTACAGCGCCGGGTACGGGACGCAGACGACGGCGCTGAGCACACGGCGCTGTACGGCGACGGAGCGTCCTGCGGCGCGTGCTACCTCGTCACCTGTGACGCGACGCGGACGCAGTACTGCAAGCCGGGGTCGCCGCCGCCGTCCGTCACCGTCACGGCCACCAACTTCTGCCCGCCCAACTACGGCGACGCCAACGGGTGGTGCAACTCGCCGCGGCAGCACTTCGACATGTCGCAGCCGGCGTGGGAGACCATCGGCGTGTACCAGGACGGCATCGTCCCCGTCAACTACCGAAGGGTCCCGTGCCAGCGGTCCGGCGGCATCAGGTTCGCCATCAGCGGCCACGACTACTTCGAGCTCGTCACCATCACCAACGTCGGCGGCGCCGGCGCGGTGGCCGCGGCCTGGATCATGGGGACCGGTACGGACTGGCTGGCCATGAGCCGCAACTGGGGCGCCAACTGGCAGAGCGGGCCCTACCTCACCGGAAAGGCCCTGTCGTTCAAGGTGCAGACGGACGACGGCAAGGTCGTCGTGGCGGATAACGTGGCGCCGGCGAACTGGCAGTTCGGCTGCACCTACCAGGCCTCGGTCAACTTCTACTAGAGTTGGCCCAGTTGGGCGCACCACTTCACATTCAGCTGAATGGGCCATGTTAACTAACAGCCCATGAGGTCCAGATAAAATCCTTACATTAAACACGTGTATAATTTTTTTTTTATTGTAGCACGAAAAACATGTGTATAATTTTTGGAAGCGACTAACGCCCGCACGGGGTGCGTTAGTTCTATAGCACGCATGATCCAAAAAAAGGAAATAAACAAACAATACTTTCTACTCTGGGAAAGTAGCCGTACGCCAGTGCCTTCCGTGTCCTTCCGAGTCCAGGAACCTTTCCCGATCCCGTTTTCTTCTCCTTTTACATTTCTTTACCAGCAAATAATAAAAAAAAAACAACAGAATCACACTCTTCCTCTTCCCATTACACAAAACAGTTCATTTATTTTTGAATCACCTAATATCAGACATGTTACTAGAAGCAGATCTCACAAAAACTGATAAAAAGCAACATTTGCATAGACAATCCAGTTATTTTGCTTAAAGCAAATCAATTCAAAGAAAACAGTAATGTAGTTCCTAAGCTTAATGCATAAGCAGACCTCATTCCTAGATGTTTCTACTGCCTAGTGTAAAGATATATACAGCTTAAGTTGTTCTTGAATTAGCTGCTGCACATGGTTACTCCTATTTTTGATGTCAAAACATGTTCATTTCATGCTTGATGCCCTCACACCTGAAAAATAAATAGAAGTTGCCAAAGATAAGCAGATAAGCCATTGGGGCTGTTCGGCTGGCATGTTTTGCATTACTTAGTTTTCTGAAACTACGTTGCCACGGCTGATGCTGGGCTAATTCCAATGCTTCGGTTGATTCTGATAACTGTACTAGCATTAGCCATCAGCTGAAACCTGACCAGCCGAACACAGCCATAGTGAACCTACCACAGCCATAGTGAACCTACGAGAAAAAAAATGTCGCAATGAGCAAAGATAGTCAAGAGTACCAAGCAGAAAAACTAGATGCCAGAGCAAAACTACCATGTTCTAGACTGGAATTAGAGACTTGAGCCTCGACTGCTCAAGCAGAAGTAGTAGATATCAGATTAGCAAAAAAAGGCAACAAAGCAAATATGTAATCACGCTATTTTTTATACATGTACTTTGTCTTAAATCACACTGTTCTTATTTTTCTGTGTGTTTCTATGGGTGTGGGGCGCTAGGTGTTGCCCTGCTTTTTTGCTTTGTTGAATGCATAGATTTGCCTAATGGGGGTGAAAAAACCACATAGTATCTTACATTAATTTGCCTAAATGAAAATGAAGCCATGTAGCTCTGAATCTTAGATGCAGCGGTGAGGTGAAATGCATGCTATGATGGAAAATTCCTCTGGGACTGAAAACATAGCACATGTGCGATCAACACTACTGTATGTTGCTGCTATGCTTTCTCAGTGGAAAAGCAGGCTAAAATTCGTATCGATATTTCTCTATACACGTCTGAGTCTAACAATCTAATCATTATGATTGCAGGGTGTGTGTTTGTGGTACAATCATACCAATCAAGGTGTATTGTACAGTTCACATATACTCCATCTGTCCCGGTATGCTAGACGTTCTAGCATTGAATTAGGTGCACTGCTCTTCGCCTGAACCTGGACGGGTGGTTTTCTGGATGCTTGATCTGGCCTCTGTACCTAGACAGTCAAAAGGAACACCAGAACGACATGCATTCTGGGACAGAGGAGTATGTGAAAACATGTGCATAGGAAGATAGAGCTAACATATTGGGTGGACATACCTTAGGAACACCTTGAAGACGATGAAGTAGCATGTTGTTGTCCTCTAGTCAATGCCTAACTTAGCAGTGCCTAAAAAACCATGTTGGATAAAGGGTTTCAACTCAACTGCCATAAATAAAGGTAAAAACAATAGGATAGACAAAGAAAGTTCAATAAAAAAAATCAAGAAAGCAATTCAATAATTTCAGAAAAGCAGTCTAATAAATTGAGAAAAGTAGTTCAATGATTTCAGAAAATTAGTTCAGTATGAAATACACTGTTAGGCTGTCATTCAGAGTACATATTTCAGAAAACCCAAGATATGCTACATAAGCTAACAACAGGTGGTCCTATACGATTGGACAGTCTATTGATGTGAGCCTACATACAAGTACCTTGTTCTAACAGACTGAAAAAGAACTCAAAACATGTTCATTTGATGCTTGATTGCCTCACACCAACAATAAAAAAACATAAATTATCAAGATAAGCATGTGGATAATAGTGAGAAACTAAGCATAAAATGACCCAGCTTCAAATTTCAACTGCACTAATAGAATATTTTGTTACTAAAAACCAATTGAGTTGTTTTGCATCACATGAAAAATCAGCTAGTACTGCAGTTCCTATGACATTAGCATATATGATATAACTGATAAGAAATTCAGTTCTTTTGCATAAGAAATTCAGTTATTTCCAATAATCAATTCAGTTGAAGTCAACCAACAATTGCAACAAGTCAAAATCTGTTAAACAAATGCATAGTCACAGCCAATATAACACAAAGCTATTGGTGTATCAAACTTCTTGTTCCAGTGATCAAAGTCTAGACCTTGCGAACTATGGATGTGCCTATCCCTACATGGGTACAATTTAACATCCCAATGTAAGCCACCATACAAAATCAAGCAGTAGTATTAGCTAACATGAATGAAAAAGTAACACAGTAAGCTCTAGCAGTGGAGAGGTCACCCCTAGCCTTGTGCAAACATGTCCGCACCTAATCTGATATCACTACTTAAGCAATTTAATATCACTAGTAAAAAGCAATATTATATATTTAGTCACGCAAGTTATTAAAAATCTGGTGGCAATTTAATATCATAAGTTAAACAATTTAATATATGCCCCTAGCACCTCTCATTGATGAAGTAAAAGGGCGTACCCAGTGCCGTAGGCTCCCGCACTGCGGGGTCTGGGGAAGGGAAAATAGCCAGCAACCATCCCTGCACAAATGTGCAGAGGCTGGGGCTTGACTCATTGATGAAGTAAAAATGGAAAAATATATGCCATTTATTTTGCTAATGTAAGTGTCTTACCAGATTGTTTGCTCATATTAAAGTTTCCAAATTTATTTTGATATAATTATATGAGAAGCAAAATAAGGGTTTCAATCAAAAGGGAAAAGAGCAGGTACATGATTTGCATCTAAGTATATCTTAGATCACATCATTGAGAAGTCCACAGGTTATGCAGTAACAGGATTTTAAGAATCGAAGGACAACCTTGTCATCTAGTAAAATCCTACTTAAAGCTTACGGCAACTTAGTAGTCACAAGACAGAACTTCAGGGAAGCACAAAGCACATCCAAATAAAGAAAAACTGCACACCACTATCAGAGAAATTTAATTGAAACCCCCCTTGTGAGAGCATGGAAAGCTCAGTACATAATATTACAGCTGAATCAAAATAATATTGAATCAAAGTTGTCATATTTAAGGTTGCGGGTAAGAATTACCATCACTTTAGCATTGGGCTGAAATGGATCGTAGTTGCATATGTTGATTCAATAATAGTGGTTCAGTTTAGCATAAGCCAAATCTCATTTCATATTTTTGAGTGAGGGTCACACAGGATGTTTACAAAAATTAAGAGATTAATAACTTACCAACTAATTACTTCATGATGTGTAATATTTGAGGGTGGAAGGAAAATAGCAGCAACACTGGGACAGAGTTAAGTTGACGAAGCAAGTTCATTCAAACATCAGACTACGATTTCCCTGCGGCAACTACACCTTCCATTCCAAAACAAGGAAGAAATTCAGATTTCTGTGCGAATCGAAGAAACATTCATTCAGATAGAGTAGGACTACTCACTGTGGGGAGGCTAAAGGCAAATTGCTTGGCCGCTCCAACTATCACCACGGTGTCCAGGTGCCTCAACAGTAAGAAGATCGAGAACTGCAGGAACAGGCAGCAGAATGTCCAAGCTTAGAGATGAAGAGAAACATATAGGCATTTAGTCCTAACAGATGACACTCAAATAGGCATTGTATGAAGAACTATCTTAGCAATTATCATTAGTTAAAGGAATTTTGTATCACCATTAATCTAATATCATTAGTTAAGCAATTTAATACTACTAGTGAAGCAATTTAATATTACTATTTAAGCAATTTAATATCAGAACCCGCAATCTTAATTACTAGATTCCAGCCCGCATGCCGCCGCCATTCCTAAATTGTAACCTGACTGAAATGTGCTATCAACACTAGGCATTGCTAGCTAGCTGTTCATAGAAGCAGTGGATAAATGAATGCAGATACTACTATTACGTTGAATAGATACGCACAGTTGAAAAGCAGCTAATCTTGGAGACAGTTGCACACAAGGCGTATATATATAGTTGGAAACCGTTGGTGATCTTGCTTGGCTGTATACAACTAGGCGCATTTGTATAATCAACATCAAGCTAACATGTTATGCTAAACTATATGCCGAAAACAGTAACATTGTTATCCTTGAATGTCATATTCTGCTGATCAAATACCAGTGGTGGCTCGCTTGATTAAATTGCGCTAGGTACAGTGGTGTAGCACACATATATATACAGTAGCTGTCTCAAGCAAACATCTCGTATAGCACTCTCAGCAAAAAGCACTAAAACAATCTTACTTGCAATCTTTGTATGGCTTAGAGCATCTGTAACAATCTAGAACAACTTCCAAACCAAGATGCAGAGAATGCACGCCCGCCTTGCTCTAGCTGTTCGATTGTTTGTGGTTGGAAATAAAATTGGAATCCTCAAAATTCCACATCAGGTGGTTCTAGTAGTGCCATTAGACTCATCTATGATCTATCTAAATGTTACAAGTCCTGTCAAGTCTATTATAGATATAATCTGCTGAATAGTTACACCTGCTAATTCAGTCACATCCGAGGCTAAAATAAATCTCATGGTGACATGTAAAACCAACATGAATTGCATTGCACAGACCAAATCATGCTAGAAATTGAATTCAGGCTATAACAAGTCATCTCAGTATGTAATTCTTACCCGCCTGACTTGGAACCCGCCACCATGGCCGCCTCATCCACCTTGGCCTGCACAACACAACAATCTCACAGGGCAAACAATCTCAGTATGTAATTCTTACCCGCCTGACTTGGAACCCGCCACCACGGCTGCCTCATCCACCTTGGCCTGCACACACAAAACAATCCCACAGGGAGCGTGAGTGGCACGGTGCGGTGGAGGTGACAGGGTGAGGAGGTTGGCTTTCGGGGGAAGCACGAGTACCTGGGGCGGCGGATCTGGGCTTGACGGAGGTGTGGTGTGGAGAGGAGAGGTGGTGGCGACGATGCGGACGCGCGGCGGAGGCTCTCGCCTCGGCGAAGGGAGCGCGAAGGAGGAAACGAGGCGGGGAGGCGGAGATCGAGCACGAGGCGACACGACCAACTGTTTCTGCTTGCTGCTCCTTCTCGGCGACGAGGTAGCCTAGCGTCTGCGGCTGTGTCGGGGAGGAGGTGGACGAGGGAGGTGTGGCCGCTGGCACCGGATAGACGGCCGCCGACTACGCGGTGGCGGGTTGGTGGAGCTCGTCGCGCTAGGGTTGTTGGCGCGGCCGCCAACACAAAATAGATCTGGCTGTTGGCGGACGTGGAGGGGAGCTGGAGAGGTAGGTGGGGGAGCCATGGGCAGGGGAGGGGCCGGTGCCGGCGGCGGAGTGGCGGCCGGCGTTGAAGTGGTTCCCGTCGGGCTTGGGGAGTACCGCGACGGGGGCGGGTGTCCTGTGCGCGTAGAGAAGAAGAGGAAATGGAGGTGGAGCGTGTCGGCTGCAGCGGGGGGTCCGCGGCAGCTGGTGCGTCGGATGGCGGTGCGTAGCGCTGGTGCGTCGGATGGTGCGTGCGTGCGATGAAGCAATGGCACGCACGGCCTGAAAATAGTCATTTCCCTGGAAACTAATAATTCTGCAGCACTGGAAAACCGTGACAATTGATAAACATCGGCCACAACTACACAACAGAGTAAAGTCACTTCCCCAAACCACTATGCGAGACCTTGAAGAACTTGCATTCTAGCCATGGCCAAATGAATACTTCTGTCAAATGTGTTGGCGTAGTCTGGAGACCTCGAAGCATCTATTTCTGTAGTGCCCGGTGGTGAGGGCGATATGGGACATAGAGTTGGCATTTGGGCAAGGGCGAGCTGTCTGCAACCAGGTAATTGGGTAAATGAAACTGAAGTCCGTATTCAGATGATGAATGATCTGCCAGCAATGTTCAAGGAGGGGCTCAGGTCGCTTATTCTACTGACGATCTGGGAAATTTGGCGCGAAAGAAATAGCAGGGTGTTCAGGAATGAATGCAAGCATCTGCAAGGAATTTTGGGTGCCATCTTTGACCAGGCATGTGAATGGGCATACTCAGGAAACAAAGGGCTTCAGCTTGTGATTCCGACATGGTCTGAAATGTTGTTGTTTCCTCTTCGAATATAAATTAGTCTTTCCTTTACACTAGGGGTGCCCGGGATCACTTTCTCCTGTGTTCTGGGCAAATTGGGGGCGGCACATCTTGTGCGGCATTGTAACTTGTAAACTTCTCTTCGTTCTACTTACTAATGAAAGCCGGCAACGGATCTTTCAAAAAAAAAAAGAAACCACTATGCAAGACAAGAGATGGAGAGAAAGAGTAGGGCGGCGGCTTTGGAAGGTTGGGAGAGAGAGGGCAGTCGGACGTGGGTGGAGTTAGGGTTGAGGGAGTTGGGCTGCTTGCGTGAAGGCCCATTATAATTTCCCAGCAACAAAGCTTTTTTCTGTTTCAGAGCGTCCAACAACTCCAGCAAACAAGACAATGACTGAATTTATTATTTTCTGGCCAGGTGATTTGTGACACAGCTCGACAAAATGAGTCACAGATATGCGTAGATATCAGTGACGCGTCTAGACAAAACATGTTACTTTCCTTATCGTGGCGCATTTTGTTAACCCACGTCACTAATAAGGCCATGGTATCTGTTAGAAATACGCGTCACAGTTTTTATTAGTGATGTGTTTTCTGTTCAAGAGTCACTGATATGTTTTTATTAGCGACGCGTCTTGTTCCTAAAGCATGGACAACAGCTAATCAGTGATGTGTCTTGTGCAACCGCGTCACTAATATTCTTTTAGTGATGCATTTTGTTTTCGAGTCACAAATCGAGGCGTCGTTACTAAGCTTTTTTTTGGCATAGTGCAATCTATATATAAATAGATCAAACCCGCGTCACGTCAAAAATCTGGAAGGTAAGAGACGGATCGAATTGCATGCACACATGCAAGGATTAAAGCAAGCAAGACCGAGCCTGGGGTTTGACCAGCACGTGTGTGTCCACGTTGTGCAGATAGGAAAAGGGCAAGGACCGGTTCCGGCTTGGCTAAAAGTGGATAAGGGCCGTCGACAACCAGATATAAAAAAAGAGTCGCCTCGCGCCAAAATAACCCAAAAGAATCAACAATGCCCATCACAGTGCCAATGACATCCAAGCATCGTCAATCAAACAAATTTGATGACAGAAAATTTGCCAAAGTATTAGGTATAAATATCAAAAGCCTTTTAAACCAGTGAATCTACAGCTAAAAAAATTATTTCACCAGAGAAGTTTAAAATGGAACTGCTTTGACTAAAGTTGTCTGCTGAAGTTGTAAGGATTAAAGCTATCTATTAACATCGCACACTTTACGTCTCTTTGTATTCAAATTCAAATCCAAATTGGATGCATGGGAGCCATAGCTGACGCGACAAAACTTTAAACCAAAAAACCCTCGGTGTGCGTAAAATAAGTTGGCCTATATTTAATTAGTTATTTTCTATGGATTTAAAAAGTCAAAACAACACACACTTATACTAGCTATTTTTTCTACTTCTAAAGTAGAAATGGTTTCCATGATCCTATGTATTTTATGCATGTATATGTTAAAGCTGTGTGACCTAACTATAATCTTAAGACCAATTGAGAAACATGACACAATCATTAATCTCCTAGCCTTCTCATGTTTCATGCGTTTGAGCAAAATGTATAAGGCACGATATAAAGTCTGGTTACAAGATGTTGGAACACATAGCAAGATAGCTAAATTTTCAAATTACAAATCATCTAACTATATATCCTAAAACCCGTTGCACGCACGAGCATTTTTGCTGTAAAAAGGCAAAATTTGAGTTTGCCAAAATTTCTTTCGCCCTATCTAGTCTGTGTTGGGATTAGCTACGGTATAGGTTAGGTGGTCTACGTATAAGATGAGAAAAAATAAATAGAAAAAAGTAAGGATTCCAGATGCAAAATTGTAATAGAGAAAGAAAATATGGAAAGATCTAAATTGAATTCAAGAAACTTGAGGATTCCTGATGTTAAAATTCAGTCTATTTGGGCCTCTGTCTCGTGGGCCTTTTTGCGTCAGTGGACTGTACCGAGCCGCCGTGGTTTGGCTCCTTTCCTTTTTAGTATTTTCTACTATTAAAACAACTTATAATTATGAGAAAAATATTACAAATTTATATGTATCCCTAACAATAAAGAGAAAAGTTCTAGCCATATTTTTTCGTCCACCTTTTTTTTTTACAACAATCTCCCTTTAACTACCGGACAAGACAATAAAGAATTTCTGCCGTCCGGACCTATATATATATATAACATGTGTTTAAAATGGCTCGCGTCTAAATTAATTAATATAGTCTTGTTTTAAGATTATTGGGTTCTGTCGTAACAACTATAATTCTAGATGTCCGTATATACACACCTTTGTTTTTATGTTATCAAATATTTTGCGGCTCCATGTGCCGTGTGTCGTGTCATGTTTCGTTTTATTTTTTGGTTGGCCGGCGTCGGCTTCATATCCACGATCTAGAGGTGCACGACGTCGGGAGAGTTTCAAGTTTAGTACTAGATAGGTTTGGTGCCTCACCGCTCGGTGTTGTGTTTACGGCTCGCCTCGATTGAGACGTTGCGAGTCATAGTCTCATACATAGACGTACATACTCATAGGGTAATACAGATCAACAATAGATGACCATGATGCAATAGGAAAAAGAGCAACACATTCATGGTGGCGTTGAGAGCCACCACATTGGGCGTAATCGAAGCAAGACTTGTAGTTCGGTTTAACGTGGTTTACACACACATACTGCATACACACGTCGATATTTATCATATTATATATAAAAAGAATAGCTATATTATAGATGTCACGGTTATAAAAAGATATTATATCCTCAAAATTTTATATAGAAGTGATAAACATAAATAAATATTTAGATTTTTTATCATAGTGCTTTCATAAATATTTGATGGATTTTTTCTGGTGCAACGCGCGGACATATTTGCTAGTATAAATAGAAAATGAGAGATGAGGTGAGGGTTACCTGAGAGCTGGGTCGTTCCTGACTTGCGTGAGGAGACATTTTTATTTATGGACGAAGAGTATTTTTTTTATACCGGTCCGGATGGTATGTGTGGCCTCGGTTCTGGCTCGGTATCGACGTGGATTTGGACTCTGACGCGGGCGCGGTTTGAATCCGGCCAACACATGCTCCGTATACGTGGGAGCGGAGCGGTATACCGACCGATACTATCGCGGCTGTAATCGAAATTTGACCGAGGCCCGGCTGTACTCGGAATTTGACAGAGGCGCCCACACCAAATTTTGTTTTAAGAAAGTGCTACGTTTTTTAATTAAGTAGTACTAAATACTAAATTTAAGGAAATCACCAACAAACCTAGCCACTACCAGATCTTGATCTTGAAGAAACCAAGCAAATCGTCGAATCGCCAACGTGCACGGCCGCCTTGCCACGGCGGTGCCCTGCATGATGCCGCCGTCGCTGCCGGACGATCTACTCAATGAAATCCTCCTGCGCGTTCCACTGCAACCGTGAAGCCTCCTTCACATATCTCTCGTCTGCAAGCACTGGCGCAGCCTCGTCACCGATCCTAGATTCATCCAACGACTCCGCGCCTCCGTCGTCGGCGTCTTCTTCAACGACCCACCGTACCGTTTCCCTCATTCATCCCCGCCGGCGACCCGCCAGACCGCGTCCCTGACTTGCGTTTCCACCCGCCGGCGGGGCGCCACGGCTGGCTCATCCGTGACTGCCGACGAGGCCGCGCACTCCTCCAAAACTGCAGTGACCTCCTCGTCTGGGACCCCTTGTCCCCCGAAAAGCACCTGCAGGCTTCGGCGTGAGGACGAAGGCGTGCGGCCGTTTCTTCTTCGGCTTCGGCGCGGTCCTTCTGCGTGAGGACGAAGGCGTCGCCAGCCGCAGATTCCGAGTCGCCATCGTGCTCGTCAACGCGGGCATCGCTGTCGCCTCGGTCTACTCGTCGGATACGGGCTCGTGGGCATGCCCGGTCACCGCGGCAGCCCCGACCACCAGCCGCCTCCCATGGAAGGAGAAGCCTGGCGCCGTGATCGGCGAAACTGTATACTGGCTGCTCAACGACGATCGCGTCCTCTCTCTCGAGTTGTACAACCGCGGTGGCGGCCTGCAGGTCCTGACAGTCCTCGAGCCCAGAAATGTCCCGACCGTCCACGCACAGAACGTGCAACTCATGACGACGCTCGACTCTAAGGTCGGCCTCGCCTCTGTGACGGCCTCTGCCATGCGCCTGTGGACGCTGGAGATCGACGACGGCCACAGCACCACCGCTTGGACGCTCCGCAGGACAGTCTTTCTCGACGCATTGCTCCCAAGGCCGGTTAGACGCCAGCGCCGCCCTGATGACATCGTCGGAGCTGTGCGGTCGACGACATCGGCGCTTGTGCTTCACCAACACGATAACAACAGCGACTCAGCGCCCTGTACTGCTCGGATTGTTGGCGTTCACGAAGACGGTGGCATGGTGTTCCTGAGGAACGGGCACGTCCTCTTCATGCTCCAGCTCGAGCCGACACTGCACATCAAGAAGATGGGCGAAATATTCAACATGACGCACGGCTTCGCCAGTGTGTATCCCTACACCAGCATTTTCCTATAGGTCCGTCCTTATGCCCCTTTCGGGAAAGTTTTAAACTGCATTTAGTGAAAATATTTTGTTGTAACGGTATGAATACCATTACTAATTTGCGGTCATCTTTTCCTGTATACCATTCGTGTTGTTGACGATAAATTGGCAGCGCTGCGTGCTTAATTATTGCAGGGCGTGCGCCCGTGTGGTCTCTGTGTTCATTGTGTGGAGAAATGGTCTTGCGACCATCGTTTTCTGGAAAATATTCAAGATCAAGGTACTAATAGCGTGTAAACGATTGGAAGTGAATTGGTGTCGTGGTAGCAGATCGAGGATAGCAGGCGGCCGGTATTTTGCGGACGCTAAGTTCTAATAGTGGCATATGATCATTACCTATAAATTTATAAGCATAGAAATCATGAATAACTAGTATAAACAAACATTTAACTGTACTAAAAATTGATGCCTCACATACTTCAATTATGACAAAATATGATATTACATATATGTCATAGTAGTTTATAAAAAAATTAATTATGAGAGCCATAAATAGTTCATAAGACCATCATTGGCTAATATTGTTAAAAATCAATAACAACATCATTTTCATGGCCACTTAAACCATCTGTATATCTTAACTGTGCTAGAATTATTTATTTGTTGCATACTATATCATCTTTTGCGGACTGCTACAGCGGTCCGCTATCTTAAGTTCCAAATTAGTAAATCTAGACAGCTACGTCGTAGCGGTAGCAGTACACTACAGGAAGGAGACGATTCGCCGAGTGCCCATTGCGTTTGGCGAAGACGGAATCCCACTCGGCGAAGTCTTCACCGAGTGCTGCACTTGGCGAAGAGGTCTCGACGAATCACCTGTCGGCGAAGATCTCTTCACCGAGAGCCAAGACTCGGGCGCTTGGCGAATGCTTCGCCGAGTGTCACATGACACTCGGCAAACTATTGCGCCGTCATGCCCCAGCGCCGTTAAGGGCGGAATTCGCCGAGAGCTGCACTCGGTAAAAAAAATTGATTTTTTTTTAAGAAAAAAATTCTTCGCCGAGAGCTGCTCTCGGCGAAGGCTAGTTCTTCGCTTAGAGCCTGCGCCTGGCACTAGGCAAAGGCAGGGTTCTTCGCCGAGTGCTTTGGTAAATTGCACTTGACGAAGAGGTCCAAAATTTCAATATTTTTTATTTTTGCATTTACATATAAACAGAAATATATCACAAATATATATATCAAAAATCATATATATAACACGATATATATATATAGGGACGCGCTAATTAGTCCCTAGACGACTAAATATTAATCAGTACCCGACCTCGTTCCCCACCCGCAGTCCCGCACGCGGGAATCTAAGCCTGCTCAGTCCGCCTGGCCACCTACGGTTGTTTCCCGTCACATTATTTCTTTTCTTTTTCAATCGGATGCATTTTTTTTTACCCGAAGCAGTTGTATTTCTTGACTGGATTTTTTTTAGGTAGTCACGACGCACTTGTGGTGCCAATAATTGATAATATTTTTATGTTTTTAATAATTATAAATTTTCGTCCTTCCTCTGATGGTTCACAACTCCCAATAAATGGTCACGTAACTTTGTACAGCTATTTTATCGTTAGTATGGTGGATCAAAACGGCATATTTGCCAACACAAAAAAAAATCGTTTCACAGGATCATATAGAAACTTTTTTCAACTAGATCCAAACGAACAAAATGATAAATACTATTTTAATTAGATCTTTTTTACCACTAGACATGCACATACGTCACGTATTGATGTATGTTTATTAAAACCGTATCACAATGTGAAATTCATATATATGACAAATATAACGTATTTGCACTAGATGTTGGGAAAATGTACTTGTAGAACATTTTGCTAAAAAAAAGAGCCCACGCAAAGCATATACATAGTATAATGATCGCCCAATGTTGTGCAACATAATGGCCACATGTAAACCATCTATAGAGTTATAGTTACTAGGCAGAACACCACTGTTCATGCCAGGTTCTTGTCGTGCGCTTGTGCCTCAGCCCTCAGGTCGTGTGCAGCACACACATTCTTTGCAATTATGTTTGCCTTGCTTATCTTATCACCGTTTGCTTGATCACATCATTTGCTTGATCACATCATTTGCTTGATAGCCTCATTGTAAAGCTTAACAAACAATATGCAAAACAAAAAAAAAGAAAGAACAAGGTTATACAGTTTTTTTTTGACCGAAAAAAAGGAAAAGGTTATATAGTGAGCCCTTCGGTTAGCAAAATAGGATTGTACATAGACCCCTTTAACTATGACCATGTAGAATGTTTCATTAGAACATAAAGAATGTCCCTGAACATGACTAAAGTCAGCGCAACCAAGAATTCCAATTAATTCAAGAACTCACAATATTTTGGTTACTAATTACTAGACCTACATCAAAATGTTCAAGGTACCAAAAGGAAAATACTTAGATTTATTCTATAACAGAATAATCATATTGGCCCTTTCCTGCCCACATTCATTAGTGCAAAGCTACCGGCCATAGTGCAAATTCATTTCAAAAGGGAAACTGTTACCTTAGGTAGAAATGAAATGACTCAATCTTCATAAGGAGAAAGAGCCAGTAATCTGCTATGGAAAGTGGAGCTGTTCCCAGAGGAAAAATACAAGGGTGATCTTACTTTTCTTGAGTGCATTATATGAAACATCTGTTGATATTTGAAATGTATATATGTGCAATGCCTTTTGTGGCAAGCTATTGTGCTACTACTAAAAAGGAATAAGGCCTTATAAGTACCTTGCGTGAGATTGCTGATTTCCACTTAAGTACATGTGCAATGTATATATGAAAAAATTATAGAAAAAGTTAGTATATCACTGCTAGACATTTGAACAAACATTTGACATGCAAGTTGTTAAACACAAAATATTTGGCTAGTGGTTTTAGGAGAAAATGGATCTCAATACTGAAATGCATGAAAACCATTGCATGGTCCAGTTGGCTAGGGGTTTTAGGAGAAAATGGATCAATACTGAAATGAAAGGAGTGTGTGCAGCAAATATTTACACAGTGCTTGGTCATGCACTAGACAAGTATATAGAATTGCAATTATGAAAGGTAATCATACAATTATATACTGATAGTGCATATGAAAGGTAATCATACAATTATTTCCAGGCCGGTTGATGAGGGTGTTTAGACTTAGAAATGTAGTTCTCTCCATTCACAATATATAGAATTGCAATAGTTGCAAAGTTTGACAGTGCAAATTGCTTGTGCCAGATCTCTCCATTATTCAATTCATTTGGACTCTCAACAACATGAACCAATATTGAGCCGCAAAGAACAGTTTCCACACTAGAAATAAACAAACAAAATAGGAGTAATTTCAGTCCGTACTTATTTACTTATTTCCTATAAGAAATATGTGCTACTTTAAGTTTAATTGTATGGTGCTCTTTTATTATTCATTAATTAATCCTGCATACATCTATTAGAGTTCTGAAAATTGAACATATGTGTACAGATAATATACTATCTAAGCTTGAACATACTAAGCGTGTGCTTCTTAGTTGCCTATACATGCCATGCCAAAGACGCGGCGTCGCCTAATGACTAACGTGTGGCGCAGGATTTAGGGGCCAAACTTTGGCGAGTGTGGCATAGAAAATGAACTAGCATGTTGTGCTTTCGCTACAGCAGGCCACAAACACTGAAATGAACCAAAGTGCTACCGCAAGTTAGGTGCAGCCGCTCAAGATTGATAAAATTAGCAGGGCTGAAAAGGAAGCTAATTTAATGGAAACAGATGCAAAATGTATGCTCTTGTAAATTTTCAAGCATAATTAGCCACAAAAACAAATTAGGATAGTAGAAGAAACTACCTATGTGAGCAAATCATTGGAAGTAGTAGCTGGAGGAGGATGCTTTGATGGCGAGCAACTGGGATCTGCACAAAAAGCAAAGGCAGAGAGAAAGAGGGTAAACAACACTGATGAAACTGTTAGCTCTAATCAGGAAGCATAATTAATAAATATTCAGAGTAAAGTGGATTTTGAAAACAGGATGGAAATCTATGGGATCATCTCATGGCACCAAACCAATATAATCTTAGAAGAATGTCTATGTCTATTTCAAAAGTGAAACATTCTCACTATTATTTTCAAAGAGTTTGCATCACTCACATAATTCTGCATCAAGTGTTGCCTTCATTCTAAAAAAGTCTTCATGAGTACCTGGAAAAACAGATATGGAAACATGCTGTGATCTCATAAGAATACCGCTGGACTGGATAAAGTAACACTAAACTACATGCAAACCAAGCCTGAAATTCACAATCTACAAGATAAGCCTGAAATTAGCCTAATCTAAATCCAAAAAAAAAGTAAGAAGGATTGTGCATGCCTCATCGGGATCTTGCTCGGTCAAGGCTGCTTGTGAGGGAAGCACCACGCAGCAGCTCAGTGAGCAAAGAATTACTGAATCTAATTTTTGGACTGGAATAATCAATTTGCTTAACGCAGAAATCCTATGTGCACACAGTTTGCTTCGTGAGGTGGAGCAGCTAGGTAAGTTAAAATTGCCTACAAGATCTTCAAACTAAATATAAAACGTAAATCCAATTTGGTCAAGAGCAGCCTCTGGCCAGAATTGAAAGATGAGAATTAACTCAGTTAGTTTTAGTTACACAAATATCACTGATTGGTGGCTGCAATTTTGGAAGAAAACACAGACAGAAGAAAACACCAAAAGGGAAGAGCAGCATTCGGGTTCTTGCAATGACTGTCAGGCACGGCTAGCATGGGCAGGTTGACACGGAGCAGGCCAGCATCTAATGGTAGTGCCCAAGCTTTGCGAACACTTAGCACATGCTGCCACAGACCGTGTCCGACAACGACAAGGCAAGGTGCCACTGTCATCTTCATTGAGGATGCAAAAAGCAGGGCAGAGCTCAGCCAAAATTTAGATGGGGCAGAACATGAAAACATAACTAATATTATAAAAGAAAAATCACATACGCATGTCACATTCTCATTGATATCCCACATGAATTGATAATATATGACAAATTAATCTCTTAATGAATAAATATGGTACCTACTAATAAAAAGCAGTAGACTATAGAAAGGATACAGCGCCTTCATATAATTCATTAATTTAACATACACCAATTGACTAAGATTCAACTATCCAAGAGCTAATAAACCAGTAAATTCAAAGAACAAATCAATTATTGTATGATATGTGATATAATACATTTACACAACAATGAAAAGATATAGAACGACATAGCACTAGGCATTTCGAGGTGTAACAACAAACTGGTAAATCATAAAATCAATTGCAGTTACATATTATATACTAATAGGGATTTTTTTGGCAATTTCCCCTACACAGAGGAAGACAAAAAATTTATAAAAAAATCCAATATAGTCACAATATTGACATCCCAACAGATCAGGGCAAAAAGAGAGTAGCGGGGTGGGGTGGAAAAGGGAGATCGACCTTGCATCTTCGTGCAAATAGATTCCAGATCAATTAGCAAAGAAGATCAGAAACACATAATCTTCTTCAGTTTGCATCTTCGTGCAAAAAGATTCCAGGCCAATGAGCAAAGAAGATTAGAAAATACAATCTTCTTTAGGTCTTTGATCGAGACACAACAGGGGAAAGTCAGGTTTGAAATTGTGGAATTTACTAAGAAAACACACGTACTGCCTGGAATACAAAGATACTACTCGCAGTGACGGAGTTAGAGGAGAACCCGACTCTAGGGGCTCGCCGTACACTGCCCAGGAGCCAACCCTACAGCAGAAAAGCGGTCCCCATGTGTGAGGCGAGGCTGCCACAGAGCGACATGGCGACCGCGCCCAATGCCGCGGCAGACGACGACGTCCGTGGCCCATCTAGAGGCGAGGATGGCGCCATCAATATTGATAAATATCTATAGGATCTGGATGGAGGTAGGAAGGAATCGAGCTATGGAGGAGGAAAGGATGAACCTTGCCGATCTGCACGGTCCTCATCCTGCTCAAATATCGCAAGGGCGTGTGGTGGCTCGGCCTCCTGCCTGCTGGTGCTAGGATCTGAGGGGGCCGGCCTCTTGACTGCCGGGCCGACCACCTTGCGACGACAGGACGCGCCAAATCAAAGGCCAGTGCGATGACAAGGGCAAGGGGAGGAGCCGCCAATACCTGGGAGGCGAGGTAGAGGTTGCCAAGAGGGTAGAGCGTGGAGCCATCAGAGACCACGCGACAGAGGAGACTGTATGACATCGCCGTTGCCGAAGGACGAGAGAGGAGGGATGACATGGCTCGATCTGCTTTGCAGGGGCTCTCTGGCGCCGCCACCGGTGAGGGACAGGACATCGTCACCGTTGCTGGTCGGAAAGGGGAGGGCCCCGTCGCCACCGGTCGGGGAAGAGTCAAGGGTGCGCCGCCGCAGATCGGGCAAGGGGCGGGGCCGCACCACCGGTCGGGGAAGGGACGGGCCGCGCCGCCGCTGCTGGTGAAGCGCAGTCTGTTCCTCCGCCTCTATGTGCGACGTCGTATGGAAACTGCAGCTGCCCACGACTCCTCTAGGAGCTGATGAGAGACAAAAAAAACCACCCAGGTGGGGCCGTGGGCCGTAGAAGTAGCGAGGCCGGATGGGATGCGGGTGGTTGGGTTCCGCCGGACCGACTAGCGTGCGCGTGGGGGTTTGGGCGGCGACGGACCGACGCTCTAGACGGGCTCGGGTACTGATTATTAATCAGTCCCCTGGGTAATATATATCATAACTATATATAGGGAAGAAGAATTTAACGAAGCTCCACTCTTGGGGCTGACAACCAGATTATGAAGAGCAATAACAACTAGAAGAGCTAGCAGACATGCGATGGAAATTGAGGCGACTTCAGTAGGCAAAGGAGAAACAAAATGCCTTGGCAACTTCGCAAGAAGGACAGGAGAGGCTCAGAGACGAGCTAGCCAAAGCAAAAGCTCAGTTATCCAGCTTAGAGGAGGAGCTCAATCTTAGCGACAATTTTTGAAATGGACTTTGATAATCCTCAGAGATCACTTCCTCGAAGCACCTTCGCAGGAATGGCAAGTAGGCCTCCAATGGCTAATCATGCGGGGTGGCTCCGGATCACAGCACAACATATCAGTTTTGTGAACAAGAGCAACTAACAGAAGCTGCCCTCTTTCAGATGGATGACAGCTCACCCCATGGCCTCCATCTTACAAACCAATCCCACTTCCAAGTTATGATGGGCGTTATGAGTTATGACCCCAAGTCCCCCAAACCATTCTTAATGAGTTACGAAGCTGCCATATCTTCAGCTAGAGGAGATGATTTTTTTTAGCTGAGTCATTCACCAACACAGCCGAAGGTCCCGCACTCGCATGGTTCTTGAACCTCAAGGCTCAAGCCAGGAGCATTATATTCTTGGGAGAATTTCAGGGACAAACTGCTAGCAAATTATCAAGGCTTTCAGCAACCTTCATTGACACAAGACCTATTCAAGTGCAGCCAAAGGAACAACGAACCATTACAAAGTGTTGTCAAAAAAAAAAAAAAACTGAACCATTACAAAGTAATTCATCCAGGGGTTTACATAGAAAACAAAGGACAGATACCGGAGGTACCCGATAGGGTGGCAATCTTATTAGCTAAGCAAGGCCTGAGAACGGGGCCCATGTGCAGCCCATCTGGATAGAGAACCAATCGAGACATTAGAAGAGTTGTACAAAGTGTCAGACAAATTTAGCAAGTCTAATGCTAACCATCGCAAGAAAAGAGAGGAAGAAAATCGGGAGCGACAGCTCTGTAGGCTCCGCAACATTCAGGGGCAAGATAACTGGGACAAACTAAAGCCCAAAGCTCCTGCTTACAAACAACCAAGATTCAAAAATGAAGCTCAGCATAGGTATGTGTTTCAGACCGAAGGTGATAATTCAAAAGACGATCAATTTGACACCAAACTCGAGAGAAATCAGCACCCAAGCCAGGGGGGTAGAACAACCAGGGGACATTGCAGAGGTAGAGCAACTTTGCACCCTTCTAACACTGGAAGCTGTTCAGAACCTAAAAATTGGTACTTGAAGGACCGAAAACGACAACCAGAGGGGGTGAATAAAGCCGTAAATTTCTTTCGAAATATTCAACTGCTGTCCCAAGTTCACCGCCAAGAACAAGACACAACAACCGTTCCTAAATCTGAAATACCCAAGCGAACTGGTGACGAGAGTGCATAGACCAACGCAAAAGACGGAACACGAATCGGAGCTCAAACTACCAAACTGCGGACATAACAGAGAGAGCAGGAATTATAGACCAGAAATTCGACTGGCAATTCAAGCAGCTTGAACCAGAAATTCACCTAGATAAATCAGACGGGAGAGAGAGAACCAGCACACTCATTTTACCAGCGAGAACTGGATAACATCACAACACCTTGCAAACCGTGAGTAGTATTCCAAACAAAATGAAACAAAACAATGCTCTAATGATGAGCCATTGATTGCCTGGAGTAAATCACGTAGCAAGAACAAAGCTTCTGACCAATCAAACTCTGAAGGAGGCAAGCACGGGCTGCTGCACTTGCTGCTCAAATGCTATCTGCGAGTTGCTTCTGCTGCTACTGGATTCCCCACACACGTGTCTGAAGCAGGAACTGCACCGCACCTGCTGCACTCGCTCGGCCAGGGGCTGCTCTGGACCGAACCTGCAGTCACCGATGCCCAAGAACAGCTACGGAATGAGGAGGTGCTGCACTCTTAACGCAAACAACAAACAAACAGACTGACGGAAACTGGAAACCAAAGAAGAACGCAGACGACGGGGCTGCTCACCGTGTGCGAACTCTGGGGAACGCAGAAGGCGCGGCCTGCCGAGGCTTCGGACAAGGAGCGCTCAGCTCTGTGCCCCACCTGTGCCGTTCAGCAACTGGAGCCAAACGCCAAAGTGCTTCAACGGAAGCCCAGCACAATGATCTGGCAATTGCAACTCTGAATCCTATGCCTCAAGAGCAGGTTGTTTTTGACACGATTAGAGATGTCTTGGTTGATTTCCTTTCTGTGCAGCATCATATTCCTTTTGAAACCATCCAGCCATGTCCTTTTGGGCAGCCTTATGTGAAGTTCACTTATATGCATAAGAGGGATATCTTGATTCAGAATAGTCCAATTCCATATGGCAATAGTTCTATATCCTTAATTCCCCATGATCGAGCTTGGAACAATAGAACTACTGTGATGACTAATGAGGTCTAGATAGCTATGATTGGGTTAAACTTGGACCTTTGGAATCATGCTTTCGTTGAAAAAGCTGTCTCTGAGTTTGGTAGATTGATTGTTTGGGAAGAGGACTAGCAGAACATGGCGCGTGTTTATGTCAAGGCCAGGGTTTGTGGGCTTGATGCCATCCCATGGTTCTTCACTTTCTCTAAAGGTCAGGATCCCTTGTCTGAAGGGTGTCAGTGCAATGTGAGATTTTCCAAGCCACACTTCTGGGTGCCATGCCTCATGATGAAGACATCCCACCTAGGCCAGATGAAGGTGATGATGGATTCTAGCCCAACAACTTTGATTATTTTGGGTTTGGGCAACCTGGTTTGGGTCCTGACTTTCAGCCTCCTGCGCCTGTCAATCGGTTCAACCCTTTTGCTGCCAACAACCCTATGCAGCACAACTTATAGAATCTAGGTTGTGGCATTTGGCCCATTCATCAAAACTTTGATCCAGAGCCCATCCCTGCTGATGATGTTAATGAACCGGTTCCATAGCTTGTACCTATTCTTAATGAGGTGTAAATGGAAGAG
Source organism: Bothriochloa decipiens (assembly GCA_023333625.1). Classification (NCBI taxonomy): domain Eukaryota; kingdom Viridiplantae; phylum Streptophyta; class Magnoliopsida; order Poales; family Poaceae; genus Bothriochloa; species Bothriochloa decipiens. The sequence goes on from CM041632.1 coordinate 50,097,524, forward strand.
CCAGTCTAGGTTGCTGTCCAACAGCCAAAAGAAATAGCGATCAATGTTGAGGGTCAGCAGGAGAATGCAGTCAATGTGGAAGTTGAGGGGCAAGTTTTGGCCATGGATGACCTTACTGATGCATCAGATAATGAGCCTGAACAACCTCTGCTACCCATAGCACCTATGGAGATTTTACCTTTTCCCAACTTTGAGAACCTGCATCCTGTCATTCCCCTGCCTGAGGATGAAATCCAAGTTGAAGATCTTCTAGGGTTCCTTAATGATCCAGTCAATAGTCCTGCTCAACTTTTTGAGGATAACATAAATGTTGGTTTTGCTAGAATTTTGCAGCCTGACGTTTATCTTGTTCTCAACAACTAGGTGGATCTAGGTCCTGCTCTAAAACCCAATCCTGAAGCTATAAGACAATGGGTATGGCACTTTTCAAAACAATTTAGCTCTCTCCCTTCAGTCATTATTCCTGACTCTTAGATGAGTTTCTTCACCTATTATCTCTTGCAGCCTCCCTCTTTTGACTAGGCCAATGATTTTCTTCAGTCACCTGCTGGGGCTTACTTCTTAACTCCCAATCAAGGTAATGCCACTGCCTTCCCCCTTTCAAAAATGTGTCCTTCCAATGCTCTGCCTAGCTGTCCCTCTATAAATTACTCTGGTGTCATCATTGAGGACTTGTCAGATGTCTCTGATTCTAAATCTCCCACGGGCAACGCTAATGTCTCTGAGCCATCTACTCCTATCAAGTCTGTCAATATTTTACCACTGATAGCCGTCATGAGGGTACCCAGGATGGTCTTTTATTCAGAGGGGTGTCGGCATATGCAGGAACTCGATGGTAAACGCAGAGAGACAATGATTTATGCTGGTTCGGCACACCGGGAAGTCCCGATGCCCTACGTCTAGTTTGGAGTAGATAGTTGCACCCTGTGCTCATGAGCGTGAGGTCTGTTGTGTTATTCTGAGGTTAGGTGCCAATCTTAGGAGCCCTGCCCTCCTTTATATATCCCAGGGGGTAGGATTCCTAGTCGGTTACATCATAGAAGTCCTAGTAGGATTACAAACCAGTCCTAGTAGTATAACAGGAAATGAATCCTAATTGGATTAAGTCTTGTCCTCTTTTCTCTGTGGAGAGCCCCGTGGGTACCCCATCGACAAGCCCCTGAGCATTTCATGGTTGAGCTTCAAAAGCTGGTTTGTTGTAGACTTGCTCTGGGTTCTTATGAAGTGAAACCTTGAGATGGTCTTCTTTTAGTTGGTTCATCTTGACTGATGTGCACTTTTTATGGAAAAAGTGCACTCAGTGAGTGTAGCCCCCGAGCCTCTTTCTTATTGGAATAATAGAACATTAGGCTAGAGGGTCCTTCTGGTCTTATTGCTTGCCTCTGAGTTCTTTTTGCTTCTGAGGTGAGTGCAATTTTCATGAAAATTGCACTCACTGATGTAACCCCGAGCCTCTTGCTTTCTAGAATAAAAATCTACAGGGTCCTTTGAAAAGTTTTGAAGGTCTTCTTTTGAGGGTATGTACTTTGCAGCCCTCGAGCCTTCTCTGGGTACTTTTCCTTAGAAAAGAAACCGGGTGAAGGGTCTTGATTATTGTAGTCTTGAATTCTTGTATTCATGGTCCTCCGTCATTGAATTCGAGCCCCCGAGCATTGTTGAAGTGAAGGCGAGCTCTCGAGCTTGGTGTCCGGGTTCTTTTTAAACTTGTCTTGATATTGTCCCACCTCTTCTGGGTTATTTTTTATCAATCCGGGTTCTTTCTAAACTTCTCTTGGGCCTTGATGCATCTGCTGCGGGTTGTTTTTTTGACAAAACCAGGTTCTTTCTAAACTTGTCATGATTTCTATCATCTTATCTCATCTGGGTTGTTTTGGACGTTTCCTTATTGTCCTTGTTCCTATAAAACTCTATAAAAAAAATCTTTGGATGATAAAATTAGATATAAGCAAATGAAATTTACTCCTTTTAGGCTATTTTCGCCTGGGTTACTCTTGAACCCCGAGTCGTTGGTGAGTTGTTTCATCTTCTTGCGCAATCTTCAGTTTGTCTTGCTCTCACGAGTAGTTCTCAAGGTGATGCTACAATTTTTTTTGTCTCTTGCAGGGCTTACCATGAACCCACTCTTTCACAAGTAGTTCTTCAGGGTAGTGCCACAAGTTTTTTGCTTCTTGCTGGGCTTACCATAAACCCACTCTTTTACAAGTAGTTCTTCAGGGTAGTGCTACAAGTTTTTTGCTTCTTGCAGGGCTTACCATAAACCCACACTTTCACAAGTAGTTTTTCAGGGTAGTGCTACAAGTTTTTAGCTTCTTGCAGGGCTTACCATAAACCCAAATGGTTTCTAGGATTACCATGAACCTGTGGGTTTAATGGCTTTAGTGGACGGGTAATGCCCTAAGTTTTTAACTTAAGGTCACTCCAATCTCTAGGCCTAGATTACCCTAAACTAACAAGTTTTGACCAGCCTTTTGGCTAGGCTTACTATAAACATCTTAGGTCTTCTTAGAACCCAAATAATATTTAATTTCGAATACTAAGAGTTCCATAAGTCTCACACTTAGTACTGAAGGTGTTGGGTTTCACACCTTAGGGTGAGGCTTACCCTAAAACCCTTATTACAAGTTTCATGGGATTACTATAAACCACAGAGTATTTTTGATATTTCGAACATCGAGGGCCCCATAAGTCTCATCCCCGATGCCGAAATGGGTTTTAGGTTTACCTAGAAACCTCAAGTTTTTAGGCTCTTTGCAGGGATTAATTTTAACCCAAAAATTTCATGCATTGGGGGCCCCATAAGTCTCATCCTCAAATGCCGAAAGTGTTGGGTTTCATGCCTTAAAGGCGAGGCTTACCCCGAACCCTTCGTATAAGAATTATGGACTTTTGAAAGAAGTCGATGCTAGATTAATGAACCCGCGATGATGGTGGAGTACTTCTTGTAGGCTGGGCGGGGCAGTGCCATATAACACCTTGATTTTTGAACTATAAATCTTAAATGAATTTGATTTTATGTCTGCATAGATGCTTTACATTCATAGGCCAATTATAAATGTTTTATGACAGTACTTTAAAATGTGTGGCACGTTAGAAACCATGCATTGTTGCATTCATGCTACTGCATAGTTTTTGGTTCACTTGTTTGAGCCTGTTGTTCAATTATTGCTTTGCTTTCTAGCTTCTAACATGCTCTAACTTGTCCCCTCTAACCCCTAGACTATCTATCCTAGTCTAACTAGCCTAGGCTAGTCCCTAGTGGACCCTGTCCAAACCCAGCCTCTCGTGGCCAAGTGTGGCCAGCAACAGCCGGCCATGGCAAACCTTGGCCAGCCATGGCCAAAGCAGCAGCAGCATGGCCGGCCAGCAGTGGCCACGGCCAGCCACAGCAAGCTAGGCCGGCCAGCAGCGCAGCCAGCCATCGGGCGCAGCCCCAGCAGGCCGCCAGGCCGTGGCCCAGCCGCGCGCCCGCATGGGCCGACCCAGCCGCGGCCCAGCCGCTCTGCCGTCGCAAGCGCCTGTCTGCGTCAGCGCCCACGCCAGCCGCTGACATCGGTAGCTCGCAGCGTAGCGTCACCCGCCCACCACCGCCGATAGATGGGGCCCACATGGGTGGGGCCCATAGCTACAGTGTCATCTCCTACCCGGAGACCAACACTGAGCCGCACCGGCCTCCGCCCGCGTCGCGTCGCGTCCACCCACCCGCACACAAGCCAAGTTTTGCCCGGCCCTATAAAACCCATCGCCCACCTCTGTGCACCGCTTTCCGAAGCCCTAGCCGCCACCCGATGCCCTCACCCTCGCCCTCACGTAACCCTAGCTTCCGCCGTCCGCTCCGCCACCATCGATCTCCGCCGTCGCTTTGCCTCCGCCGACAAGGACTCCCCCACAAGCTTCGCGGTGAGGTGAGCCACCGTTGGAGCCCTTCGGCATGCCTTCCCATGCCTCACAGCACCTTCCCCACCGGCCATGGTGCCACCACATGGACCGCCACCTTCGGCCATCACCCGCCGTCACTGACCCCGTAGCCGAGCCCGCGAAGCCGAGCTCGACCCTCCCGTACCCTCCGTGCCGTCAGCCGTGCCCCAGAGCGCCGTTCCGGTGAGCTCTAGCGATCCTCCGATGATGCACTGCCATCCCGGCCAACGCTCCGACGACCGAGCACCGTCAAACGCCCGCTACCCATCGGATCTGAGCCGGGCGGCTCAGATCGACTGTTGACCCCCGGTCAACCATGGGGTCAACAGGGACCTACACCAGCTGACGTGTCAGCCGACGTGGCTGCCACGCAGGCGCCACGTCAGCGCCATGTGTGCGCTGACCGCGTCAACGCGGTCAGGCCACCGACAGCCTTGGCACTTTTGTGGAAAAGTCCCTACAGTTTTCTTTATTTACAATCTAGTCTTGCGTAGTTCAAAAATATTTAGATTATAGTCCTGTTTTCTACAGACTAGCCCCTAGTCTTGTGTAGGCCATAACTTTCACGTTTTAACTCCGATTTTAGCAAACTTATACTTTTTGGAATCATCTCGATGAGTAGAATATTTCTATGCTATTGTTTGCTACTGTTGAGATGTTTTGGTGTACTTCTCTAATTAAAGTATGTTTGCTTGCATGTATTGTGCATGTGTGATGATTGTGGCGTATAGAGAGCGAGACATGGGTGAACGAGGACCAGTAGAACCCGGAGGACTACGTGCAGTAGGACATCAACCAAGGCAAGTACAGGCATTCTTTTGATCATATTGCGCCTATTCATGTTTAAGTAAAATTCACTGCATGTGTCTTAAATCGGCAAACCATAGGACTTACTAGCCACTTTACCCAAAGATATGCTATGGGGGTATTAGTTGTTAGGTTTTAGGTTGCTAGTGCTCTACCTCACCTTTCACCGTTTAATGAAGATAAAATTTGCTTCTTAACCTATGGAGCCTTGGGCTCTTGGCTTTGGCCGTTGGAGAAGTTGATGCATTTCCACATTGTTGGTTGGTGGTGAATGAAGGGGGAAATGGATGCTAGTGGGACTCGTGTTGACGAGGGTGTTCGTATCTCCTTCCCCCTTGTGGTCCTTTCGTGGAGCGGCAACCTGGGACTTCCGTACATCTCTAGGCTAATGGGCTCTAGCTTGGTCTATTAGTAGGACCATCATGGGCAGGATGGACAGCTTACCGACGGGTGGCCATAGCTATGGTCGCTAGGGTTTGTTTACAAGTATTTAGTATGGGAGGGGCTAGGGATCCGTGATGGGGGTGGCCTCCCGGGGAAGTCGCCCATATGCTTGGACTCAAGGCTGGCGAGTTGTTACTGCCTATGACCCTATGAAAAGCCTTGTTGTGACCTCTGCCGGCCTGTCTCGGTAATGGGCTAAGAGGTTGGCCGCCTCGGGCATAAAGAGTAATCACAATCTAGAGTGAAAGTGTACACCTCTGCGCAGAATTAAAATCGATATATCGTCCGTGCTCACGGTCACGAGCGGCCCAGATCCTCGCATGATTTAGCTAAATGGTTTAAGCTATTAAATCATGGTGATGTTGTGAGGTTGCTACCTCGGGTTTTATCGGGATGGCTATCCTGTGTTCCCTTGAGATGGCTATCTCCTATTTAATGTTGCTTATTGATATATGTTTATATCTATGATGTTAAATGACACATTAATGCTACTTGAACCTTAATAAAAGGGTTGGGAGCTTCAACCAAGTTGATTAGAGAATAGAGTGTCTTGTTTTATTGGTGTGAGAACTTGTTTATCATGATGAACTATGTTTGATTCGCATCTTTGTAATGATTGAGATAAGTTGTGGGGTGATGTCCACACTTATCATTTTTATATAAGTTTAAGACTATGTTTAGTTAAATCAGGGTTTTGGGTCCCTATATATGTTGTGCTCTATCTCTCTTTCTGCTTCATCCTATCAGTTATTTGCCATAGCCTGTTGTCACTTGTTCATGTCAGCTATCAGTTTGGAGATCATATATATGTGTTATTGGCAAGAGAATTACATATTTGCTATTTGTCAGTGATTATGTTATTGGAGGTTATGTCAGATGGGGTTATTGAGACGAGGAGACAGTATATTGTGTTTTAGTTACATTCACAATTTATATTCAGCACAGATATATATGTTGAGACTACAAATCCTTATACCCTGCTATTTGTTTGCATCAGATGGTAAACACCAGGAGGAATAGCAACACTGGTGGCGCCAACGGTGCTGGTGGGAGTACCAAAACCCTCCGCCACCACCTCCTCCTACTATGGAGTAGATGATGGCCATGCAGACCCAGTTCATGCAGGGCATGAATGCCATGATGACCATGCTGCAGCAGAACATGGCGATGAACCAAGTCCAAAATCAGCACCACAGTCAGAACCCTCCACCACCACCACCCAGGGACAAAAGCAGTGAGTTCTTGAAGGGGCGTCCACCTTTCTTCTCTCATTCCCCTAACCCTATTGTTGCTATGGATTGGGTGAAAGATGTGGAGAAACAGTTGGAGATCGCTCAGTGCAATGATAGGGACAAAGTCCTCTATGGATCTGGTCAGCTACAGGGAGCAGCCGCTTCTTGGTGGGATTCATACCGCTTTGCTCATGCAGCTCCTAACACCATCACTTGGGCGTAGTTCACTGAGACGTTCAAGGAGTTCCATGTCCCAACTGGACTTATGAAGCTGAAGAAGAAGGAGTTTGCTGATCTGAAGCAAGGCTCCATGTTTGTTTGTGAGTACCGTGACAAGTTCATTGCTTTGTCTCGCTATTCACCTAGGGATGTCGAGCAAGATCAGGGCAAGCAAGATCATTTCCTGGGAGGGTTGAATGATGGACTCACTTACATGATGGAAAACATCAAGTATGCTAATTTCCAGGAAATGGTTGATAGGGCCATTGTGCTTGAGAGCATGCGCAACAAGATGGAGGACAAGAAGAAGAAGAGGAAGGCCAACAATTACCAGGATCAGGGAAACAACAGCCGTCCTTGCTTCAACAACTTCCAGAACTACCAGCAGCGTTCTTCTTTTCTGTATGGGAAGAATTAGGCATAGTAGGGAGGCCAGCGCAACAACAACTCCAGCAATGGCAGTAATCAAGTGCAGCGCCAGAATGGTCAAGCCCCTCATCAGAACAATCAGGCTCCTCACCAGAATGTTCCCCACAGTGCTCCTGTGAAGACCAACAGCACCCCCAACAATGCTTGCTTCAAGTGTGGCAAGGTAGGAAACTATGCTAATGCTTGCCCTCAGAATCATAAGCCATAGAACTTTGGGAAGGTGAACCATGTTAAGGTGGAGACTGCTGAGGAAGCTACAGATGTGGTGCTCGGTACATTTCTTGTTGACTCTCATCCAGCTTCAGTTCTATTTGATACTGGTGCATCACACTCTTTCATTGGTAGTCATTTTGTTCGTAAGTATAGCATACCAACTCGACTTATGCCTAGTCCTATGAAAGTAAGAACACCAGGAGGAACCATGGACTCTAATGTCTGGTGTTCAGACATAAAGATTAATTTAAGGGGGGTATATTTTCCTGCTAAATATTAAATGTCTTGATCTTATTTTGGGAATGAGTTGGTTGAACAAGTGGAAAGTAAATATTAAATGTTCAGAAAGGACAGTGAGCTTGAATGCACCTAGTGGAGATGTAGTAGATGTCATGGTTTCTCTGCCATCCAAGAATCAAGGAACAGTGAATCATGCTAGCGGTGAACCCTTGGAGAACATCAAAGTTGTCAATGAGTTTCCAGATGTCTTTCCCAAGGATTTGCCAGGTATGCCACCTGAACGAGAGATTGAGTTTATCATTGATTTGTTACCTGGTACTGCACCCATAGCTAAAAGACCTTATAGAATGGCTGTTAATGAACTAGAAGAACTTGAGTCACAACTTAGAGAATTACAGTCTAAGGGTTACAATCGACCTAGTTCATCCCCTTGGGGAGCCCCAGTAATCTTTGTAGAAAAGAAAGATGGAACACAAAGGATGTGTGCAGATTATAGATCTTTGAATGAGGTGATTGTTAAGAATAAGTACCCTTTACCTAGGATTGAGGATCTGTTTGACAAGTTGAAGGGAGCTAGTGTGTTTTCTAAGATAGACTTGAGATCAGGTTACCATCTGTTGAGGATTAGACCTAGTGATATACCAAAGACTGCTTTTACCACCAGATATGGTTTGTATGAGTATACAGTGATGTGTTTTGGGTTGACACAATGCTCCAACTTACTTTATGTACATGATGAATAAAGTTTTTATGGAGTATCTTGCTAGATTTGTGGTTGTCTTCCTTGATGATATTCTGATTTATTCCAAGAATGAGGAAGAACATGAAGAGCATCTCAGATTGGTGTTGCAGAAGTTGAGGGAACATCAGCTTTATGCCAAGTTCAGTAAGTGTGACTTCTGGTTGAGTGAAGTTTCTTTTCTTGGGCATGTTATTTCCAAGGATGGAGTTACAGTTAGTCCTAAGAATGTTGCAGATGTGCTCAAGTGGAGTCCACCTAAGAATGTCAAGGACATCAGGAGTTTTCTGGGAATGGCTGGATACTACAGGAGGTTCATTGATGGGTTCTCTACCATAGCTAAACCTATGACTGATTTGCTTGAGAAGGATAAACCATTCAAATGGACAGAACAGTGTCAGGCCAGTTTCGAGGAATTGAAGAAGAGGTTGACAACAACACCAGTGCTAGCTCTGCCAGATATGACGAAGGACTTCTCTATTTATTGTGATGCTTCTAGACATGGTTTGGGTTGTGTGTTGATGCAAGAGGGCAAGGTCATTGCTTATGCCTCTCGACAGTTGAAGAAACATGAATTGAATTATCTAACTCATGATCTAGAATTAGCAGCTGTAGTGCATTCATTGAAAATTTGGAGACATTATGTCCTTGGTCACAGGTGTAACATCTACACTGATCACAAGAGCTTGAAGTATATATTCACTCAGAAGGACTTGAACTTGAGGTAGAGAAAGTGGTTAGAATTGATTAATGATTTTGACCTAGAGATTCTCTACCATCCTGGTAAAGCAAATGTTGTAGTTGATGCTTTGAGTCAAAAGAGTCAGCTGAACATGTTAGAGATGATGGAGTTATCTAAAGAGTTACTAGCTAAATTTGAGTATCTCAATTTGGGGTTTGTTGCTAACACTCAGGGAGTTTCTATGGATGTGGAACCGACACTTGATCAGGAGATCAGGAAGGGTCAGAAAACCGATGAGGAACTTCAGGAGATTGTCAAGATGGTGAGTCAAGATGGAGCCCCAGGATTCAGTGTTGATGAAGAAGGGATACTCTGGTATAAGCACAAGTTGGTTGTGCCTGACGATAAGAAAATCAAGGATAATATTCTTAAGGAGTGTCATGAGTCATCTTACTCTATTCACCCTAGAAGTACTATGATGTACCAGGATCTGAAGGAACACTATTGGTGGAAAGGTATGAAGAGGGACATTGGGGAGTATGTGGCCTTATGTGACACTTGTCAAAGAGTAAAGGTAGAACATCAAAGACCAGCAGGATTGTTACAGCCATTGAAGATACCTGAATGGAAGTAGGATGAAATCAGCATAGATTTTATCGTGGGTTTACCTCGAACTCAGAGAGGTTATGATTCTGTTTGGGTCATTGTGGATCGATTAACCAAGGTAGCTCATTTCATACCTGTCAAGACCACTTACACTGGAGCACAATTGGCTGAGAAGTATATGGCTCGAATTGTGTGTGCTCATGGAGTTCCTAAGAGAATCATTTCGGATAGAGGTACACAGTTCACTTCCAAGTTTTGGGAGAGGGTACATGAAGCTTTGGGAACTAAGTTAAGGTTTAGTTCAGCTTATCATCCACAATCAGATGGTCAGACAAAAAGGGTTAATCAGATTCTGGAAGATATGTTGAGGGCCTGTGCCCTAGAGTCTAATGACAGTTAGGACAACAATTTGCCTTATGCTGAATTCTCTTACAATAATAGTTATCAAGCTAGTCTCAAGATGTCTCCCTTTGAAGCATTGTATGGACAAAAGTGTAGAACACCTTTATTCTAGAATCAAGCTGGAGAGAGACAAGTATTTAGTCCTAGTGTCTTCAAAATAGCAGAAGAGCAGGTCCAAGTGATTCGGCATAATTTGAAAGCAGCCCAGTCTAGATAGAAGAGTTATGCAGATGTTCGCCAAAGAGAGCTTGAGTTTGAAGTGGGTGACTATGTTTATCTTAAGGTGTCTCCAATGAGGAATCTCAAGAGGTTCAAGGTCAAAGGGAAGTTAGCCCTGAGGTACATTGGTCCTTTCAAGATTCTAGAAAGGAGAGGAGAAGTAGCTTATCAGCTTGAGTTGCCAGCTTACTTATCCAATGTGCATAATGTGTTCTATGTCTCTCAATTCAAGAAATGTTTGAGGGTCAAAGAAGAGGAGTTGCCTATGCAGGAAGTGGATTTGTAGAAGGATTTAACTCATGATTAGCGTCCATCTAGGATTTTGGAGACAGCTGAGAGAGTCACTAGATGTAAGGTTGTCAAGTGGTGCAAAGTGCAATGGAAGTACCACTCAGAAGATGAGGCTACTTAGAAAAAGGAAGAGGATTTAAGAGCAGAATATCCAGAGTTGTTTCCTGAGTCTTCTAATCTCGAGGACGAGATTATTTTAAGGGGGATAGGTTTATAACACCCTGATTTTTGAACTTTAAATCTTAAATGAATTTAATTTTATATCTGCATAGATGCTTTACATTCATAGGCCAATTACAAATGTTTTTTGAAGTACTTTAAAATGTGTGGCATGTGAGAAACCATGCATTGTTGCATTCATGCTGCTGCACAGTTTTTGGTTGACTTGTTTGAGCCTGTTGTTCAATTCCTACTTTGCTTTCTAGCTTCTAACATGCTCTAACTTGTCCCCTCTAACCCCTAGACCATCTAACCTAGTCTAACTCGCCTAGGCCAGTCCCTAGTGGACCCTAGCCAACCCCAGCCTCTCGTGGCCAAGTGTGTCCAGCAACAGCCGGCCATGGCCAACCTTGGCTAGCCATGGCCAAAGCAGCAGCAGCATGGCCAGCCAGCAGTGGCCACAGCCAGCCACGGCCAGCCAGGCCGGCCAGCAGTGCAGCCAGCCGTCGGGCGCAGCCCCAGCAGGCCGCCAGGCCGCGCGCCCATGTGGGATGACCCAGCCACGGCCCAGCTGCCTGTTGCTCTATGCCGAACCCGAACATGGAGGATTGCAATGGATAGACAGGACTCGGTCACTCCCTGCTGCCTACTCCTCAACCATGGGGAACGAGGCAAACGAAGGTAACTCCTAGCTTAGACACCACATCTGCGCTATTCGTTACAACTCTAGCGTTGGCCAGGAACTTCGGTCTTTATCAGGTGTCCTCTACTAGAGCTTCCGCTGAAAGGACGAACGAAGAACCCATTAGATAGAAATGAACAAGGATAACTTTGCTAAAAGGAATATGACCAAAAGGTAAACACAGGTTTCTTACTTCAAGTAGCAAGGCACCCGTTAAGGTACAAGTGGGAAGGGAGCTGATAACTTCGTCACTCCTCCAGTTGAAAGACGATGCTCCTAGGAACGTCCGAAGAAAGCTCCGCTAGCTTGATCTCACTCACTCCCTACTTAGTCTAGCTAGAAGCTAGGTAGTGGCTCTACTCTCCCTCTTGCATGCTATGCTAGAGTGTGTGTGAAGAGGAAGAAGAACGGAATTGGAGTGTGTTGGATATGAGAGATATGGAATGGAGGTGGAGAGCCTATCCTTAAGTAGTGAGTGGGAAGGTCGGTTTCGAGGCCCAAATGACCAAAACACTCCCACACCACTAGTCCTCGGCATTGAATGTACCGCCTCAGCGACGATTGGGCCAAGCCGCTCTATTAGTGTGTCGGTCAGACCATGTGGGTCGGCCAGCCCACCCAGAGCTAGTCTGGTGCCCATCTTTGGTTGGTTGGCTCTGGGTGGCATTTGGACTTGGCCCACGGTGTGGTTTTGGATTGTCACATCTTGGTTTGGCCTTCTCCTACTACTTCTCCTTGTTTTGCTTTGGGCCAAGAAATGAGATGTGTGAATTATTGTTATTTTCCTTCATTGTTGTCCTAATATCATGTATTTTCATGTATGACCTGCAAAACAAGTGTGTACACCAAAACTATGGAATTTGTTAGTTTAAAACTCCTATCTATATTGTTTTTGGTTTATTCTATACTAATGTTGGCAGGGTTAGAATTGAGTTAAGAACCGCCAACAGGAACTCTTGATCTTCTTTGTCTGTTGTCTTCATGAGAAAGTTTCTGATCTCGCTTTTTGTGGATGTGCAGAGAGCTAGGACTCTGCTCTGCCGTTGGTTGTTCTTTGTGAAGATACCTCTTGATGATTCAATTGTCTTTGGCGGGGTTCTTGTGAGTTCAAGGCTTCAGGTGGATGATCTCCTCACCGAAGACGCCATATCACCCCCACCTCGAAACTCTTAAGATATTTGAGCTCGGGAGCCCCCAAGCATCGGCTTGGTGTTGTTGTCAAGTTGTTGCAAATAATATATTTGAATGCTTGTTATTTGAATGGCTTGTTTGTGATTTGCTTCTTGTCTGGATGACTTGATGTAATGCTGAGTAGGTGCTGACACGTTGATGCCTGATGCCGTTAAATTTCTTGCTTTTGATGTTGCTGCAGTCGAACGAGCGTAGTCGTGTGCGTGTTGCTTGTTTCAGTGCTTGCTTGCTTGCTTCTTAACCTTGCCTCATTGCTTGCTTGCTTCTTCAACTGATCTTACGCGTATATGCATACGTCTCAATACACAAATGCATTGGCCTTGCCGTATCGCTTGCTTGCTTCCTCCTGTCGACTCTTGACGTATGTGGTATAAGGGTTAAATCTCTGGGTTCTTTTCTCACCCTCTGGGTTCTTTTCTCACCCGGGTTCCTTTCCCCTGTTGATGTGATCTTGAGCGGGGTTTGACCATGTTGATGATGGTCAGCATGGCAAATTTTATCTGCCATGGATAGCGGAGAGATAGATTACAAGCTTAGATCTATGGAATTGCTGGGATAGTGCGACCGTATCGCCACATAAATAATATCTAAAAATATTTAAAAAAATATGACGTGACTTAGCTTGATTGCCGTAGTCGGGTTGTTCGTACGAGCAGTCAGATACTGCGTCCGAGTTGCTTATTGATGAAGTGGACTGGATCTGACTGGCTTGTCGGGTACCCGGAACCCGTTGTTGACTGTTCACGAATTGTTCGCCGAGTTGTTATGGTCTCATGCACATCGCCGGGTTGTTGTAGTCGAGTTTTTTGAAAGAATTTGTTGTTGTTGTTGTAGTCGAGTAGTCGTCGTCGGCTTGATGAAGTCGGACGGTTCACTGGCTTTTGGCTTTGCTTGCTTTCGAGTTCATCACGGGCACAGCATGTACACTTGGACGTTCTTTTTGCCTTGCTTTGTGTGACTTGCATGTATATACGTATATACAACCCAAAAAATCTGGTTAACTTGCACGTTGCTGATGAACCTAACTTGAGTTCGTTCATCTAGAGCCTTGCGTCTTCTGCCTTGAGTTCTTTCATGTACAGCCTTGCGTCCCCCTTCTTTTTTTTTGATAAAATCCGGTGAAGCTGAGGTCCGTGCGTCCTTTTTCTTGCCTTATCTCCGTATCCGAGTTGATCTTGACTTGTATTGTTCCGTAGAGCACGCTTGCATGCTGGTTCAATCCGTTTTGTAGTCGGCTTGATGCGTATATGCAGGACAAAACCTCATCCATATCTTGATGCCATACTTGGTATGTTTTCCTATAATTAGGTTCATGCAGGTCAAAGCTTCCTCCATGTCTTGATCCCGTAGTTCGTATGTTCCTTCCCATAATTAGCTTGCATGTTTGTTGGCTCGATCGTGCAGGAGTAGGAGCAGGACTCGGCTTGTGTTCGTGTTGGACTTGGATCTGCATGGAGCCGAACTGTGACGGAGGTGATCCGACTTGCTTCTTCGCACGGCGAGTTGACTGATGTCAACGAGAGCAGTAACGAGCTTGTCGATGTTTGTCGATGAAGGCTGACGAGTGTTGCGGGGAGCCACGGCTGATGACGATGCCTCGAAACGCCGAGTTGTCATCGTGGCAATCAAATTTGCTATGGAACGCTGGGTTCGTCTCGAAGGTGGTAATTCTGATCATGATCCGGCGAGTGAGCTTGATGAAGTCCCCGCCATGCATCATTTTGAGATCGAACGGTGTGATGAGCTTTGCTGATGTATACTGCATTTTCGCAATCGAAAGCCTGTACAAATGTTGGGTGCACGAGATTGTCGCCGAGAACATGTGGTTGATCTTGAGGCTTGCTGAGCCGCGGTGGGTTGTCGACGGGGCCGACGGAAGCCGCGATGAATTTTGATTTTGAGATCCACCGAGCTCTCAAACGCAAAGCGTCAACAACCCCTACCTGGCGCGCCAGCTGTCGATATTTTACCACCGATAGCCCATCACGAGGGTACCCGGGTGGTCTTTTGTTCAGAGGGGTGTCGGCGTATGCAGGAACTCGATGGTAAACACAGAGAGAACGATTTATACTTGTTCGGCACGCCAGGAAGTCCTGGCGCCCTACGTCCGGTTTGGAGTAGATAGTTGCGCCCTGCGCTCGTGAGCGTGAGGTCTGTTGTGTTATTTTGAGGTTAGGCGCCGATTTAGGGAGCCTGCCCTCCTTTATATATCCCATGAGGTAGGATTCCTAGTCGGTTACATCGTAGAAGTTCTAGTAGGATTACAAACCAGTCCTAATAGGATTACATGAAAGAAATCTTAATTGGACTAGGTCTTGTTTTCTCTTCTCCATGGGGAGCCCCGTGGGTACCCCATCGACAAAGTCCACTAAGGTAGGAAAAGGCAAGGGGAAGGCTCCAATTCTTTCAGAAGCAGAACTCAGGAGAAGCCTCATGGTTAAACAAGCTCATAAAGGATTCAAAGTCAGCTGTAAGGGCAAAAATTATCTTGCCTGTGATGCCCATCCACTAGAGACTTCAACCTCCATCATAAAGAATCTAGGAGCATCTTTCTGCAACATCAACCCTGATGATCTATCTGAGGAAAAACTGAATGAGAAGCCAGATAGCTCCAAGCCTGTGGGGAGGAAGCCAACAAAGAAGAAGCCCAGCAAGCCTTCTAAGAAGGCTAAGGAGCAGTAGTGCCCTTGTGGTCCTTTGCTATGTTTAGTACCCCTACCGTTCTTCTTAAAGTTGTTTATCATGAATGGTAGAACTTGGGTTATTTTGTGTTAGAATGTAAGGGGAATAAATTTAGACAAAAAGTGGAATGCAGTTCGGGATAGAATTACAGACTGTAATTATGATGTGGTTTGTCTTTAGGAGACAAAGAAAGAACAGTTTTATGATGCTTTTGTGCAAAATATTTGTCTTCCATCTTTAGATAAATATGTCTTTTTACCTTCTATTGGTGCCTCAGGTGGAACTATTGTTCTTCGGAAATCTGCCTTGTTTCTTGGCAACTTAGTCTTTCAAAATGATTATGCTTTATCAGTTGAATTCTCATCTCTTCATGATAATTCCCATTGGATCCTGACTAATATTTATGCTCCATGTGCACACCCTGATAAAAGAGCATTCATTCAATGATTTGAAATATTTCTATGCCTGATACTGTGGATTGGGTAATAATTAGAGACTTTAATTTGTGCAGAAGTCCTGAGGACAGGAACCTGCCTGGTGGTGATCAAACAGAAATGTACTTGTTTAATGAAGCTATTAGCTCATTGGGTCTTGTTGAGATTCCTCTTAAGGGAAGAAGGTTCACCTGGTCTAATAAGCAAGCCTCACCTCTTCTTGAGCGTTTTGAATGGCTTTTTACCTCTGTCTCTTGGACTATTTCTTACCCCAACATATTTGCCTATCCTCTCTCTATGGAAACCTCTGATCATGTCCCTTGTGCCATCTCTATCTCTACTCATATTCCCAAAGGAGCTATTTTCATATTTGAAAACCATTGGCTTAAGCATAGTGATTTCCTAAATATTGTACAGCAACATTGGACCGCTCCTTATTTTATTGATGCTGCTAAGATTTTAACTGCAAAATTCAAAAACCTCAGGGCTGCTCTTAAGGTTTGGAAGGCCACTCTATCCAATCTGAAACTAACAATCACAAATGTCAAGCTTGTTTTGAATTTTCTGCAGATTATTGAGGAGTTTAGAGATCACACTATTCAGGAATATAATTTCAGGAAGATCTTAAGTACAAAGTTACAAGATTTGCTAAAACAAAAGAAAATTTACTGGAAGCAAAGAGGTCAAATCAAATGGATTACTTTGGGGATGCTAATACTAAATTTTCCATGCCAATGTTACCATTAAATTTAGAAGAAATTTGATTACCTGTATTGAAGACAATGCTAGGGTCAATCACTTTGGTCATCATCAAAAAGCTAGCCTCATTTGGGAGGCCTTTAAGGAGAGATTGGTGGTATCTGAATTCTCTGCAAACTTTAATGTTGCTTCCTTTATGAAGCCTACTATTGATTTGAATTCTCTAGTAGCTCCCTTTAGTAAGATGGAAATTGATCAGGTTGTTAAGTCTCTCCCTTTAGACAAGTCACGAGGCCCAGATGGGTTCAATACTGATTTTGTGAAGAGATGCTGGAATATAATTTGCAATGATTTCTACAGTCTCTGTGATAGCTTCCATTCAGGTAATGCGTGCCTCCAAAGCATCAATGATTCACTCATTACATTGATACACAAATATGATAATGCTATTAAAGTAGCAGACTTAACAATTTCATTGCTGAATACATCCGTCAAAATCATTACAAAGCTTCTAGATAATAGATTGTAACTAGTGCTACCAAAACTTATTCACAAAAATCAACATTGGTTCATCAAGCATAGATGCATTCAAGATTGCCTGGCTTGGTCTCTAGAGTATCTGCACTTGTGTCACTAGTCAAGGTAGGAAATCATTATTCTTAAACTTGATTTTGAGAAAGATAAAGTGAAGCATGGGTTGATGATCCAAATAATGGAGCAAAAGGGTTTTCCTGCCAAATGGGTTTCCTAGATGAATCTTATTTTTTCTTCTAGCACCTCAGCAGTTTTGCTCAATGGAGTATCTGGCAAAGTTTTTTACTGCAAAAGAGGGGTCAGATAGGGTGATCCCCTCTCTCCACTTCTTTTTGTTCTTGCAAGGGATTTTCTTTAGGATCTTTTAAATGTTGCTAAGAATCAAGGCCTGCTTAACCTACCAGTCAATTTGCCACATGACCATGATTTTCTTGTTCTTCAATATGCTAATGACATTCTAATCTTCATGCAAGCTGATGCTAGGTAGTTATTTTTTATAAAAGCTTTATTGAATTCTTTTGCTGAAACTTCTAGCCTGAAGATGAATTTCAGTAAATCTATGATGGTGCCAATAAACGTTTCAGAGGAAAGAATGGAAATCCTTTCAAGAACTTTTGGTTGCTCTATTGGTTCATTGCCTTTTACATATTTGGGTTTGCCCCTGAATTTAACTAGACCCACTATGGCTGACTATTGGCCATTGGTATCTAGATGTGAAAGAAGGCTACTAAGCATCTCAAAGGCTGGGTGTCTACAGTTAACAAATGTTGTTTTTAGTGCATTGCCAACATTTGCCATGTCTACTTACCTCCTGCCTAAAACTGTTGTACAGCAGATTGACAAATTTAGAAAGCATTGTTTACGGAGAGGATCTGATGCCAATAATAAAAAGCCCCCTAAGGCTGCTTGGCCTATGGCCTACATTCCAAAAGAAAGTGGGGGCCTTGGTATTCTTAATCTACAGACACACAATGAGAGTTTGCTTCTCAAACATTTGCACAAATTCTTTTAATAAACTGGATGTTCCATGGATGCATCTAGTTTGGGAGACCAGTATCAGAATTGTAGGCCACCGATTACAAACAAGAAAGGTTCTTTCTGGTGGTGTGATATCACCAAGCTCCTTCCTTCCTTCAAAGGTATGGCTATGGTCACTGTGGTAAATGGTTCTTCACGTCTCTTTTGGCTTGATTCTTGGAATGGTCAATCTATTGGTACTATTATGACAGAACTTTTCTCATTTGTCAAGAGCAAATATAGTACAGTTGAAGACATTTGTCACTCAGAAAATTTTTATGACCTTTTTCATTTACCCTTGTCTGAGGAAGCTTTTGCTCAATACACCCAACTATTGGACACTATCCAGTCACTGTAACACCCTAAATTTTTCATGAATTTAAAATAGTTAATTTGATTTAATTTAGTATTTTTGTGGGCATTTAACCTAGGTAAAATAATTATTTGTATAAAATTAAAATCAAACCTAGGTCAAGGATCATGTTTGTGCATTCATGCTAGTAGATATTTTATATTGTGATGATTGGTTTTGGTTGGATTTGAATTGGAATTCAAAATCTTTTTAAAAATGCTTTTGAAAAAATTCAAATAAAAGAAAAAAACAATTTCTTTCCCTTCTTCTCTCCCTCCTTCCTTTCGGCCCGACCAGCCCAGGCGGCCCGGTCGGCCTTTCTCTTCCTCCCCCCACACTTGGCCGAAGGCCTGCCTCCGCCGCGGCTTGTTTTTCTTCTCCGCGCGCGGCCCGCTCACCTTCTTCTTCTTGGGCCACCAGGCCGAAGCCCAGCAAGACCACGCGCCTGCGTTCGCCTCCTGCTATGTGTCGCTGACGCGTGGGACCTGCACCACCTTCGTCCTCCTCTGACCGGAGTCGAGTCAGACACAGAGACCGACTCCGACCCGTGCCGCCTCCGCGCGACCGGTCGCCCGCCCCCATGCCTCGGGCTATTTAAGCATTGAGACCGCGTTCTCAACCACCTTCCAAACCTAGCCGCCAGTGTCGTCTCGTCGGTTGGAGCTACAGCACCACCAAACCCTAGCCGCCCTTGCCGCCATCCATCGGAGCTCGGAATTCGTCACGGCCGTAGGTTATATATTGGCGTAAGTTGATCCTAGAGCTCCACCTTGACCCCGTGAACACGTTGGTGCTGTCAATTTCGATCTATCGTGCTCACTCGGTGTTGATTGCTACCCACAGTCCACCGCCGTCCGCCGTCGTCCGCATTTGGTCCACTTCCGTTCACCTCGAGCTTCATCTTCGCTGTAGGTGAGATTGCCTTGAGTTCTGCTTTCGTTTGACACCTATCCCGAGAAAGATTAGTGGGCCGTAGCTCCCGCTCTGTGCACGCCGGCGAGCTCGCTGCCACCGTCGCCGGTCACAGGCCGTCTTTAGCTGCTCGGGTTCCCATCTTCCCCCACCAGTGAGACCACCTTGAGCCCCGCTCTCGATTGGTTCAAGTCTCGAGTCAAACCGAGGTCTGTAGGTTCGGTTTCGAGTTTTCCGGTGAGGTCCTCGCCGCCAGCCATGGCCAACCACCGCGCCGGCTGTCTTCCCCGGCGAGGCCGACTCCCCAACCCGATCCGAGCCGTCCGTTCCAAATCCAATGGATCAGATCATCCCGTACCCCTTCGTTTGGCAGGTTTGTAGATAACCCCCTGCCTTTCTGTCTATTCTATTAAGAGCCCTTGACGGTTTTCACCGATTACGCTTTGCTCACTGGAAAGCGTATTTTCTTCTTAGCAGATTCCAAATACGCTTGGTCTACTGGAAGGCGTATTTTTCCTTTAACGGATCCCAGAATACGTTTTATCCTCTAGAAGACATATTTTTCCTTTTCAGTTTCAAAATACGTTTTTATCTATTTATAGTTTTGCCACTATCTTCAAACGCTTATAACTTCTCTGTTTTAACTCCGTTTTGGTCCGTTCAAATTCTGTTAGATTCATAATTTCATAATCTACACAGTGATTCCATTGTTGGTGTGTTTTGTAGACTTTATATTTTGAGTTCATATTTAAATGCATTTATTTGTCTATAGGAAATCTTTAAAAATTCATATCTTCGCCGTTACAACTCCGTTTTCGATGAACTTGACATCTGTGTGATCGTAGCAGCATGTAGAATATTTTTATATGCTTTTTATTTTGTTTTGATGAGATTGGCATACTATTCCTTTAATAACTCCTTGTTTGCTTCGTGTACGTATGCTCGATTGGATTGCTTGGTGTTGGTTGTTAATGTTGAGTTCAGACGGTGAGGGTTTTGTTGAGCAAGGCTACTTTGAGGATCAGTAGGACCAGCAAGACTTTATGAATCATGGCAAGTATAGCATGGATCCCCTTGTTACCTATACACTCTAAATAATATTACATTTGCATGTGTCCACTTGATGACCTTAGAGATTATAACTAGCTGTTGTTATCTTGATTCCTTGACACCTTTGGGTTGCATTGGGTAGTAGTG
Source organism: Bothriochloa decipiens (assembly GCA_023333625.1). Taxonomy (NCBI): domain Eukaryota; kingdom Viridiplantae; phylum Streptophyta; class Magnoliopsida; order Poales; family Poaceae; genus Bothriochloa; species Bothriochloa decipiens. The sequence continues at coordinate 50,117,821 of CM041632.1, forward strand.
ATGCTAGTGCTCTACCGGTCATGATCCTATAACATGATGTGTGTTATGCTACCAACGATAACGATGACACCTAACAAACATAAGATCTTGTCTGTAAGTGATTTATCATGGATTTTCTGTACAACTACGAGGGCTATATGGCTCTGGCTCTAGTCACCTGTAGACCCTTTTTCTAGCTTGTTAGTGGTCTACAAGTTGGGTATAGGATGGCCTCTGTCCTTATGAGTATAGCCAGGAAGGATTGTGCCATATTGGAAGGGGGTTTCTACACTTAATGTTTCCGCGTCCCTGATTGGTTAGAAGAACCTATTGGGGGCTTTATATGTTTTGTGGTGACTTGGGAGTAATTAACCCACTTTACTATAGAACATGACTCACAGTGAAAGTGTACACCTCTGCGCAGAGTTTAAATCAATATATTATCCGTGCCCTATGGTTAGGGCGGCCTTGACACATTGACATTAAGGATAATGGTTCTTAAATTGTTAAGATGTTCATTTTAATGTCGTTATTGCTACACATTTATTATTGTTATTCCAATCATGAGTATATGAGAATTTTCACTACTTTGATGCTATGTCTCAACATGATTAACTTATAAAAGCTAAATACAGTCAAATAGTATCAGCTTAATTGAGCCTCATTATCCCATGTTATGCTTGTTGAGTACGGTTATGTACTTACGCTTGCTTTACTTTCAGTTTTGGAAAATCTCGGATGGGTAACAGATGAAGGTTGAAATGAGAGCTATCGGGATGAGTACTAGGCTTGGTATTCATCAGTTGGCGTGTCCCTGTGTGGAGCTTCCGTAATAAAGTTATATTAGTTATCTATTTGTTTATGTGCAAGACTCTGTGATAAATATTGGTTCGTTATGTAATAAACAGGATGATGATACTCTTTGTAATTTGTTATCTTATATGTGCGACTTGTTCCTGGGGCGCATATAAGACTATTTATACATTTTATTTTTATCCTTTAAAATGGAGTGTGACAATCACTCAGTCTGTAGGAGGGTCCTGATCAACGGTCCTATATTTGGAAAAATAATGTCTACTCTTCAAAAAAAGCTTATTTGCAACTATTTTGTAGCATGCAAGTACATCCAGCATACTTGTGGCTTTGGAAATCACGTTGTCAGAATAAACATAAATTCTTTTTTTGCTTTCTTCTAAAAGATAGACTTAGTACTAGGGATCTACTTCAGAGAAAAAAAGATGGTCCTAGATGACTATGATTGACTGTGTTCTTTGTGATCATGCTCAGGCTGAGTCTCTTGTTCATCTTTTTCTTGCATGTCCTTTCGCCAATGCTTGCTGGGCAATGCTTGATCTTCAAATTCAGTAGCCTTTGGACCCTTTTAGAAGCCTTCAACCTACAGGAATCAGCTACATCTTTCCTTCTTCATGGAAATTATTGTTACAATGAGCTGGGTGATTTGGACAGTCAGAAATTTTCAGAAATGTGCCTCCATCTTTATAGGGTTGCAAGGTAGTGTTCAAAAAAGAGTTTGCTCTGGTTGCAAGATAGAACAGTTGTAACAGAATTACCAATCATCCATTCTTTGATTCACTACCTATCCGGAGGTTTTTTTATAAATTTTGCAAAACAAATGTAAGTTCCTCAATTAATTCTCTCTATCTCTCAATGTGTATGATACCTCACCAAAGGCATTTGAGATTTTCCTTTATTTTTCATGGCCTACCACTAAGCTTTGAGTGGAGTTTTGGCTAAGTATGAAAGGTGGGTATACTTGCACCACATATGTTGCTAAGTTAAAAATCGGACCAAGAGGAGATGCAAGACATACACTTCGATCAGGACGTGCAAGTGTGTGGAATGGAATAATCCTAAATCTATCATATACTCCTTTTGTAGATATGATCTTTTCTCTAGAATTCTATTTAGAGAAATGGCTATCAATTTTTTTAATGAGCCTGCATGTGTTCATCTCTTTTTTTTAATACCTTGGCACCTTCATGTGCCCCCATTTTTTTTTCATGGACCTTCATGTGTCCATTTTTTTTCTTTTTGATAGCCATGTCCCTCTGACAAATATTGAGAGAGATCACTATTTTGCAAAACATGGAGTAGTTTCCTATCAAACATTTTTTTACTCCCAGTGTAGGAGCAGATTTTTGGGTCGATGGAGGGTGCATGTTGTGCGTAACTCTTAGTGTAAGAGTTAGCATTAATTTGTGGGTGCACGTGTCTTAATCATAGGTGCATGACGAGAATCTCAACACAGGTCACAACAACTTGACAAAGCTCAATGCTCAAACAAGGAGCATATGACTAAAAGTTTGAATTTGAAGATCATATCATATGGCCTTGGTAAGAATTTTATAATAAATGAGAAACTTTTGAATTTGGGTATTTTTGAAAAAGAAAATCTCTGGATGTCAAGTTTCTTTTAGAACAAAGTCATAGCAAATTCAATTTTTACCATATCATAACTTGCAACAACTTAGAAAAAGATCATGCATTTGCAACTCACTAGTTTTCAAGTTTTTGGGATGGGACATTTCTAGCCAACAAACTTAAATCTTAGAGAATATTAAGTTATAACCTAGGCATAGATGAATTATAAACAGAACAACTATTCATCATTTCAACATGGAGAAATCAACTTTCCTTAACACATATGAGAGTGGAATTAAACATTTTTGGTATTTTATCATATCTTAATTTTTTTTCTTTTTTTAGAAAGTAAATACATTATAGGATTTGAAATTACAGAAATTTAAAATACTAAAAATTAAGATACAATGTACCTCTGCGGGGCGCTTCCCCCAAGCTAGCTCATGGCCTAGGTCTAGGGTGGTACCCCATAGACCATAGGTAGGCCATCTGTGCTTTGTGTTGTTGTTGGATCTGCGTGCTGATGTCCATGAAGTTTTGTTGCTGCTGCTCATGCCACTGGTTCACCTGTTGCTGCCACTGGACTTTGTTTTGTACATGAATATTCAATGTGTTTTGGATCTCACCGGTCTGAATTTCTAGGCCTCCGAGGCGGGTGTTGATGTTCTACAACTCTGGATGGTACGACGTGGATCGCCGTGGAGGAACGGGGGATGGCATCCCTTCAGAGTCAGAGGACTGTCCTTGCTGCTCGTGCCACCCTAACCCTCCTGCCTCCTGTGGATGCGGTACGTATCCCAAACCATACCCACACCCAGGGATAAATCCGGGTGTGTGCATGGCAGGGGCCCATCCTACCATGTGTGTCATCGGTGGTATAGGGGGGGTGTTGGTGTGGACTATGGCTGCTACGAACTGCCATCTTCGTGCCTCATCCTGCTCCACGCAAACCTATGAGAAATAGAGCTCCTGCGTGCTTCCTCTTGCTCGACAAGAGTGAGGTGAGTGATGTGGACGTATACAAATTAAGATCAGGTAACGGAATCTCATTTATATAGCCCAGAAAATAGAACACAATATTTCTTTGATCATCATATTTCAGAGTGTGCCCTTGTATCAGGTAATGCTTATCAACGCAGTGCGAGGCGTGGTGATATAGATAGCAATTTGCCTGTCGAAAGCATCGATACTAGCAGGAAGATGGGCGACAAAAGATGTGCAAGAAATAGGAGTGGTTGATTTAAGAATGCCCATCCAATGATGAAAGATTTCTTTTACAGGGACCACTTTGGTATTTTTAAGAATTGCATAGAGCAGTTGTAGTTCAGCATGATGAACAAAGCTAATCTCATTTCTAGCAAATAAAGTCATAGCAATCCAACGATGCATGAGCCTCAAAGTAGGATGATGAATATTTATGTTACGAGGCTTAAACTTGCCAACTACATTTTGATCTGAAATTAAATTCCAACATGCATGACATTGAAAACCTTGGGTGGAATAATTCAGATCAACTGAGCATTTTGGACTGAAGCCTATGTGAATAGAGAGTTCTTTCCACATAAGATAATATGTATGCCCAAAAAGACGAAAAGTAATCCCATTACCTACTTCTTGCAAGGAACATAGAAATTGGATGGTTAGGATGCGAGAGCCTTGCTCACTTACTAGAGCAACTCTCTCCCATCCCACAGCCTTCCAAATGGTGGTGAATTCGATGTCCATACCTATGTTTTTGAGGAGGTCGAGGTCATACATGGGCGTGTGTATGAACTGCAACTCCCGATCACCTTCCAAGTCTAGGTATAGTGTGTTGGCTTCATCCACCGTCTATGCTTGCATCAGCTCTCCTGTTGGTTTTGCTTCTTCATCCTTATGCATCGGGCTTTCTTGGGGATCGGGGTGGCGCCGGCTTGAGCTTCCGTGGGAGCGACTTGAGCTTGCTCCCCCGGACTTCTAGAATATGCCAAATAGCTTTCTTCCGATCCCGCTCATGATGGACGGTGCAACAACACGACTCACAAATGGGTTATGTTAGCGAAAAATTTTGCGAGTTTTGGCTTGGTGGTGGCACTACAAGAATTTTGGCATTTTTTGACAAAGCCAGTTCGTCATTTAATGTACTGTAATTGTCATAAAAAGTTCTTTGTGACAAAAAAGCAATCGTCATAAGGTCGTCACAAATTGACCGACATAAAAAGTCTACGCGTGACGAAAAGCAAAAACCATCATATAATGTCTGTACCTTTTATGACGGCGGAGATGATTTCGTCACATATTGTTGTTTAATGTGACGGTTAGTTTCGTCGCAAAAAGGTTAGTCAACGCGTCACATATTGTACATTTTGTCATAAAATAGTAGCCCGTGGTTCCTCTTCACATCATTTTGTGACAAAATGTTTCGTCACATATTATTTTGTGACGTTGATGTTTTGTGACGATAGGTGCCGTCACATAACAGAATGTGACACTGATTTAACGTCTTGTTTCGTGGGCTGTGTGGTACATCTAGGTAGTTTTTTGTGACGCAGGCTGGTGTCATATTATATTATGTGACACACTAAAAGTGTCTTCTTTTGTGTGGTGCGTGAGGCAGTTTGAGACGCTTGTACTCGTCACAAAATGTCATCACATTCGGTGACGAATGTCTCACATATCCTAAATTTTTCATCAGAGATCATACAAGCAGAAATGTGCATCCAGAAAACAGTAGGCATCATACAAAGCAATGCCATCACAGGTCATAAGTCACACATAGCTGAGCCAAGCCCTCATACAAGACATACATTCACATGATAACAAGTTCCTGCAACTTGAAATTCAAACATAACAGAAAGTTCATGGTTCCAGCCAACAAGTTCAAATTGTTGCAAGTTGCAACACATACCACACAGGTTCAAACAGAGGCACACATAGTTCTGACAACATGCTCCACAAAGTTCCAAAAGACACAAGGTTGTTCTAGCAAGGTAACAGTAGCTTAGACATAGCCATTTGCTACCTCAGTCTTTTTGAAGTTTGAGGACAGCGCGCAATAGTGCATTAGTCTCTTCAAACTTGCTACTCATTTCCTTCACCTCTTCTTGGGTTTGGCACAGTAAATTCTGGTTTTCTTCAAGAGACGCCTGTTGAGCTCGAAGCTGTTGTTGCAATTCCTCCTGCTTCCTAGCAGCTTCCTCTCTTTCTGCTTGGAGGGTTGCCTCAAATTCAGCTTGCAGGCGGGCTTGTGCTGCAGCTGTTGCAGATTGGGTAGCTTTGTGCGCTTTAGAGAGACCAAGGTTTGGAAGGAAGGTCGAGGAATGGGTGACCTGACTTAGACTATCAGCAACAATCTTGGATGGAGACTTTGGTGCCTCTCCTTCTTCTGGTTCTCTTGTCTTCTCTGCAACCATTTGTGCCTACATATATAGAATGATTCTAGTTCAAAACAAGTACATAGAACAGTGTGAAAAATTCTTTGAGTATTAGTACAGTACATGTATCAAATAATTGTGTCACTTACATAGATTTCCTCTGCTAGGGGACTACGGCCATTTTCTGGACTATTCATACATTCACCAAAGAATTCCACAGGATCTGGCTCTTCATCATTGTACTTTTCCCTCTGCATCGTGTAAAGAAATAATTTACAATGTTATCCAAGAATGTAGAGTGAGTGGTGGACAAACATGGTCCCTAAATATGTTAATAGCGAGATCCCTAAATATTATGCACTATATGACAATAAATCAACCATTGACAGACTAATACAGCAAGCTCAAACTCAGCTGCTCTTGGCATTACTTTGTCCATCCACTTAAGCATATTAGAGGGCACTAGCAAAATATGTAAGATGTAGCAGACTAGTAGAGCATGAACATCTCAGATTGTGCTCAAAATTGCAGTCAAGCTCAAAATGGTACTAGCAGACTATGCTTAAGTTAAGTGGCATCCCATCAGAATATTCTTAGTCTTGATTTGCCCTCTAATATTTAGGCACTTGCAGAATATTCTAGTTCAAAAGCACTCTGTAATTACGAAGGTACAAATATCCCTTCTTTGAACTAAATTGTTGAAAAGATAAGTATATGTACCAAGCTGTATCGATGGGCAATATAGGACCTAGATCTAGTCTTTTGGTGAAGCTGCACTTGCCCTCGGTTTACTTTATTCTTCTCACTTTTCTCCTGCACCACAAATGCAACACAAAGTTTTCATTGTCAAGCATATAGTTGAAGTTGCATATTAACAAAAGGAGTTAATGCAAGGCATGGACCTGACTGTTTGGGTCACACCAGTAGTCTACTAGCTTGATCCACTCTGCTTTCCTCATCTTTAGCGGAGGTTGTTTGGCCAGCAGCTGTTCTTTTGTTAGCGTGTTGTCGAAGTACCTCTTTTTGAGGTTATACCTCTGCTGCCGTACTCCCCTCTTAACGATATCCATGCATGCAGCTTTGCTTGGTCCCTCTTCATCAACTTTTACATCCAGCCTTGTCTGTAGGAACACAAATGAGTTAGTAGACTTAATTTTGTACAAGAAACTGCATTAAAGGAAGAAAGTATTGTAGGTGAGATAGTTGTATCCTCACCGCCACTTTGTAAAGTACTTTTTGTACTTGTGAAGGCCCCCCATCTTTTTCATATAGCTTCCAAGATGTCCAGATAGGAAGCTGGTCTCTAAGGGCAACACCAGTTTCTGAGGCAAGCTTTGCTGCTTGCATAGGGACAGAAGGTCTCTTCTTCCCTTCAGCCACTTGTACAGGGAACCTATTTCCTCTTTTTATCAGCCTTTCTAATCCTAGACCAATTGTTTTCTTGTGGACTGATTTTTGGGGCCCTGCAATTAGAAAATAATATTAAAATTGTGTTCATATAGAAGTAACAATTGAAGTTATGTAATGGCGAAAATAATGCTTGGAAATTGTGTATACCTAGAACCAAGGTAGCATCTACCTCTCCTCCCTCTGTAGGACCCTCTGAAAATGTGCCATCAAATTGTTCACTGCCTTCTTTGATTTCATTGCTTTGCCTAGAGCTACGTGCACCTGGAGAGGTGTCTGTAGGAATTGGTTGTGTGACACTAGTTGTGGGCGTAGGTTGCCTAGCCGATGTAGGAGTAGGAGTTTCCTGAGGGTTTGCAACAGGCTTAGAGAAGGCTGAACTGATATGATCTGATGTAGGAGTCCTTAGCATAGGATTTGCACCAGGCACAGACCAGGCTACAGTTTCCCTAGTGTACCTATGAGTAGTGCCTGTGGTTGGATTAGGCACAGACAAGGCTGGACTGGCTGTGGGGTTTTTTCGAGTAGTAGGCATTGTGATAGTAGTTTGTGTGGTCTGAGTATGGCTTCCACTTGGACTGAGGTGGCCTTGTAGATCATTGACACTGGAAACGGCTGCTGGTTTGGGGTTGGCTCTCACATTGGTCTTAGTAGGCAAAGGGTGTCTCTCCCTAGGTGGACGGCGCCCAGGCGAAGGCCTTGCTGCCTGCTGCCTAGTGAGTCTTCCTGGCGTGCCCGGTGGCCGCTGGCTGGGCGCTGTCATTGATGCCACCTTTTGCTTTTTTTGGAGAGGCCTAGTTCCTGGAACCATCTCTTCTACCTGCCAAGACAAACATCCATATGATTAATTAAGAAACAAGTCATGAAGTAGATTAAATAATTGTATGCAGTGCATGTATGAAATAGACCGACCTCGTTAGCGAGGTCATCATCACATTCATCATCACTTTCAGATTGGTTATCAATTTCAGAGCCTGGATCATATTCAGTGTCAGATTCTGGTTTGTCAGTGACTACAGTCTTTGCTTTTCGCTTTTGCTTTTTTGGAAAAACATCATTAACTTCCTGAGCTAAGACCTCAATGCCCAAAGACTTAAAAATATCCCTAATGTTCTGTACATTGGCATCCCTTTGCTGCTCATACTTGGTTTTTGTCATGTCTTGTATTTGTTAGTATTAGCTAACGCATAAAGATTAGAAACTGCGCATAAAGATTAGAAACTAGAATCAGTTTCTATTAATGAGTAGAACAAAAAACTAAGGAATCAGTAATTTTTCTAGAATGCTAGAAAGAAGGCAAACTAACAACAAAATGGAACAGGCTCAAGAGTTCAAGAATTAGAACATGTTAGAATTCAGTACAAAGAAGTACACTAGATCACGATAGAATTCAGTACATTGTATATAAACAAGTACTTGTATACAAACAACAGATTCTTGCACATACTAGCTGGCCAATTACTAGCAGCTAAATGCCTGAACTCTAGCACTAAATAACAGATGCAAAGCTCCACTTAATCTCATGGCAAACCAACAGATAATCCAACTCAAGAAAGCACGGTTTACCTCCACTTAATCTCACGGCAGAGACAGCAGACTTAACATATTACCTTAAGTGGAGGAGGATGAAGAGTACAACCGGCATCGGGGTGGATCTGTGGATGTCGTCAGCTTGAGCTGTGGCTCTGACTTGTAGCTTGGTGGTGCCCCGGCCGGTTGCTTCCAGCTTCGTCAGGTAGCGGTGACGAACTCCGGGATGCGGGCGGTGACAGACTTCGGGGTCGATCCGTGGATGCCGCGGCATGAACTACACCTTCGGCCTCCAGTGTTGGGGTGCACGTCGTCGGCACTTGGCACCACTAAGTAGCGGGGAAGCAGGAGGAAATGGCCATGCTCGGTGTCGCTAGGGTTCGGGAGGAGGCGACGCTAGGTTTAGGGAGGAGGGGGCGTTTGGGTTATAGAACTGGGCTGTAGGGAGGACACACGGTGCGACGAGGTTGGGTGACGGCGGTGGGGTGGCAGCGGCGAGGGGGGTGGCGGCTCTGGGGCAGGGACGAGGGGGAGATTGGGGATTTTCCCCCCAAGTCTTACGGGTAAGAGGA
>CM041632.1:50127053-50189567 GCA_023333625.1 Bothriochloa decipiens
GAGGGGGAGATTGGGGATTTTCCCCCCAAGTCTTACGGGTAAGAGGATGAAGGTGCTGGGAGGCGGGTGGCTTGAGCGGGAGGCTTGGGTGGCTTGAGCGGGAGGCGGGTGGGACCCATGTGTTGGCGAGGGTAGCTGCGCGGGAGACAGCGTCTAGCACCACCAAAAAATTTAGCCTGACGAGTGGGCCCGGTTTGTCGATGGCAGGACCTGGGCTGGGCCAAATGTTGATCTGGTGCAGCGGGTCCACTAGTCAGTGACCCATTTTTTCTTATTACGATTTTAAATGAATATTGGGGGTATTGAACGATAGAAAATGGAAACACTGTCAAAAATAAAAATGTCCAACTCGTCGACATCTACCTGGTTTATTTTGTATATTTTTTCATTTGAACATATTTTGATAGTTTAAATGTTAAATTTTCAAAAAATTTAAATGGGGTCTAAAATTAGGGGTACTAAATGCTTTCAAATTTAAAAGTGGTGAACACAAAGATTGCACATCTCATGAAGATGTACATTTCTTGTTTTGGGAGTTTGTTCATCTGAGAAAGTGACAGAAACTTTGTTCATGGAAATTTCATATCTCACCTAATCATCATGAAACTCTAAGAAGGAGAGTAGAATTTATGAACAACTTTAGTACCACTTTGTCAAATGGGAAAATGGCCAAAATAATACTTGTTGGTCTTAATGAGTTAAACAAATGTCGTGTTCATGACTTTTGTAGCTGAGGTCATTTGGAGTTTCAAATTTTGGACTAAAATTGCATGTTAATGGTTGTAACATCCCAGATGTTAGTAAGCAATTAAAATTATAATCAAGTTTATTATTAAGAATAATCATTGAGCATCATGACATAAATGCATTCATGTTTTAATAATGTCTTTTATGTGGTGCTTTATTTTATACATGAAATGATGAGTTGATTGCTACTTAAAAACTATTTTCAAAACCTTGTTTTATCCCTTTTTCTATATTTTAAAATCTATAAGGAATTTTGAGATACTCTCAAAATATAGTTTGTAGATCTTGATAAGATCCACAATATTGGTATTCAAAGTTTTTCAAGTTTCCAAAAGAAATTTCAAATAAATTTGAAAATACAGTATTCTAACACTTATCCCCTTTTCAATTTAAATTCATATTTCAAAAATTATTCAAAATTTGGGAAAACCTTCTCTATGAAAAGTGTTTGGTTTGATTTGCTGAACATTTCACAGATTGGAAGATTTTCAAGTTGTTTAGAAAAATAAAAAGTAATTTCAAATGTTTGCTTCTAGAGATTTGACCCTTTTTGCATTCTTTTTAAATTTGAATTCATATTTCAAAATCTATGCATAATTTAAAAATGTTTCTTAAATTAAAAGTGTAGCTCTTGAAAAGTTATGCAAACTTTATTTTTAGAGATTTTTAAGTTTCTATATATTTTTGGGAGTAATTTACAATTTTTGACGAGTGACAGTTCTGTAATTTCGGTGAACAGTAACTCACACGAGTTGCTGGTCCATTTTTGCTGGTCCGTTTTTGCTCGTCCGATTTGCTGGTCCGATTTGCTCGTCCGACGGGTGTCAACACTTGTGTTCCTGGCCGCTCATTTGAGCTAGCAAGCTCGGTGGCCGCTCGGCCACGGTCTCTGGCGACGGGCAGGCTCTCCCTGCTGCCCCAACCTTGCCAGCAACGAGCACCTGCATGCAGTCCCCTCTACCCGCTCACCCCTACCCTCACCTCCCTCCACCTCAACATCGATCACCGAGCAGGCTCTCCCCCTCCAGCAGCAAGCCGTTGCAGCACGCCCCTCCCCAGTAGCAGCAGCAGCGCACCCCTCCCCTCCAGCAGCCCCACTGCTGCAACACCTACGAGTAGGCACCGTGGTGGAGCTCTAGCCGTCCCTCTCCACTCACCTCCCCCCTTCCTCAATAGCCCTGCAGGCAGGCACCGTGGTGGAGCTGGCCGTCCAACTAAGATCTGCTCACTTAAGAGCTCCCTCCTCCCAAGGTGAGCTACTTCACTTCGCTGAGGTACTACCGATCTGAAACAAACAAGGCAGCAAAGATGTTGTTGTTGAATCTTTTTATTACATGCTAGTACCTCAGTATCAATAGGACTATAGTACCTCTCACTAGATGTTGATGTTGATTTATTACTATTTCTTTTAGTTTTCTAGGTCCAGATGGATAGAAGTTGGATTTATTGCAGTCAACCATTTTTGGCGGCCTTTTTGAGAGGTGTTCAGCAGTTCATGGAACATGTCAAATCTAGATATGGTGCAGATGAGAAGATCAAGTGCCCATGCCGAAAATGCCTGAACCATATTGAGAAAAGCCTAGATGATGTGCACGAGGATATCGAAATCAATGGTATGTCTAGGTGCTATACTAGGTGGGTGCACCATGGAGAGGAAGAAACTGATGTTGGACAAGATGAAGTTGGAGCGGAAGAACATGCTATTGTACCAGAGGAGGATATGTCATGGCAAGGAGATGATGAGGGACCACTTCATGAGGTAGGAAATGATGAGGCACCACTTCATGAGGCTGCACAATCTAAAAATGTCTTAGATGACGGTGCACGGGGAGTTCAGGGGTTGGTTCAAGATTTGCGTGACGCAGCAAGCCATGGCTTTGGTGGTGACTTATACAAACAAATCATGGAAGAGGCAAAGCGTGAACTTTATCCAGGATGCACCGAGGAGTCTAGGCTATCTTTTGTTATCAAGTTGCTGCATATCAAAGTGTACAATCGGATAACAACATCTGGATTCGATGCTATGCTTGAGTTGCTTTCTGGATCTTTGAAGAATGTGCCTGGAATTGCTAAGTCCTATAGGGATATGAAAGCTGCACTTGGGAAGCTTGGTTTTGGTTATGTTTCTATTGATGTGTGCAAGTATGATTGTGCCTTGTTTTGGAAGGACTATGAACAAGCTAATCATTGCCCAGTTTGTGGTTTCACAAGATGAAAAGTGAACAAGGAGGGTAAAAAAAAGTTGCTCACAAGGTCCTCCGTTACTTTCCAATAATTTCTCGTTTTCAAAGGCTTTTCATGTCAAAGCAACGGGCACAACATGCAAGATGGCACAAGGAAAAGAGGGTACCAGTTGCAAATGAAATGAGACATCCTGCTGATGGGGAAGCTTGGAAAGATTTTGATGAGACTTTCAAGTCTTTTGCAGATGATCCCCGTAGTTTGAGGTTAGGTATTGCTACTGATGGATTTAACCCATTGGGTCAGATGAGCAATTCATATAGCATATGGCCAGTGAAAGTGGTACCATACAATTTTCCACCGTGGATGTGTATGGACCAATCCAATTATATGCTTGCTTTACTAATTCCAGGCAAAAAGTCACCAGGCAAAGATTTTCATGTGTTCATGCAGCCTTTCATGGAAGATATGGTAAAGCTTTGGAAGGGTGTAAAAACTTATGATGCAGTTGAAGGCAAAGACTTCGACCTGCATGCAGCGATTCTGTGGGGAATCCATGACTACCTAGCATTAGGCACCATGTCAGGAAGAACCACTGGGGGTTACTTTACATGTGTGCACTGTGATAAGAATCCATGCTCATGCAGTCTTTGATGAAGACCTGTACTCACTAGCATGCAGGCCTAATCCGCGAGTCCGTTCGTACACAGCTTGCATAATCAATGGGGTACAGTACCACACACTGGTTCGTGATGATAACAAGAAGACACAGAACTCCACCATCAAAACTGTTGGTACTCATGGTGATGATACAATTGACTTCTATGGGACAATCACAGACATTATTGAGTTGACTTACAATAAGAACAGCAAAGGGCATAGAACTGTTGTGTTATTTCAGTGTGAGTGGTACCATCTAGAGGGAAGGACATACTGGATGAAATATGATAGTTACTTCAAGAGCATAAACATCCAAGGCAGATGGTATAAGAATGATCCATTCATTAATGGCATAGATGCTTCGCAAGTATTTCTCTTGGAAGATACAAAGTTAGGTCCAAGTTGGCGAGTGTTACAAGAATTTGGCCACCGACATATATATGATGTCCTCGAAGAGCCTGACACAAACAAACCACTTCATGAACAAATACAGATTAGATGTCAAGAGGCATACCAAGAGGAGCATATTTCATTGGGAGAGGGTGCAGTGGGAGATATTCATCCAGACTTGGATTTGTTGCACATGGATAATGAACTAGGCAGCCCTATCAGTAGAGACTAGATGACCTAGATGAAGATGAAGATGAAACCTATCTTGAGTACCATAGTCCAGGAGAAGATGACCAAACTTCAGGAGAAGATAGTGATAATGACTGATTTTGTTATATTTGAATCATGCTACTACATGTGTTTGTGATTGTAAGACCATTCTGTATTTGAATCATGCCATACAATTCTGTATTTGAATTGTGCTATTGCAATTCGTATTAGTGATTCTATTACAAAGGATTTGTGACAATGATGATGCCTGAAATTTGCAATTCTGGATATTTGTGAATACGTGATGCATTACAGTGGACAGAATGCATTCACATTATGCAAATATTTAGTGCCCAGATTTTTGTGTTTTTATGACACATGATAATGTCATGTAATGACCAAATTCTATCATGGAATGTACAGAAGTCGTCACAAAATGTATTGGCTGGAAGTAGCAAACAGAATCCATCACACACAAGTGACATAATAACCAATTCTTCCAGATGAACTACATAAACCAGATTGCATCACACACAAGTAACAGAATAACCAGATTGCATTGCTTGACTTAGCACCAGATTGTTCATACATTACAAAGGCCCAACTACACTGAAACCATAACCTACAGACTAAATAACATTAGGCAATGAACTTCACATTCAGTCTGCCAACAACATACATGAACAAACAGCTAAGACCAACTGCTAAAACAAACATCAAAATGTTGAACTTCCAAATCAGATCATCCAACAACTTGGCATCAATCTGCTTTGTCTTCTTCTTTTCAACACCCTGCATATTCACAACCATTCTTCCAGATGATACATCTGCTGCATCTTCAACTTCATCACCAACTTCCACTGCTAGGGGGGATTTGCGGATTGTGAGAATGCCAAGCTCCTCCAGCTTCTCCAAATACTGTCTTTGGAATTTGTAGAACCCGCAGAGCTTAGGAAACTACAACAATGCAACAAAACAATTGCATTAACACAGACGAGATTCACAGGGATGAAGAACTTGTGAACTCAATTCACACAAGTGCATTCTCACCGAGTTCCGAGGACATTTGAAGAACACACGCAGGTAGTTCTCGGTCGTCTCCTTCGCTGACTGCCTCTCTATCACCCTCGCCATCCCACAGTCAGGGCATGGGATCAAGGGTAGCCCGGTCTCCTTACCTGGGGGATACGGCTCCAGTGCCCAACTCGAGCTTCCATCCAGATGGCGCTCAACCATCCCGGAGGCTGCAGTACCACGCGATTGGCTTGCCGAGCTTCCCCACTGAGACATGGTGCCGTCGTCGCTGGAGTAGCTGGAGCAATGGCCAGGGAGCAGAGGGGAAAAGAGGGATCAGGGACTCTGCCTACAAACCTGATGCCACCCACTGAGCTGCACCGAGCAAGCACAGAGCGAGCACCGAGGTCACCCACCGCTCGACGAACCACCAGAAGAGCTTGCCGCTTGCCGCACCGCCGCGTCGTCAGTAGGGGCTGGGATAAAGGGACCGAACACCACCGCCCTCGCCCAAGGCCGCCGCTCAGTCGCCGTGCACCACGCCGGAGGACGCGGCTCGGCGACGTGCACAGCGCCGCCAGGATCCGCCCACTCGCCGTCCGCGCCACCAGGATCCGCCCGCTCGTGGTCTACCGCTCCGCCAGGATCCGTCCACTCCTCATCGCCGATGGGTATGAGGTTGGGGTCGGGCAGATGGGGATGGGGATCGGATGAGGTTGTGTCCACCGATATGGCAGAATTGGGGAATTATTTTGGTCAAGGCTTCGGCCCACTTCCAGGGGTACAGTAACATACGAGCAGGGCAATTTTCAACTAACTGATGCATGACGCCGCGAAACAGTCACAAAAAGTCACTAACTAGCGTCACAAAAGAGCAAACGATAATCGTCTCCCCCTTCATACAATTTATGACGATGTTGGGTACCATTATGTGACACTAAATACCATGTCGTCATAAAATAATATGGCTATCTTGAATTTGTGACGCCACTGAATTGTGCGTCATATTATGGTACATTGTATGACAAAACTGTGATCCGTCATGAGGTATTTTGTCATAAAAAATAAGATTTCTTGTAGTGTGGTGAGTGCAGAAATTTTCTGCAGAGTTTCCTTGCACTCAAGCTTTTGTGAAAATATTTTGACAAAGTGTGGAGCAAAAGAGAGTGAGAGGGAGTGAAAATGTGAGAGTGAGGGGGCGAAGATCTCAACCCCGAGCTCTCTGTATTTATAAAGCAAAGCACCGGTGTGGACAGGTTGAAGGAAACTGCTAGTAGCCGTTGGAGGCCCGTCAGGTTCAGCAGCCTTGGGCAGGGTGCGACTGCCCAGGGTGCGATCGCACCCCAGGGGGCCCGCTCTACCCCCCACCCCCCCCCTCTCCTTTTGCCAGATGCTCCCAAGGGCCATATAAAACTTGTGGCCATTGGTGACTCCCTCCAGATCAAAATTTTGCGCTCAGGTTTGATTTTCCACAAAAACTGTTATTACTTTTTTATTTTTTAAAAATATATATTTTTTCAAAAATGAGAAATGGTAGAAAATCCAAGTTACCAGAAAATGATTTTTATTTAAAAATTTTATTTTAAAGTAAAAACTTAAATTTTGAATTTTTTTAACTTTTCTACGTTGCAGATCATATTTTTCGTTGTTGCATTTAGATGCTTTGGATGTTGCAATCTTTTTCTCTTTTGTTACATATGTATTTTTTTGAATTTTTCCTTGTTGCATTACGGTTCCGGCGAGGTTCCGGCGAGCTGGAGGTGGGCATAGGTGTTGGGTTTCCGACGAGGTTGGCGAAGGGGGAGGACCCGTATGAACGGGGGTGTCCGGGCCATACGAACGGGGGCGTCCGATGGAACTCAGTCCATCGGATATCCTAGCGGCAGCGTTGCCCCATAAAGAAACTCATGCGCCCTGCCCATAATATCCTTCACAAATAGACACGGAGTCATGTATGTTCGTTCAATGCTTTTGATAACACTGGCACTGTCATATGCTAGCCGAATGGATCTTAGCGTGAGGTAACAAGTCAAAGCTAAATCTTCTCTGCAGCCTAGTCTTAGGCTATAGCTGCCATTGATGACCTTCTCAAGTTCTTAGAGATCACTGCATCAACATGCACCTTCAGGCATCACGCTTGTGGTGGCAACCACCGACAACTCCGGGTCTGAACTTTTGCCTTTGTTTTGCTTGGGGCGGCCTTGAAGCTTGAAGTTCAACAATATATTTGTTAATGAAACTATTTGTCGATAGCGGGCTCTAGAAGATATTTTCGATAGCCTTTCTTCTTGCATACCAAATTAACCACAATGTCATCAACACCCGTATGAGATCAGCATGAGGCATTGTTTCTATCAGATTAATCAGCCAACCAACCTCTAGAGCTTTCCTCTTGTATCTCGCTCAGGTGCTCAGCGAGTTTCTTGCATTCCAATGCCCACACACATCTGGCCATGTTACACTCAAGCAAGGAGTGTGTCCAGAAATTAGAGGCTCCACATAAAACACAACGGCCATGACCTACCATGTTCCTATAGTAAAGAACGTCCGCCGATGGCATGGAGTACTTGCAAGTTGCCAAAGAAAAACTCGCAACTTTGAGGGCACATTTAACTTGCAAAAAAGATGACCACTCCTTCTCTTCCACTCCTATTGGATCTTGCTACATTCTTTGACAGTACACGCCTTGTTAGGAGCATCCTACATGCAGATCGTACCAAGAAGACTCCCGTCTCTTGTGATGATGCCAAGCTCATAAATCCGGGTGCCTTCGATTACAAAGAGGGATATTTAGTATGACATCTATATCAGCTTGCGTACGTGAACTCGTGAAGCTTTGCTCGGTCTCAAGCTGCCAATGTGCGATCCATTGACACACTAACAACCCATAGCCGATGTGGGGCCAGGCTGCACACCGGCCAACGCGTACTGTTTAGTTGGTAGTCAGTCCATACTCCATACTGATGTGGTCGAGCTAGTTTCCAAAAATGTAGAACCTATTGAAACATGAATGAAACAATCATCATCACTCTCATAGTTTCATTCTTTTTGTTTCATAGACATTTAATTCCATTGCTCTTCTACATGAAACTCATTTTTTACTCTTTCTTTTTAGCAATGTTGTCATATATATCATAACTGTTTGTGTGACAACCCTTTAAATACAGACAAAACTCTTAAACCTTCATTAAAATTGGTATAAAAGTGAAAATGGTTTACAGTTTGGAATGGAGATAGTGAGTAATCAATGGTACTGTTTAGGTCCGACCTGAAGGTAAAAAAGTGACGGGATCTTTTTTTTTTTAATAACGGTCTCAAGCACCAGTCACCAATGACAAGGTAGTGTTTGTTTTATCCGTGACAGGAGGAATGTACACTTTTTCACGTGTTTCACTCCCACATGCGTCGGTGGACTGTGGTAGTGCGTCCAAAGACCCGTTCAGACAAACACGATCGACCCGAATAGCGGGATCGGCATCTAGGAGTTTGAACGCATAACAGAAACGTGGAGCAGCGAGCGCGCGCTCGTGAATGCCGATGCTGCATGCGAGCATTATTCGTATTCTTCCTTATATTTCCTCGGAGTCGCATGTACGTGTCGGGCAGAGAGAAAGGAGAGGATTCTTCCAACATTCACGTAGATGATTCTGAGTCTGAGAAAATGGAAAACACGAGCGAGTTGCTTGCCCATCACTCTCATCAGTCATCACGTGCTTTGTACACGTTCAACTAACAGTAGCTAGCTGACCCAGCGCAGCTGGCTTATCCGATCTGTTTCCCCGATGGCCGGACGAAATTTCTCGTATTTGCATTTGATAAAAATACCGTAGCACGTCAACAAACGGCATGTCAACTATAGAACAGAGATTCATAGAGTTTCATTATGATGAAACCTGTCAGAAAATAGTTAGCAACGTAAATATACTGTAGCAATTTTGATTAGTTCTATAAAACTTTCCTGAGACTGGCCTAAGACGCTCTTTGCTGGGCTCACCTTGCTATAAAAACAGATAGCATGAAAAGAATAAAAAATGCATATCGCTGCCTTCTTATCCTAGATTAGATACCATAACTCGTGGACCAAGAAAGGGACGTGCCGAGAAATGGACAAAAAAGTCTAGAAATGATAAACCAAAACAGAAAACTAAGATAAGGAGCTGGATCGCTCAGTATAGGTGGGCCAAAGATCATACTAGCCAACTTTTAGATCGGTTAAGACATCTATAGTGTGTTGGCAAACAAGCACTTCACTTGGTATACAGGTTGCCAGAGGAGCCTTATCTGAAACGCGATACACAAAGCAAATCGATGTGATCTCGATCCTGAAACCCAAAACAATACACACCCTGCCGGAGGAACTCATTTGAGGTGTGTTATGGCTATGAGCTTCCCTAGCTAGCCTGAACACTATATCTTCGTTGTCATTAATCCATCGGCCATGCAGTAGCAACAAAGAATGAGGAGATGTAGTAGATGGGAATAAGATAGAAAAATGAGTAGGACATGTGTTTTTGATCATTGTGTATTACCATAATCAGGTGTGATTCTCTAGAGGGGCCAACCAAGTTTGCATCTGGTTGGAGTCAAATCGGGCTCAAACTAGGGAAACCGACCTGGCCAGTTTTCGTGGGGTGGCCTGGCATTGGCCGAGAAATCTATTCTGGCCGGTTCTAAAGTCTAATCAGGTCTTTTTTTTTCTCTCCTTAGAAACCTAGCATAGCTGGTTCTGAAATCTGTCTATGTCTGTTTTGTTGTATCAGACCCCAAAATCCTCTTTTCTTCATCTGACACGATATTTTATCATCTCAATGGTAGATTCTGTTGTACACTGGCTATTTTTATGTGGAAAGAACGAAAACGAAACGGAGAAAAAAAGGATAGAAATGTGCAGATAGACATATATTATAATATAATATTTTAACATATAGAATAATGAGCCATTTCATGTCCGGTATGTTCGTTTTGCAAAAGGAAAAAAAAAAGTTCTCTATCTATTTAAAGTGCTCACTCATCCCCCGAACCCCAAACCTTTTCTCCCTTCTCCCACACCCGCGCAAAAGCACTGCGAGGCTCCACGAACAAGTTGGCATCCTACTTTCTCCAGCACAGAGCACCATTCGCCCAAAGCTAAGCCTTACCATGTTCGGAGATCCCCTTCACTGCAGTCGTTTGACAGAAGATCAGTTTCCATGCCCCGGTGCGCTGCGGACCTTGCTGCCACAGCCGCCAAAGCCACCATCGCCCCCGGGCCCATGCCAACACGCAAGGCGCCGACGTCGCCGCCGCCGCCAGTGGCACCAGCTTTGACTTCGAGCACTACCTGTCTGCCAAAGCCAGGACCGTGCACGACGCACAGGACCATGCTCTGCAGGGCCTTCAGTGCCCCGAGGCCCTGAGCGAGTCCATGCGCTACTCCGTCCTCGCGGGAGGCAAGCGCTTCCGCCCCGCGCTGGCAATCGTTGGCGGGCCCGCCGCCGCGGCCGTCCAGGTGGCATGCGCCGTCTAGATGATCCACACCGCGTCGCTCATCCACGACGACATGTGGCGCAAGGACGACGGCAAACTCCGCCGCGGCAAGCCCTCCAACCACGTCGCGTTCGGTGAGCCCACGGCGTTGCTAGCGGGCGACGCGCTCCTGGCGTTCGCGTTCGAGCACGTCGCCTGCGGTAGTGCGAGCGCCGGCGTCCCCGCAGACTGTGCGCTCCGAGCCATCTTGGTCCCGACGAAAACGGATCCGATACGGAAGGATATCATCAATACCATATTTGTTTTCATATTTTTGTTCGGATTCGGATTCGAATACGGATAGTGTCATCTACGTCGGATAAGATATGGTAGGATATCGGCATTATAAATATGCGATTTCAATATTCGGATACAGATACGGTATCGGATGTTTAATATCCGGACTTTGATACGGACGGATTAAAACCCTTCTAAACGAATTCGATCTCGAATACGGTCGGAAAATATCCGGCCGTTTTCATCCATACGTCTTGGAGCTCGCAGCTAGCTTTGGCTGCGCTGTCGCGGGGGAGGCCGCCGACATGGCGAGCGAGGGAGCCCCCTCCGGCCCTCCGGCTCAGTGACTCTGGCCACGCTGGAGTATATCCACATGCACAAGGCGGCACGGCTCGTGGAGGACGCAGCGGCGGTGTCGGGCGCCGTCATCGGGGGCGGGGGTGACGGCAAGGTCGAGCGCCTCCGGCGGTATGCGCACTTCGTGGGGCTCCTAGGCCAGGTGGTCGACGACGTTCTAGACGTGACGGGCAGTTCGGAGTAGCTCGGGAAGGCGACGGGCAAGGAGGGGGGCCGGGGGGGGGGAGGGCGTACGTGGGTGAGCTCCTGGCGAAGGCCGAGGCGGAGCTCGACAGGTTTGATGCCGCGCGCGCCACGCCGCTGCTACACCTCGCGTGGTTCACGGCCATAGATATCACTGACGCAAGTCCCTCCTGTTTCTTAAAAAAAAACTATTTCTCAACTATACGTCAGATTCAGGAATATATATATATGAATGAATAGCATAACAGGTTGTTGAGCAGACCAGAAGAAGAGAGTGCAAAAATGCATGTGGCTGCGTTTGTAACCTAATAAAAAATTCAAGACACCGAATGGAGGTGAGGACCGAGAAACCTGACTGGTCACCGCCAGCCTCATCTCCATGGAAGCAATCGCCAGATGACGGAGGCAGAGTGGGTGGAGGATTAGGACATCATCGTGGTGAATCTTCCCCTTCCACCGGGGTGGACAGCAGTCGCCCTTCGACCACCCTCCTCCCGCATTGTTTTTCTTCCTCGTCGCGCGCGGGATTCGGCCCAACGCTGCCAAGCGCGTAGAGATTAGGGTCGGCGGGGTGGGAGCAGCGGATTAGGGTTTCGGCCGCCGCCTTCACTGCCTCTTTGTCCTTCCTTGGCTGTAGATTCCGGCCGGCCAGCCTGGCGGCGGTCGTCGACATGGCGGTGGTGGCAGGTTGGCCGGCGGTGAGAGAGACGGCGGCGGCGGCGCCGAGCCGGGCAGGGTAGGACAGCCGGTTGGCTATGGGTAGGCGGCGGGGGGCGAGCGACCGGAGTTCGTCGGCGAGCGTGGCCATGGCGGCGCGGGAGGTCGCGGGGAGGAAGACGAGGCGAGCCGCGGAGGAAGAGCAGCATCAGGGGAGCGGGGTGCATGAAGAAGAAGAAGGCCGAGGGAGGGGGTGGTCAAAGGCTTGCTACTGTCCGACCAGCACGACCCCATCATCGGCTTCAGCGATGGCTGCTGCGGTTCTTAGTGGGCTTATTGTGTTATCCAGTGGGCTTAGCGGACCAAACGACGTTGCGGGTTCTTAGGCCACAAGGAACTTGCAGCTAGTTCCACGACACAATCGCCTAAGACGTAGTTGAGGTTGAGGCTGCTCAGATCTCATGACACTGGCGGCCTGGCGGCCTAAAACGCTTTATGGGCTTCCAAGTTGAGTGACATTGCAGTTTCCAAGTTACGACCCATTTCATGGGCCGTTATGGCCCGTTAAGGATCAGAATTCGCAGGTCTGGTCTGACAGGCTAACGTTCCTCCAGTAGCCTGTATAAGTGCGGTTCTTAATCTATCTTCCAAATTGTACTGGTACTGTATATCATAAATAAATAATAACACGAGTAAAAAGCGATTGTGTTGTGCTATAACACTGACGAGCACTAGTCACAAGATTCTTTGTCCAGTGCGGAATGCCGATCTCCCACCCCCATCCTCCATCCGCAAAAGCGAGAGGCGATTACGCCATGCACGAGCCGACAATGTCACATCTCTGTGCACCTCGAGAATGTTCTTCCCTCCATAAAACCAACCATGCACTCGCCCACAGCTATAGCTTAATTCGCTGCCGCACCATCACTTCCCTTGCAAACTCTCCACCATCAAGCACAGTGCACCGCCATGGCTGCAGCTCGTAGACTCGCCGCCGCCGGCTGCCACGCTCTGCGCAGCGCACTCCACGACAAGCTCCGCGCCGTTGAGCTGCAGCTGCGGGCGTGCCACCGTTCCCTCGCCGGTGCATCCTCCTCGACGACGACGACGTCGCCCGCCGTGGCCGCGCTCCTGCTCCTCTGCGGCGCGGCGGCGTCGTTCCCGCGAGCCGCGGCCTTCTTCCTACCGCTGGTGGCCTCCACGTCCCTCTGCTGCGCGGCGGCGTACCTGTGCGCCGCGGCCGAGCAGCGCGCGGCCAAGGACGCCGCCGTGGAGGTCGTACTCGTGGGCGGAGAGGGCAAGGCCGACGCCGGGCTGCTGCAGGTGATCGGCGAGGCCAACGCCAGCGCGTACGGCGGCGGGGGCGGCAGCGTCCAGGTGGGGTGCTTCATTCGCAGGTCCGCGAAGCGAGGCGTCGACGAGGACGGCGAGGAGGTCGTCTTCGCCGGCACGCTGGCGCCCTGCGCGGCGGGCTTCGGCGTCGGCGCCGGCGCCGGCGGCGGACAGCGGCGCGACGCGCTGGAGGAGGAGCTCGCGGCGCTGCAGGTGGACAGGCTGGCCGAGGGCGTCTGGGACAGCTACTTCGGCGGGTGGTCCAGGTGGCACCACATCGACACCGCAGTCTCCTGCAGCTGAGCACTTGGTGACTCTGGTTCATGCATCATTAGGACAGTTTCAGGATGTTTCTATGCTACTGTACTTACGTGAAAATTATGAATTCCAAACACAAATTTGAGCTAACTTTGTGCTTGTATGACCGATGCGATGCATTGAATTAGAAGTTCTTCGCTGCTCTGTTGCTTGTTTCAAGACTCGGATGCAAAACTGTGCCACTAACAATTCGTTGAAAAAAAAAAGCGCGCGATGGTGATGTTTAACAGGTTAAGTATGGTGGTCGGCTTTCTAGTTGATGGTGTTCTGCGGACCCCCACAATGTAATGTGATCAGTTCTTTTCATGGAAGATGATCAAAACAGAGCGTTGAGCCGACGGTCTGCCGGTTCCCCTAGTTGATGGTTTGCTGATGAATTGAAAAGCCGGTTTAAAGTACTACACTGGAGTACTTTTTTTTTCCTTCCAATTTGACATTGTTTCAATTGCTCTTGTTTTTGTTTTTCAAACTTGTAGCTTTCTAAACTCCAGTTGAGTTGGGTTAATTCCTTTGCCTTGCCTACTGAACTATTGAGAAAAAGGTATTCTACTGGCAAAATGACGTCTTGAACAGGACACGGAGATTTGGAGACCGGCCAGCAACGGGATGAAATGAAATCGTATAAAATACCATGCATCTGGTTCCAGTGCGAGCTAGTATCGGATTCGTAGGCATCTCTCTCTTTGCTGAAAAAGACTGGCATGCTTTACTCGACGACCGTGGATTAGCAGTAGCTTGACGTAACCATGAAGCCCAATACCCCCCACCCCACCCCACAGAGCGGTCTGTGCTTATTCTTGAGCAATTTGCACAGAAAACGCTTTATACAAACTAAAACGCCTGGCGAATGAAAAACAGTATCATCATTGTGAACAAAAAAAAAAAAAAAAAAAAAAAGACAGTAGCTGCTTTTCTTGGGCTCGACTGGTTTGCATGAAGCCTTGACAGCTTTGCCTCCGGCCGCCGGCAGCCGGCAGCCGATCGAGCGCGAGCCACACTGCCCACTGGTTTGGTTCCGTGTTCCGTGCGCTGGCCGCCGGGCTGACGGTGACAGAGGCCGCCCGCCGGCCCGGGGATTGGACCACACTTGTAGGAAGGCCAAGCCCACGAGGTCAACTGCGGAAGGTCGATCTGGGCCTCCTCAGGATAATAGCCCACATGTAGATTGTTGGTCCGCTCCAACCTCCAGGCTGCCTCGTCGGCCTAACGACGCAGTCTCACTCTCATCGCACTACCCTTGAGTTCCTAATCCCACCTGGTGCAGGCTCCGCATGGATGTTTTTGTTTGGCATGACATCTCCTAGTTACAATTACAGGCTCAGGTTAGGCAGGAGGAGGACGTACGGTGTCCACCAGCAGAGCAGCACACTGGATGAAGCATGCGCACCGCCATCCGCCCAGCGTGTCGGCGCACGAGTGACTGTCGGTTCCACCGGCACTCCAGCGGATGCATACAGTCTGAACAGCATTCCTAACAAATGCACTAGAATGGTGCCAAGGAATCCTTATCTCCATTCTCTCCAGGGGTTTTCTTCTCTCTTATTTCTTTTCCTTCTTCTACAGAATGGACGACGAGGGACTCATTGTGCACCTTGGTTTTTTTTTTTTTTTTTTTTTTTTTTTTTTTTTTTTTTTTTTACAAGACATTGTGCAACTTGGTTGGATCCTGCCTCTGCTTGTCTTGTATTAATAGTATTCATCCTCATAAGTTTATATCCATTTATCTTTTTTCTTTTGGTTTAGGGGTACGCAACTAACAACTTAATTGCAACAGTTGAGTTGGATGTTTAACAGAACTCGATTGCGTGTGTTCTGATTTGATCGCACTTCGAATGCACAAGTGTGTGACACATGCATGTTGCTTTAGTGACTGATTTTGTTATACTGTTCAGTTGACTTGGTTGTTGGCATCGCTAAGTGTTTTACCTAAGGAACAATACAGCATCCAACTCAACTTAAGAATGAGTGTGTTTACCTAAGGAACCTTTTTCCAACCATATCATCAGCGCCTGATGCTTAGAACGCGGATATCAAACTTAAATTTGCTCCCACCATACGTACCTAGTATGCTTTTTTTTCGAGAACGTACGTACCTAGTATGCTATTAACAAGATATTTATTAAGCCTATCTAGGCACTGGTGCTTAAGATTATTGTGTAGATTAATTTGAATACTGATGCTTAACGATATGAACATTATGATAGCGTTCTTTCGTTTTTAACAACTATCTTTAAACACCTTGCATTTTAGTACATGTATCAAGCCTTAGGATTATCTCCCGTCACTTATTATTAGTACATGCATCTGGTATGTATGTCAATCTGCACAAGGTTTTGTCGACCAAGTTTCATGATTAACATTCTGTATACGTACGATAGTTGGCAACGGATCGGATTGCTCAAACCAAGTCGTACTTGGAAAAATACTATCTTGCATTGTGAGCTCGAAGCTCACCTAACTGGCTGCATGGTGCAGAAAGGAATTTTCGTGGCGCATGCATATGGTGGCCGGCGAATTTATTTGCCGACGGATTTGATGGTACCATCAGGTACGGCTCCTTAAATCATGCCACAACTTGATTCAGCGCTTGTCTGCATCCATCCGGCTCCAAAAAGGTCCACCAGTTTTAGATTACATTACAGAGGCACGACGATTTGATTGTGATGCCACGAGGGCGTGAAAGATGCGATCGATAGACTCTTTGTAAAAAAAAAAAAATTCTATGTTTAGAACAAGTCAAACCTTTTTAAGTATAATCAAGCTTACATAGGGTTTCCATTCTTCACTATACCGTCAAAAAAAGGTTGCTATAAGCCGTTATAGCGATCGATCAGCGGTCACTATAACGTTATAGCGGCTATAGGTCAACGTAAGTGTTGCTGTAAGTCTATAGCGTCCGTTCGGGTCTATAGCTACCAATAGATAGACACAAAACCTTTAGCGATCGATAATCTATCACGATTATATATAATCCTAATTCATATTAACCAAATTCATGCCTAATAAACATCTCCTATGTACCAAATTGATACCAAAACTATAAATTGGTTGTGTTATAGTGCTTGTTCATCTTCAAGTGACTATGTTGACTAATTCTTTCGCTTGAAGACTTAATATCTCCTGCGTACCAAATCGATACACTTCAATATTAGAGTGTACTTTTCTTGCTTGTGTTCTCGGTTCGCTTATATATAGGAGCCTTCTAGGTGATATCGATCATGCGGTAGTGATTGATAACTAATGGTGCAGTGGTGTAATTGTAATTATACTTGCTTTGAAGCTTTGGATCGTGAACATTGGGTTCCTCACCCCGTCTAATCTATCATGCATTTTATAGTAGAGTATTGATAGTGGCAATTTGGACGTCAGAGATAATCTCTAGTGAGGTTAGAAATTTTAAGTTATATAGATATAGATATAGATATAAATTTGTGTAACTAGTATTGACAATGACATGATCATTACATAGTTGCTGATTCCATTAATTTTCATCCCTGGCATGATGAATTTTAGAAGACACGTACTGCAAGCGCGTAATCAACGTAGAGTTGAGCGACACGCACATGGCCGCCGGCGTTGCACGCCGATCACAAATTTCAGACGTAGCCCAAGATTTATATTTCGCTCTGCAGCAAGTGTTATCCAAGTGTTGTAATCCAATCATTAACTTGAACATGCGGATGCGCGCAAAAGTCAATCGCGGCCAAACCATCCACGCGCTGGACAGTCGCTTTCCCGATCATACAAATATGTATAGGATCGCTCGGTACTCGCCTGACCGTTCTACTCGGTCTAGCAACCAACCGAATCCATCAACGCCATTGATGATGATGATTGCCTGATTGGCGCTTACTTGCCAAGAAGAACGGGCACGTACCGTACCAGTAGTCCAGTACTATATATACATGTCCAAGGTGACCCTTCCTCACCACCCACAAGTACTCTCGGTCGTACAATCTCGATCGATCAGCAAGTACTCGCTAGTGACATGGCGAAGACGCTCACGCTCCTGGCCCTGTGCTCCTTCGTCTTCCTCGCAGGGTCAGCGGCGGCAGCTCAGTCTCAGTGGACACCCGCCTTCGCCACGTCCTACGGCGGCAGCGACGCGTCGGGCACCATGGGTAATTTAACCATTCTGCTCCATCTCCATCTATCACTTCACTATGCTGCTGCACACCAGGTTTCGCATTAACCAACAAGACGAAATCAAATTGATCAGGCGGCGCGTGCGGGTACGGCAACCTGTACAACGCCGGGTACGGCACGCGGACGACGGCGCTGAGCACGGCGCTGTTCAACAACGGCGCCATGTGCGGCGCGTGCTTCGCCATCGCCTGCGACGCGCGGCGGTAGCGGTGGTGCAAGCCGGACGCACGCTCCGTCACGGTCACAGCCACCAACTTGTGCCCGCCCAACTGGGCGCTGTCGGGCGACGCGGGGGGCTGGTGCAACCCGCCGCGGCGCCACTTCGACATGTCGCAGCCGGCGTGGGAGGCCATCGCCGTGTACCGCGCCGGGATCGTGCCCGTCAACTACCGCCGCGTGCCGTGCCGCGGCAGGGCCGGCGGCGTCCGGTTCACCCTGCAGGGCCACAGCTACTTCGAGCTCGTCACCGTCGCCAACGTCGGCGGCAGCGGCGTCGTGGCGCAGGCGTGGATCAAGGGCTCCGCCACGGAATGGATGCCCATGAGCCGCAACAGGGGCGCCAACTGGCAGAGCAACGCGTACCTCAACGGCCAGAGCCTCTCGTTCCGCCTCAGGTCTGACGATGGTCGCGTCGTCACGGCGTACAACGTCGCGCCCGCCGGCTGGTAGTTCGGCGCCACCTACATGTCCAATGCCCAGTTCTAGCTATTGACCACCGTCCTTTTTGCCCCGAGCGGCGCGTGTTCCATCGCAGTGTCTAATTCTCTATGCTACTGTATATGCTAGTGGTTTTTCATCAACGAAAAGAAAAGGTAGTTTATTAGGCTAAGGGCCGTCACACCGCGGAATTGTTCTCTAGTTTATTGGGCAGAGTCGATGTGGCTTAGGATCAAAAGCCGCCCACAAAAGAAAGAATGGATTCATGTACCTTGTGCGATACTTTATCATAACGTTATTTATTTGTCACAAAAAAAAACGTTATTTATTTGAGACATTCAATTTACAATTTATATTTACAGACATCTGCATGTTGGAAGCCTTGTGATTCATTTCATTTGGAAGGGACTTCCAATCTCACTGGATGCATGATAAACACTTGAAGCCTTGAAGGAGATGGCGGGAGAGGCTTGCTTTAGCTCTAGAAGGTGTACAACACGTTGGGTTTCAAAGAGAGGTCAGCCAAGCCCGGAGCCACCCTTAAATAGACCCCAAGAGCCAAATTAGCCGTTGCTAAACTTCCCATCTGACTCTGCAGTCGATACCATCGGACCATCCAACTTAGGGTCTTACGCATTCGCGTGCAGCCACGTGTACTGCTCCTTTGAATGTAACCGTTACGCGATCAAATGGTTATCTCCGCCGTCCCAGTCATCCTAGTCCGCCAGTCATCATACCATCTTGGCTTCATAGTCCAACGCCTTCTAGTAAGGTCAAGAGCACACAAACATCACTCGGACTATGGTCCGACGGTGGTTGTCAGACCAATTCCACGGTCCAATGGCCCCAAGCCTGCGTTCCTCCACTATTGATTTGACCATCGTCCAAGTGAAAGGGTCGGTGTCCCGTTTGAACACCTCTCCACGCTGGTCAGACCACATGAAAAGCCTTCTGCCACATTAGTGTTAGCCGTCGAACCCTGAGGGTCAATGGTCTGACACTTTTCCAAGAAGAGTTCGACGTCCTACAAAATTCTCGTTTGCTCTTTTCAATCAACCATTGCAAAATGTGCTAGCTCCAAGTTGTTCCATCATTTATTTACGTGAGTTAGTATTTTCCAAAGCATTTTCAAAGGGTTTTCATATTAGCTCACAAGGTCCTAATGCACATGCAAGGAGTTAGTTCACCTAGCGTCACTTAGACAACCATATTAGCTTCGAGTTTCCCTCTTTATAGTATGACTATCTATCCAAAACTCAATCACATGGCCTATTGTTTGTTGACCGGCAAAACAAAATGCCCTAGCTTATATCTTTGCCTTGAGCCCTTTTTTTTTCTTTTTTCTTTTTTATTTTCCAAGGAATGATAGATCAACATTTTTCCCTCACCATCAGCATTTGTGCCTTCCTTCCTCAATCCATGGATGTGGACCAACCTAGCTCATGACAACACTAGAGTAGAAGTTAGTCCACCTTGGTGGTCTCAATTAATCAAAACCAAATAAACAGAGGGTTTTCAACATGTGTGTCGAGTTGTGATGAGTGATTGTCAGGAAATGATCAGGCTTCAGTTGAGTTTGGGACTAATCCTTGTATGAGTGTGTCGAAAACATGTCTCTTGGATATGTTGGTGTGCCGATATGGAGCACAAAGATAGCTGATGACCATAGAGAGAAGGTTAAGTAGAGATGTGTCGGGTTGATGGACTTAGAGTGGTGAAGGATAGACATGAGGCTTGGATCGAGGGACCAAGGTGGCTAGCGGACTGACCATGGGTGGCTGACAACATTGGGGACATTCATAAGCAAGTGTACATATAGAGGAGTAGATCGTGTTGACCAAGCAGTCAAGAGGAGGCGTCGGAGGATGGACACTTCAAGATCTTGGAGGAGTCATAGCGGATACAGATCTCCAAATGGGATTGGTGGATTCAATCTCGTAACCAACAAATTTTTTTTTTGATTTGGCACTTAAAACCTGGTCGGAGTTTGGGATGGACTTGTAGGAGCACATGGCTGCATCAAGGAAAAAAGAAATCATGAAGAGCTCATGGCCATTGAATATCCCGAGATCTCATATTGGACCATTTTGTCCATGGATTAAGTGGTTTAGCCAAAATATCTAAGGGCTTGTTGAGAATGTCTAATATGCCTATAAATAACATTAGAGCAGTCCCATCCAGCCATCTCTTCAGTTTTCATTTTCTTAGCCTAAGACTCTAATCGTAGTAGTTGTAAAGTCCCGTGTGTCATTGACATCCGTAGTGTAGAGATTGATTGCTTTGCTATGTATTTCACTCCAAGACAATGTAAGTCCTATGTGCTATTGACATCCGTAGTGTAGAGATTGATTGCTTTGCTTTGTATTTCACTCCAAGACAATCAAAGCAGACATGGACAAATGGGAGCGAGGGCACGTCGTAAGCCGATACCGTCAACATTAGCAAAACGCCCCGTATTTGCCTGCCATTTTTCTCCACATAGTAGTTCTAAATCTCGCTTTCTAGACTCATCTCCATGACTCCACCCAAGAACGCTAACAGCTAGGTGTCTTGTCTCTCTCCTCCTATTCTCCACCACACTTATCTCTAATAGTCATATCGTTAGAGGCACAAGGGAACAACTCTATCTCGGATCTCGGAGGTCGTTGTCGACGACACCACAGCTGAAGGATACATCATGGCTGGCAATAAGGGTATCACCACCGGCTTCCTTTTCAACCTGCCCCGCGTGTCATGTTTGTTTGCTAGTGTAAAGCTTTCCAAAGCCACAAGCTATGTTAACTATCCTATTATCACTGCTGGCAACTCATCCGGCTACCTTCTCGATCTTCTACAGCAGATATCATTTGGTGGATTAACCATCGAGATCATGTTATTTACTTCTTCATGCCAATTCATTCATCACCCGTAACATGCAGAATCAAATTTGAAAAGAGCAACATGCAAAATTTATTAAAAAATAAAAATATTTTCAAGAACAAAAAGATCAGCCATGTAATCAGTAAGCATAGAACTTTTGTATTTCATGTGTTTATATTACAATGAGAAAATATAATAATCAATTTATTCAAAATTAGATAGCCTTTGTCACAAAGAAAAGTACCAAAAATAAGGTAATTAATTAATACACTAACATTTTCTACAATGCGTGATGCCTTAACCATCCGTGGCATGTGGATCTTCTTTTCAAATGTAAATATATGATGATGTCTATCTTCTGCAACTTTCTTCGAATATAAGCATATTAATACTATTTTGCACTTCCTTTATTCCTATTCCTTCTTGTGTATGCACTTTGGAAGATCTGACGGCAGCGAGGGTAGCGCATCTTCTGGCGTGGCTCCACTACCACTGCTAACACAGTGGCCATGCCCATGCCAGTGTGAACCCGAGGTGGCAACGCATGAACAATGCCCTAGGTAGTCGGTGACGAACCGGACAACCGACCAACCAAGCCTTGGCACCTGCACGGTATTCTTGAGCAACGACTGACAAATATATGTTATTTATACAGTTTGCATACTAACATGAAAATTAGACCAGTTGATGAAACAAGTGCCGGAGCATGAAAAAGAGCGAGGTCTGGTATATTCACTGATACCATATCTAAAGTGTGGTTGTGGTAGCTAGCTTGTGTGGTGAATTGGTGATGTTGCTGAGGATTAGCCCCATTCAAGCTAAGCAAACCAATAAGCACATGTACATTCACGTATACACCTTGCCACTCATGGACAAGGGTACGTTGCTACCACTTTTGTAGGGAAGCTAGCATGTCATGTCATCTGTATATGCACGCACAATGTGTGACAAATCGACGATATGGATGAGGACGTAGCTTTACTAAATTAATTCATTTGGAAGTAAGGAATTGAAAAGGAAAATATCATTTGGATGCGTGCATAAATCAAGCGGTCGTTGCCACCTATTGCTTGGAGGCAAAACTAACCAGGGTTTTCAGGCGAACGCCCACTAAATCTATGCACAGTGTTTGAGTGACAATGAGCACAAGTTATACACATAATGTCATCCAACAGATAAGATACATCAGGATGTCAACATACATACACACAGCCACGGACAACTCACTGCATCGGTACAACGCTGTGTGTCATGCGTGCGTGCGTTTCTACATGCACGTAAAACTGATCGAATAGCAAAGAACACGATGCTTCAACGCCACAATGATCAGCACCAGATCACAAATACCTGTCACTGGCATGCTTTTCATTTCCATGTGGATGACTATATCTACAACCTATGCACTACATGTGAGACAACATGGGACCCACGCTAGCCGACCTGTCCATAGCCTTGCATCATGAAGGCCTCGCAGCATATAGCCACAGCAGCCAGCCCTCGTCTCTATGCAGACGAGACAATGGTCGGAGTAGGCCTGCAAACATGAGTGGCGTGCAGCGGACGCATACATCCACAGGAATAATCGCAGGCTAGGGTAGGAAAACCGGAGGAAGGTCACAATAGGCTGCACAGCGCACACAGGTAGAGACATTCTATAACCCGGGCACCTATCGCCAGCACAGCCGAGGCTCCGGCAGGAAAGCGAGCCTGGGTGTGTGAGAACACACATGGCATAGTGGGAAAGAACAAGGGTCCAAGACCCGGTAGAAACAGACGCCACCGGAAAAGAGGGGAGTCAGGCAGGGGGCATGAAGCTTTAGTGAAAAGTCGCTTGCACAATTCCTCCTGCCTGTTTAAGTCACGCTGCAATGCTCGGCTCACTACACCAGAACAAATCTATCCTTCATCCATCTGGGTGAGCGAGTGAGAGACCTAGATTAATCGTCAGGTTAAGAAGAATTTGTACATGTATGTATGCTCTGTTTTTTCAATATTGTTTAGAAATTGTTCCTTGTTGCTTCATATGGTTGTTAGTGCTTCCCGGATATGATATTCTTATCTCAGTTGAGGAGCAAGAGAACCATGGATGACCAACAAAAGCCGCAATCCCAACAAGAGGAGACGAATGTTGTTCGTGCTAGTGGCCAAGAGCTATCTCCAGGGTTCCACTTCAAACCAAGTGACACCGAGATTGTTAGCCACTACTTGATGAACAAGGTCCGCAACCCGGACTTCACCTGCACCGCCATCGGAGAGGTCGACCTAAACATGATTGAGCCATGGGACCTCCCGAGTATGTAACAAACAACCTCAATCTGTACATGCATATACACCTTATTCTTGTTTGATCTATGCAGTGGATGCATAATACTATGCTAGTGATCAACTAATATATGTTTCTTGATTCTCATGCTGCAGAGGAAGCAAAATGGGGTGAGAAAGAGTGGTACTTCTTCCAGAAGGACCGCAAGTACCCAACGGGACTAAGGGTGAACCGGGCCACAAGGGTTGGTTATTGGAAAATGACCGGCAAAGATAAGGAGGTCTACGACACCACACAAGGAGTGTTGTTGCTGGTCGGCATGAAGAAGACGCTCGTCTTCTACAAGGGCAGAGCTCCTGAGGGCGATAAAACCAACTGGGTGATGCATGAGTACAGGCTCGAAGGCAGTAGTAGGCTCCCCGATGCTGCATCGGCCTCCAGCTCAGCCGCCAACACCATCACGACCATGAAAGCTTCAGCTTTTGCTTCCAAGGTGTGTTGTAGTGGTAATAGTGCCACATGATGCATACATCCATATACTACTTGCCTTATTTGCTTACCTAATTTGATTTCGCACCTGATTTACAAATGGAATTCGCACAGGATGAGTGGGTGGTATGTCGTGTGTTCCACAAGACCACTGGGATCAAGAAGACGACTACACCGGCATACCAGGTGGCCATAGCCGACACTGGGATCAATCAGAATCAGAACAACATCCCGCCCGTCCTCATCCCCATGCCACTGAACTTACCTATGCCCTTGCCTGTGCCGATGCAATTTCTAATTATGCCAGACTTCGCCACGGACCTGGTGGCCCCCTACTACCCCAACATTGGGGCGGGGATGCCACTGATGATGCCGCCTATTATGCCAGGCACGATCCAAATCAATGATGTCCTGTTAGGCAATCCGATAGTCCTGTCACCACACATGGTAATTTACCAACAGATGGACGCGGGGCTGCAGGTGGCCAGGTGGGCATGGGAGCAGCAGTTGGCCAAATGGACATGGGGGCAGCCGCCGGCCAGATGGGCATGGGAGCAGCAGTTGCCCAGATGGACATGGGAGCAAATGGCGCTGATGGCTTCCTTGGTGGTGCTGCATCAGAGAGTGAGCCGTCCTCGATGGTGTCGCAGAACGACGAGCAGACTAATGGTTTTGAGATCTCGTCGATGATGTCTGTGACTGGCCCAAGGTCCGCAACCACCACCATAGAGATGGATGGCAAATGGGAGTAAAAATACTGAAGAAGTGAAGATGGAGGGTGGAGGCAAAGACATGAATCCCTACGAATATGCATTTTATATCTTTATCCGCATTGCATTTTGTGAAATAATGCATGGTTTGTATATTTCTGTAATAACTAGTCAGTAAGCTATGTGTGTATGCATTTTGTAATATTATATATGTGTGCATATGCACCTATTGTTGCATGTGTGGTATATGTGTCATTTGGTCTTAGTAAATCTGGGGCATGATGATTTGCATACCTAGATATATGAACATCTGCTTGGTTGCACTCATGGTTGTATTGTAAGAAGCAGATCGGCATCGTGAACCTATATAATATTATATATATGTGTGGATTATGGTATGTCGTTGTTTAATTATATAAACTTGATTGCCAAATTAACCATTAAACTGTATGCATTTATGACGTGATTTTTTGTTGTGGCTCCTTGGCACGTATATATGCGTGTGTTAGTTGTCACGTTTGCACACCTCTGTGTGGCTATCGGATAGGAATGCAAACAAATCCTGCGGTGCTGGCAAAACCTCATATTCTCTTCCTATCAATAACAGTTTGCAACACGATTTTCTCACTCCCTCTCTTCAACCCACCCCGAACAACTACTACCGGAAACTCATTCTTTGTCGAGTGTCGTAAACTTTGCCGACTGCCAAAACACTCTTTTTGCCGAGTGCCACAGCCTGGCACTCGGTAATGCCCTCTTTGCCTAGTGCCACAGCCACAGCCTGACACTCGGCAAAGATGGCCTTTGCCGAGTGCCAGACTGAGGCACTCGGCAAAAAAAGCCCTTTTACCGAGTGCCACTGCCTGGTATTAGGCAAAGGTCCTCTTTACTGAGTGTCAGGTAAGGCACTCGATAAAGATTTGATTTTTTGAATTTTAATTTTAAAATTTTTCTATGGTCCTTATATATTGTATTGAATCATATGTTCAAATTTGAAAATATTTTATAACTTTTTGCTATATTTTTTGAATTAATTTTGTTTACTTGAATTTTTTTAAAAAAATAAATTTGAACTGCAGGTGCATGAAATAATAAAATATATTCATTCAAAAAACTATATTCATATTGGAGAGTATATTTTGAGGCCGTATCCAGGAACTCACCCAAAATTTTGAACATCTTGTTCACGAAACGCAACCATCGAGTTGAGTTGTGGAAGAAGTGTTTTTTATAATTATATAAAATACAAACGAAGTCCAAAAATTATAAAACTTGGCGAGGTGTCATCTCATCGTATGTGAAGGGTGTGGTAAAAAATTGAGAATGTTTCGAGCAAGTTATGATGTCGGATGGCTAAAACCCACCCATCTCCATATGTGATCACTTGTGGTGACATGTGGAGATGTCTGGGTTTTAGACATTCAACATCACAGCTTGCTCGAAATATTCTAATTTTTTTATCAGAGGCTCTTCGTGCGATATCATGACACCTCGACATTTCGAACTTCATTTGCATTTTATATAATTAAAAAATACTTCTCCCGTAACTGAATGGTCATGTTTCGTGAACAAATCTTTCAAAATCTTGGGTGAGTTCTTGGATACGGCCTTAATATACACTCTCCAACATGAATATAATTTTTTAACTGGCTATATTTCATTATTTTATACACCTGCAGTTCAATTTTGGATTATCCGGGAAAATTCAAGTAAATAAAATAAATAAACGAAATATAGCAAACTCTTTTAAAAAAGTCTCCAATTTGAATATGTGCTTATAAACAATATACTAGGACAACAGAAAAGTTTAAATTCAAAAGAGTTCATCTTCTCATACTTTTGAATTTGAAAGATTTAGAACAAAAAATAAAAAAATTAAAAAATCTTAGCCGAGTGCCCTTCCTCCTAACCCCAACCCCCACCCCCACTCCCCACATCCTAGTAGCCTCATCTCCTTCCTCCCGTTCCCCTTCCTCCCGCTCGCCAATGCGTTGCTCCTCCCGCTCCTCCTCCTGCCCTGCTGCTCCCGCTCCTCCCTCTCCCCTTCCTCCCTCCCAGCCACCCCCATCTCCTGCTCGATCCTCCGCGCGCTCCTCCTCTCCCTGCCGCTCCTCCTACTGGCGCGCGCTGCGGGCCTCCTCGTGGCCTCGGACCTCCAGGCGCACGCGCTCGCCGTCACGCGCCTCCTCCTCGCCGCGTTCGCATCATCCCTCCTCTCCTCGCTCTCCGTCGCCACGCCTAGGGCCACCACTGCCGCCGCCGCCTACTTCATCGCCGAGGCGGCGTCCGCGTGCGTGGACGCCGTGGGCGGGCTCTAGGCGGTGCATGGCGGGCTCATGCTCTACGTCGACGCGTGAATGACTGCGGGCTACCACGGCCTGCTGGGTAGCTGCACCGCCTGTCATGCGCTGCGACATCGAGGAGGCCAGCGGGCGCATGGACGGCTGGTGTAACAACCCAAAAATCCGAGCTATTTTTTTTTTCGAAAAACCTATGAGTGATGAGTGTGACATGTCATCCTCCACCCTAACCATGCATCAACCTAAACATGTCATGCATATCACCCTATGCAATCATAGCATAATTAAATGTTTCAAAGTAGTTTTTGATCAATGTTTCACACGTTGTTTCCAAATGTTGCAATGGCTATACCTTCTATGTTTTATTAGTTGTCATGTCATGTTGTATTCAAATGTGATTTGGTTTTTATTTGATTTATGTGATGTTTAATAAAAATGGACCTAAAATATTTGTTTCCGTAATAAATAAATATATTCTATGGGAAATATACCCAACATGGACTATGACATCTAAGTATACCATGAAGTATTTTGCAACATGCTAAATAGGTATATATACATATATTTGAAAAATAGAAAAGAGAAAGAAATAAAAAGATAAAAGAAAAGGCTAATCTGGCCCGATCGGCCCAGCCAGCCCAGCATCGGCCCCTTTCCTTTCCCTCTCTCTCCCCCTTCTCTTCGCGCCTGACCGGCCCAGCAAGACGGCCCCGCCAGTCGCTCACCCTCTCTCTCCCTCTCCCGCGTAGGCCGGCCTAGCAAGGCCGACGGCGCAGCAAGGAACCGCTGCCCCGCGCCACACCATCGCCACTGAGCCGCTGACGGGTGGGGGCCACCTGTCATAACTTCCCCACGGCCCGCCATCGTCCGCTCACGCGTGACATCACCGGTGTCAGGCGCTGCTCCCCGTGTCTCCCTTAGGCAATCCACCCCGGCCGCTCAATCCAGCCCTCTGCCTCATCAACGCACGCGAGAATGCCACCTGGCCCGACCGGCCGACAGCAAGATGCCCATGGCACGGGCACCTCCCTCTCAGACGTGCATGCACATGCGCTGCCACTGCGGTGATGCTACGCCGCTGCAATGCTTTGGCCCACCCAGCACCCGCTAGCCCCCTCTCACTGACCCCTGGACCGCTCCCTGGCCGCCTGATCGAGCCCCCTCGCCCGATCACCGTCCACGGGCCACCTACCTTCGCGACCCCTCCATATAACCGGCGCCCCGGCGCCCTAGGGCTTCCCAGCCGCCGCCACCACTTCGGTGGTTTTCAATTTTGCCACCAGACTACCCAATTTGGAGGAGAAGAGGAGGAAGGAGAAGAAGGGGGGCGGGGAAGAGGAAGAAGGAGCTCCACCGCCACCGAAGAAGAAGGAGGAGCTCCGCTACGGAGCCATCAGGGATGAAGGACCGGAGCTGAACCACGAGCCGAAGCTAGAGTTGGACCTGTACCGCACCTTCTATCATCGTCAACGCCGATGAGCACCGCCGCCATCGTCGCTCTCCCAACCTTGCCCTTTGCTTCTCAGCCATGGCGCTCGTATCGAGCACGTAGGCCAAGGCCTCACCCGGCCTACTTGGACACACGCACATGCACACATGGACCGGCCAAAGCCCAAGGACCACCGCATCTGGAGGATGCCGGACCGGAACACCACCATGCCTGTCGCCGCGCTGCCCGCCGCCGCAGCGAGGCCACCTTGCTACCTCAACTCTGAGCCTCGAGCCACTTCGACGTCAGATCCGTGACCACCTCGGCAAGGCACACCCATTGCGCCCACTAGCCCCTTGGAAGCCACAACAGAAAGCCACGAGCATGAGGCCATGCCAGCGCACTGTCTCTCTGGAGTGCCGCCGTGCACCGTCGTTTCCCATCGCCACCAGCCGCCGTGGAGGATAAGAAACCGATGTTGAGGACCGCCGCGATGAGCTGCTTCAGCTAGACAAGAAGATGGAGGCTGGGGAGCCCCTCTGAGTGCCATGCCGCACACCAAGGCCTCGTCAGAGCTCCACCGTGGGAGTTGCTACCCACGCGGACAATGCCGTGGATTTAGGTCGCCACCGATGCATCGGGGAGGTGATGCGTGACCACAATCTCACCCCTGTGCATCGCTTGGACCTGGACCGAGTCACCCACGAGCTGCAGCCATGCGCCGTCGCCGTCGAGCCGCCGTTCGCCGTAGAGCACGCCGTCGGGAGCCAAGCTATCGCCTTGAAGACTACCTCCGTGTTCGCCAAGATGTCCTGGAGTTGATGGGCAAGAAGATGAAGCCAGAGGACCACCTAGTGCCGGGAATCGAGGATTCCTCGCCGCCGTTGAGCCCCACCGTCGGGCGAAGGAGACAGAGGAAGGGGATGGCCTAGTGAAGAGGAGGGTGGATGTGGTCTACGTGGACCGAAGATGCTGCTCATGGGACCAGGCGGAGTCGATGCACCGTGGATCGGTCTATGGACCACATGGACCAGAGGACGACGCCGTGGACGTGGTTCACGTGGACCAGGGACGCTGACAGTGGGCCCAGCAGGCACCGGAGCACCGTGGACCAGAATTGTGAACCAAGCCCATGTGAGATCCGTGACGATGACGTGGCCGCACCTGAGCATGCCATGTGGTGGGCTCGGCCCGGCCCAGATCTGGCCCACTCGGCCCATTAATGGCCCATTAACGGCCCGTTAATGGCCCAGTGGGGCCCACCTATTAGTTGACCATTGACCATTGATCGTTGACTCGTGACGTCAGCAGTGACATCACCCCAGACCCACATGTCATGTGACCGTTGACCCAGTCAATGCTGATGTCAGCTTGATGTCATTCGCCACGTCAGCTGCCGCGTTGTCTCTGTTAGACCCGCACGCGACACGTGGTCCAATCACAGGCTGCCACGTGTCAGCACTAGAGTAATCCAGTCCTTTTCTTTTTCAGAAAATGGTTAAATCTTTGAAAAATCATAACTAATTAATACGAGCTCAGAAAATTATGATCCACATATCCAAATTTTCTATATATCGAGCTCTACCTATTTTTACTATGTTTGAGTGCATTTGGATCTTCTATTTGGCATTCATTCTTTGTGCTAATCTATAAGGGTCGCTCCCGTGACTATTAATTCTCGGTTACAGGCTCGAGCGAGGACAAGTCTGACGACAGTGACTACCAGGAGAAGTCCAATAGCTACGTCAGTGAAGGTGCCACATCTCACCCAACCTCGTAGATCCCATTACGCATGGCAAATGTAGCATGACTAGTGCTTTAATTTCTATTGCTACATAATGTATTGCCTGTGCTAGGATTGCATGGTAGATACTACTTGATGAGCCCTACCTTGTTGTAACCTATCACTTGATGAGCCCCCACAGTTGGCAGGAGTACATCCCGTATTCCATGTCTCACAGCTACGCAAGTGCTTAAGGGTACCAAAAGAAGAAGCAGTTACCACTGATGTGCTAGATATCCAAGATACTCTGGAGTACAAAGAGCACCCCATCAAGATTTTGGGTTATGACACCAAAGAGACCCAAAGCAAATCTATCCCCATGTGCAAGGTTCAATGGAGCAATCACACTGAATGCGAAGCAACATGGGAAGATGAGAATCAACTGCTGCTACAGTATCCTTACCTCTTTGAAGGGTATGTCACTTCTTAAATCTCAAGGTCGAGATTTCAATGAGGGGGGAGGACTGTAACAACCCGAAAATCTGAGCTACAATTTTTTTTTTCAAAAAACCTATGAGTGATGAGTGTGACATGTCATCCTCAACCCTAACCATGCATCTACCTAAACATGTCATGCATATCACCCTATGCAATCATAGCATAATTAAATGTTTCAAAGTAGTTTTTGATCAATGTTTCACACGTTGTTTCCAAATTTAGAAATGGCTATACCTTCTATGTTTCATTAGTTATCATGTCATGTTGTATTCAAATGTGATTTGGTTTTTATTTGATTTATGTGATGTTTAATAAAAATGGACCTAAAATATTTGTTTTCGTAATAAATAAATATATTCTATGGGAAATATACCCAACATGGACTATGACATCTAAGTATACCATGAAGTATTTTGCAACATGCTAAACAGGTATATATACATATATTTGAAAAATAGAAAAGAGAAAGAAATAAAAAGATAAAAGAAAAGGCTAATCTGGCCCGATCGGCCCAGCCAGCCCAGCATCGGCCCCTTTCCTTTCCCTCTCTCTCCCCCTTCTCTTCGCGCCCGACCGGCCTAGCAAGACGGCCCGGCCGCTCGCTCGTCCTCGCTCTCCCTCTCCCGTGTAGGCCGGCCCAGCAAGGCCGACGACCTAGCAAGGAACCGCTGCCCCACACCACGCCATCGCCACTGAGCCGCTGACGGGTGGGGGCCGCCTGTCATAACTTTCCCCACGGTCCCCCACCGTCCGCTCACGCGTGACGTCGCTGGTGTCAGGCGCTGTGCCACATGTCGCCCCTAAGCAATCCACCCCGGCCACTCGATCCAGCCCTTCGCCTCATCAACGCACGTGAGCACGCCACCTGGCCCGACTGATCGACAGCAAGATTGCCACGGCGTGGTCACCTCCCTCTCGCGCGCGCGCACATGCACTGCTGCCATGGTGAAGCTATGCCACTGCAATGCTTCAGCTCACCCAGCACCCGCTAGCCCCCTCTCGCTGACCCCTGGACCCAGCCAAGCTCCCCACCAGTGACCTGGACCGCTCCCTGGCCGCTTGATCGAGCCTCCTTGCCCGATCACCGTTCGCTAGCCACCTACTTCCGCGACCCCTCCATATAAGCAGCGCCCCAGCACCCTGGGGCTTCCCAGCT
Organism: Bothriochloa decipiens; assembly: GCA_023333625.1. NCBI lineage: Eukaryota > Viridiplantae > Streptophyta > Magnoliopsida > Poales > Poaceae > Bothriochloa > Bothriochloa decipiens. Next base: position 50,159,075 of record CM041632.1, read on the forward strand.
ACCACCACCACTTTGGTGGTTTCAATTTTACCAACAGACTACCCAATTTGGGGGAGAAGAGGAGGAAGGAGAAGAAGGGGGCGGGGAAGATGAAGAAGGAGCTCCGCCGTCGCCGGAGAAGAAGAAGGAGCTCCGCTACAGAGTTGCTGCTGCTGCGGAGCCGTCGAGGACGAAGGACCGAAGCTGAACTATGAGCCAAAGCCAGAGTTGGACTTGTACCACACCTTCTATCATCGTCAACGCCGGTGAGCATCGCCACCATCGTCGCTCTCCCAACCTTTCCCTTTGCTTCTCGGCCATGGTGCTTGTACCGAGCGCATAGGCCAAGGCCTCACCCAGCCTACTTGGACACACACGCACACACGGACCGGCCAAAGCCCAAAGGCCACGGCATCGGGAGGATGCCAGACCAGAACGCCGCCATGCCTGTCACCGCGCTGCCCACCGCCGCGGCGAGGCCACCTTGCTACCTCAACTCCGAGCCTCGAGCCGCTTCGATGTTGGATCCGTGACCGCCTCGGCAAGGCGCACCTGTTGCACTTGCTAGCCACTTGGAAGCCACACCAGAAAGCCACAAGCACGAGGCCATGCCAGCACACCGCCGCTCTGGAGCGCCACCGTGCACCACCGTTCCCCGTCGCCACCTGCCGCCGTGGAGGATAAGAAGCTGACGTCGAGGACCGTTGTGATGAGCTGCATTAGCTGGACAAGAAGATGGAGGCCGGAGAGCCTCTCTGAGTGCCGTGCCACACACCAAGGCCTCGTCAAAGCTCCGCCATGGGAGTTGCTACCCACGCAGACTCCGTCGTGGATTTAGGTCGTCGCCAGCGCATCGGGGAGGTGCTGCGTGACCACAATCGCACCCCTGTGCACCGCTTGGACCTGGACCAAGTCACCCGCAAGCTGCAGCCATGCGCCATCACCGTCAAGCTGCCGTTCGCCATAGATCACGCCGTCGGGAGCCAAGCTGCCGCCTTGAAGACCACCTCTGTGTTCGCCAAGACGTCCTGGAGCTGATGGGCAAGAAGATGAAGTCAGAGGACCACCGTAGCGTCGGGAATCAAGGATTCCTCACTGCCATTGAGCCCCGCCATTGGGCGAAGGAGACATAGGAAGGGGATGGCCTGGTGAAGAGGAGGGTGGATGTGGTCTACGTGGACCCGAGTCGCTGCTCGTGGGACCAGGCAGAGTCGGTGCACCGTGGATCGGTCTATGGACTGCATGGACCAGAGGACGACGCTTTGGACGTGGTTCACGTGGACCAGAGATGCTGACAGTGGGCCCAGCAGGCACTGGAGCACCGTGGACCAGAACTGTGAACCGAGCCCGTGTGAGATCTGTGACGATGACGTGGCCATAATTGAGCATGCCACATGGCGGGCCTGGCTCGGCCCAGATCTGGCCCACTCAGCCCATTAACGGCCCATTAACGGCCTGTTAATGGCCTAGTGGGGCCCACCTGTTAGTTGACCATTGACCGTTGACCCGTGATGTCGTAGTGACGTCACCCCGGACCCACATGTCAGGCGACCGTTGATCCAATCAATGCTGATGTCAGCATGACGTCATCCGCCATGTCAGCTGCTGTGTTATCTCTGTTGGACCCGCACGCGACATGTGGACCAATCACAGGCTGCCATGTGTCAGCACCAGAGTAATCCAGTCCTTTTCTTTTCAGAAAATGGTTAAATCTTTGAAAAATCATAACTAATTCATACGAGCTTAGAAAATTATGATCCACATATCCAAATTTTCTATAAATCGAGCTCTACCTATTTTTACTATGTTTGAGTGCATTTAGATCTTCTATTTAGCATTCATTCTTTGTGCTAATCTATAGGGGTCGCTCCCGCGACCATTAATTCTCGGTTACAGGCTCGAGCGAGGACAAGTCTGACGATAGTGACTACCAGGAGAAGTCCGACAGCTACGTCAGTGAAGGTGCCACATCTCACCCAACCTCGTAGATCCCATTACGCATGGCAAATGTAGCATGGCTAGTGCTTTAATTTCTATTGCTACATAGTGTATCGCCTGTGCTAGGATTGCATGGTAGATACTACTTGATGAGCCCTACCTTGTTGTAACCTATCACTTGCTTACCCGCTGTTATGTTAGCCACTTGCTTATCTGCTATATTTATTTATTTATATATATACTTCACTCGCTTACATTTTGATGTGACGTGATGAACCCTGGGGAGGCCTGGAGGGTGCCAGGCTGAAGGTGTGTGAGTTGATGGAATAGATGGGCTTGTGAGCTGATGATGTTGTATCTGGGTTTAGGGTGGAACTTACGGCAGGGAGTAGGGTGAGGGTTGAGTCGATCGAGCTGGGATCTACGACGAGCTTTTGGAGCAAGTCTTGCCGGGGAATGTATCTGGACGTTCCCACAAATAGTAGTCTATGGCGGACTAACTAGTATGCGTGGTGGTCTTTGGGTGTGAGCCTCTGAGGGGTGGAGCCCAGGACAAAGGTGCCATGGTAGCACGTTAAAGATCAACCCTGGAGAAGACATCTTGGCTTGATCACACTTAGGAACTGCCATGCTGGTATCCGGACCTTAGGAATCTCTTGCTTTCCACTCGCTTCCCATGGGGGAAGATGGCCAAACCGCTAGATAGATCGATGGCACTACTGCTAGGCGAGTAGTGTTAGAAAGGTATGTGCATGGGATGGAGCTAACACCCTACCGAGATGATCATGGCACCCCCTTCGGGAGTGGGTACATGGCATGGCATCCTCTTCGGGAGTAGATATATGCTCTCTTCACAGTTCCCGCGATCTAGAGCTGGATGGTAGAGTGGCATCATTCTATGGCAGTAGGCGCCCGGATCTGCCTAGGTGGTGATCAACACCGATGATGGTTATCTAGTGGTTTAGTAAAACCTCTACAGAGTGTATGGTTAATCGATCGATACATATGCTGACTTGATCGGCTATGGACCTTTTCTGTGTTCCGCATGCACCGGACTAGTGAGTGGAGTGTTCTACCTTCCCCCTGAGTGTGATTTCCTGCCGTGAGCCAGGTTGAGGGCTGCGGGCCACTGAGATAAGCTGAGAGGGAGTTGGCTTATCGACTTGAGTCTGAGATGGTGTTGGAGGTTATGGGATGGTGTTTCAGTGATAGTTGATGATGGATGGTGTGGGTTTGGGAATGTGTATAAAACTTGAGTATATTATTTATATACTTGATTACTTGCTTAGGAAAACCCCAGTCTTTATAGGTTCCTTTTGATATATCCATGACTTGCATTCAATTACCACAAAGCAATGCATAGGGTGGGAGTGGCCAGTACAAATCGTACTAAAAATTTGGTTTCAGGTTCAAAGAGTGAGTACTCTTCTGGGGAGTACAGAGATTGAGGGTTTCGTATCTACGCTCAAGTTGGATCGAAGATGATAGCTTCCGCACCTCAAGCTTTTAATGTTATGCTGCATGAACTTTGATTCCGCTAAGTGGCGATGTAATAAGTTATTGTAAACCTCTCTATTGCACTCTTTTGTTCGATATATGGATTATGGTATTCAACTGTTATCGAGTAATGTGATTTAAATGGTCATATTACACTTCGACTCTGTGGATTTTTCTTCGTGAAAATCAAGGTCGTTTCAGCCGGCTCCTCCGGCAACGCACGGCAGCCCTTGCGCGCGGCCTCCACAGCGTCGGCGGTGCGACAAGGTGCGGCGGGGGCGGCAGCGAGTATGGCCTCACTGGCGGCGATGGGCTCGGCGGGCCTGCTGATGGGATTGGCTGCCTTTTCTTTTTTTTTATTTTTCAGAAAATCATTGCCGAGTGCTTACCTGGCACTCTGCAAGACGCGTGGCACTCGGCAAAGAATTCTTTGCCGTCAAATTCTTTATCGACACCCCTTTGCCGAGTGCGGCACTCGGCAAAGGCTTTGCCGAGTTCTTATAGGCCTTTGCCGAGTGCTTCAGGCACTTGACAAAGAGGGTGAGTCCGGTAGTGAACCCCCACCTCCAATCCGTGCACTCGAGATCCAAACAAACAAGAGTGGTAGAGGTGTGATAAATTTGGTGGTTCATTGTGCATATGGTGTTTGTTTTCTTGATTCAGTGGATTACTTAGGTGTGAAGAAAGATCGTAAATGCATTTTTGAACCATAGGGGGTGCAGAATGCAATTCAAGCTGTGACTAACAATGCCAACCATGCCAGCAAGCTCCCTTTGCCATGGGCCATGTCCCATAACAGCAGCTGCATGCCGTCATTGACAAACTTTGCCACAGAATCCAAAAGGCCAAAACAACGCTTGTCCTAGACTCCTAGCAGCGGTGAAAAAGGTTGGTGGATGTTGTTCTTTACTTTATTTATTTATCTATATATGCCAATGAGCTCATGCACCGGCAAAGTGCAGAATTTATATATATATAAAACAATATTGTCTTTTTATATTTATTCAAAAAGAAAGAATATTTTTTTAATAATAACAGGAAATCACCGATGTAAACACAACTCCTGTATTTTACGTGTTTTTGAGAAATAATAAGACCAGAATACAATAATCAATTTATTCAGAATTAGACAGCCATGTGTCAAAAACAAAACTACCCAAAATAAGGTAATTAATACAATAGCATTTTTTCCAATGCAAAATGCCTTAACCAGCTGTAGCGTGTGGTTCTTCTCTTTTCATTTCAAATACAAATATGATGCCCATCTTCTGCAAACTTACTCCAATAAAAACTTGATCTTGTATTACTCTTCCTGTGTTTTCTTATTCCTTCTTGTGTATGCACTTTGGAAGATCTGACGGCGGCGGGGGCAGCGTATCTTCCGGCGTGCCTCCGTTCGCCACCTCGAACACCGTGGCCATGCCCATGGCGATGTGGAACTCGAAGTGGCAATGCATGAACCACGCCCCCGGGTTGTCGGCGACGAACCGGACGACCGCCCATCCAAGCCTCGGCACCTGCACCGTGTTCTTCATCAGCGGGTCCACCAGGTTGTAGGTCCTCACGTGCTTGGCCGGGTCGTAGTTGCCGTATCCCTGCGCGAGCACGAAGAAGTCGTGGCCGTGGAGGTGCATCGGGTTGGAGTCGCTCTGCATCGTGGCCGTGCTCTGGAACACCACCTCCACCGTGGCGTTGTGCTTGAACCGCCGCACCGTCGTGGCCTTCCGCGTGGCCTCGATCTTCTCCAGCGGCTCGCCGGGGCCGACCGGGATCAGCGCCGGGTCGGTGAAGTTGAACACGCTCGACGGCCTCGTCGGCAGCTCCTGCACCGCCATGTCGTTGACGCCGTACTGCCGCGCCTCCAGCAGCGACATCTTCTCCGGGAGGTGGAAGGAGACGTTGTTCATGTAGGCCACCTCGATGGCGTTGTCGTCGCTGCCATCCCTCTTGCAGGACGGCTTGTTGCCCCTGCAGATAGTGCCCTTGCCGAGCGTGATGAAGAGGTGGTCGTCGAGGCGGCCCCGGAGCTGCGACAGCAGCGGGTGTGTGGGCAGGCCGGACAGGTTGCCGTGGAAGTAGAAGCTCGCCATCGTGTCGTGCTGGTTGGGCATCTCCGGCGTCGGCGGCGGCTGGTCTCTGCACCTGTCGGCGTCGGCGCCGGGGATGTCCGTGTACTGCACTATGCCTCTGGACACGAACACCGGGATCTGGGGGTCCGGGAGCGGCGGCTGGTTGGCCAGCGCGGCCATGTAGTAGCGGCACGGCGGCGCGTCGGCGACCATGAGGACGTCGAACGTCTCGCCGGGCGCGATGGCCACCACGTCGGTGGTGTAGGGCTTGATGTAATTGGCGTCGGCGCCGACCACCGTGAACTTGTGGCCGGCGACCTTGAAGTAGTACTCGGAGAAGAGCGCCCCGTTCACTAGCCGGAGCAGGTACGTCTTGCCACGCTCCACGTTCAGAACGAAGTTGTCCTCTACGACGCCTGCATGCAGCAGAACAAGGCATGATGAATACGTACGTTGTTGTTCTCTGTCTGGCGAATTTTCATAAGGAATTCTCGACGACAGTATATATATGTATGTATACCGGAGCAGTTGTATTCATCACCAAGTTTTCCATTGATGGTGGCCCCAGCGGGGTTGTCACTGAATGAGCCCCCATTGGAGAAGTTCCTGTCCACTTTCATCAAATCTCTCTGCCACCATTCACCTGCATGCAAGCAAGGCAAGGTCGATCGAACATGCAAATTAGTCTAAGTTAGAGACATCTGAGTTACAGAGGGAGTATATATATGCTTCTCCCTTCGTTCCAATTTGTAATTTGTTTGATTTTTTAACTTTAAATTTGATTACCCATATTATTCAAAAATTTATCCAAAATATTATTTCTTTTGTCGTGACCTACTTTATTAACCAAAGTTCTTTAACATTGCTCAAATTTAACTACGTTTATAAATTTTTTTGAGTAAGATGACACTACAGGATTCGCTCTCTTTGCCGACTGCAATGCGCACTCGGCAAAGGCAGAATTGCAGTCGGCAAAGGCTTTGTCGACTGCAATTCCACGTGGCAGTCGGCAAAGGGCTGTCGGCAAAGAAAACGTCGGCGAAGGCGGCTTTGCCGAGTGCCACGTGGCATGCAGTCGGCAAAGGCTTTGCCGAGTGCCACGTCGGCACTCGGCAAAGGCCCGAAATAAAAAATCCAAAAAAACCCGAAAATAATAGAAAAAAATTTAAATCTAGGGGACCCACCGCCATGTGCCCGCCCGTCTCCGTGGCAAGTCGCGGCATTTTTCGCGTGAAAATCGCGCGCTTCATGTCCGGTGGGATTCGAACTCGTGACCTCTCTCTTGCGTGTCTTCTGCCTTAACCACTGCACTATTCTGTCACATGTGTCTATAACTAGTTTCATTTCCTCATATTCTATACTAAACCGAGAGTAATTAGCTTGTTTAAGGGCCTAAATGAATTCAAATCCAAAAGTGGTCAACTATAATATTTCATAACTTTTCGAGATCTACACTTTTCGTTTAGGAAGTTTTTTCATCCGAGGTCTTTTACGAAATTTGAATTTCAAATTTAAGATATTCACATATGGCTTTAGCATGGTAAGATGAACTCAAATGAAAAAGTTATCAACTATAAAGTTTCATAACTTTTCGAGATCTACAAACTTTGTTTTGGGTATTTTTTTATCCGAGGTCGTTTACGAAATTTGAATTTTGAATTTTGAAATTCACGCGTAGGTTTAGCATGGCAAGATGAACTCAAATGAAAAAAATTAAACTATAACATTTCATAACTTATTAAGATCTATAAACATTATTTTGCTTATTTGATTATTTGTTCATCCGATGTGGTGGTTCTAACATAGTTCACAATTCTTATGAAACTATTAGTGAGATGTAGGTTTTATAAACAACATTACTATCGATTTATGAAATGAAAAAATGACCAATATAAACTTTGTAGATCCTAAAAACTTATACAACTTTGTAGTAGAAATTTTTTTTATTTGAGTTCATTTAGTGCCTCGAAATGTAATATTGAAAATATCTTTGCCGAGTGCCAACAGGAAGACACTCGGCAAAGTCTGCTCTTTTGCCGAGTGCGAAGTCTGACACTCGGTAAAGACTTTCTTTGCCGAGTGCCCGAGATTTAGCACTCGGCAAAGAATATTACACTCGGCAAAGTCGCGATTTCCGGTAGTGTGAGTAGTTAAATTTAGAATAAAAAAGTCAAATGAACTATAAATTAGAATAGAGAAAGTAATTAATTACATACTTATGATGATAGGAACATCCATGTGAGGTTGATTCTTGAATGGGTAGGAGCCGGACTTTGGGCGGATGATGATGATGCCGTGCAGGGTTGCCCGGAGGATGGAGACGTGAGAGTGCCACCACAGCGTACCCTCCTGCCCGTCCACCTTGAAGCGGTACGTGTACGTGGAGTTGGGCTGGATTGGGCATTGTGATACCATTCCGGCGCCATCCGCCCAACACGTCAGTCGCTGCTTTACGCCATGCCTGTATCATCATAGGAGCCATGAGGATATATGTTTGATTAATTAATTAATTAGCTAGTTGGCGGTGAAGACGACCGCCGCCGCTCAAGTATCCCCAGAATATGATAATAGCATTGTTTATGTAAAAATTAACGCAACGCAGAATTAAGCACATCACATCAGTCCAAAGAAATATGATATGATTGCCGTTAGTAATTTGACTAGGTATAGTACGTCGTCTCTGTTTTCGTTGACAGCGAAGCATTGGATTTCTACCTACCTATAATGGGGCTATATGTGGATGACGAAACTGAGGACTCAAGACTTTCTATGTCTGGTTATTTTTTTTATATATAATAGCAGAGCTGGTAATTTTCAAGAGGTTAACAAATTGATGGCTAGATCTTTCTAATTTACCTACTTTTCTAGCAAAGAGTAAGATATAGGCGCATCACTTATCCATTTGCTCCGAAAATAAAAGGAACTACTCCTATGCAATCAGGATTTTTGTAGCTAGCTGTGCGTTAGCAAAACCGAATAAAGTACTAGTAATCTTATTGATGATGCTACCTGAAACCAGTTTTTTTTTTTTCGCAGATTTACCTGAAGAAATCAGTTGTTTTACCAGATGATACGAACTAACGCTACAACAACTTTTTAGAGGAGGTAAAAAAAATTGTGAATATTTACCAGTGAATTGTTATTTCAAAGGGTGACTCGTTGACGAGGTGTACAATCACTGTGTCCCCTTCGGTAGCCTCTACCGGTGGTCCTGGAAACTGACCGTTCACCACGGTGGCCAGCGTATCGTTGCAAAGTTTTCGCATAGACACTTGCTTTACCTGCAATTAAGCAGTTGCACCGCGTTATTATGATCTTTTCATCAGGTAAACAATCAAATCTATAAGGCTTTCAGTTGAAAAAGATGCACACATCTCTTTTATATGGAACCATGCATACATGCTAAAGTAAAATATCTTGATTGGATGGAACAGAACAGTTGTACCTTTTTTAAATTTAACAGAACAGTTGTACTGTATCAACGGCAAGAAGTAGATAATTAATTTAATTACTACTATAGCATCTGTTCTTGGACAAAAAAAAACATCTACGTATTTTTCAAAATTTATTCAGGAGTGATTTAAAGAGTTTACAAGACAGCCTAACCCAAAATGTTTCAGTACTATTTGCTACTGAATATTTTCTTAACTAGCTACTTTCTCCGTCCAAAAACAGCATAATCCTGTGGTTTAAATCTTGTTCCAGAATAAATTTTAACATAGGTTGGAGATGAAAGGTAAGACCTACCAAAAAAAGCACCATGCAATTGGAAAAATTCTGAACCTTAATTTCCATGAATAATACTAGATCTAGATAGTTCCATTGCCTCTGAGCTCTCGTGTGCGCGAAGAAGGATATAGAGGGCACATGCGTAGTTCACACTTCGACTAATCTAGCCTTAAAAAGTGAGATTTACTTGCTTTACCGGATGGAGGGACTTGTTTGTTTTGCCTATTCCTACGTAGTAGCATGTGCAGAGAAACAAATGCAAATTGCTCTGTTTCGTCTACGTAGCATAATAACAATCTAAATGGAACAATATAAATTATGCGAAGATGTGCGCATGCAAAAGGTACTCAAGAATTTTTCCTGAATTTTCATTATTTAAGGGATGCATTTCTACTCACAACAAAGGTGTGCTCGACCACTGCGGCTTGGCTGCCTGCAGCTCCGAGCAAGGCCAGGGCAGCGTAGAAGAGGAGGAGGGCTCCTGCCATGGGAAACATCTTGCTCATCTTGCTGCTTTTCAATTGGTAGTAGTGTTAGCTTCCTCTATAATGGCTGCTAACCATATGTTTTCTCCAGAGGGTGCTTATGCAAGGTTTTGCTTAGTTCACCCAAAACCCCGGGCCTTATATAGATGCAATGCAAGTAGGTGGACTACACCTGGTTTGATTTACTACTAGCTCGTCGTAGACTCGTGTAAGAGAAGACACCAAGAGAACTAGACAAGACAAAGATTAGTCAGAGGCCAAATTAGATTCGGTCAGAACTGCTGTCATAGATCCTCTCGAAAGATGTATGAAAATCTTGACATTCTCTGTTGTGTTGACCCTATGCTCTAGCTACCACCGATTATATGCACCAGGGGCGTATCCAAAATTTTAAACTAGGGTGATCCAATTCAGTATATTTTTTTTTTAGTAATATAAAGTCTCATTTGACACTCTACAAAACATCTTCAGCTTCTTGCTACATTACGCAGAGGAGCTGGAACCAGTAAAACAAAAAAAAAAGTAGCTTTACAGGATCCTTATTCATTTTATAATAATAGAACCAGTTTGGTAGAGCTCTTCTTTCTTTAGGTTTTCTGAAGAAACTAATTCTCTGCGAGAAGTAATTGTTTGACTGAAATTAATTCTCTAGGACAGTCCATACAATAATTCTGTGTGTGGAGTCATTTTTAGCTTCTAGCCTCCTAGTTCATTTGAAATGATCACTTCACAGGATCAGCAAACAAACATTTCTCAGTGAAAAACTAGCTCCGCCAAACCAGCCCGCTTGAGACTTCACGCCAAACAAACCTAAAATGTAGCATTTCATCATAATATGTAATTTATTGAAATATAATACACATATATTTAAAAATACTTACAAACATCATTAAAGTAAGTAATAAACTCTAAAACATACTTAAAATATCTTACTGTCTAAATACATAAAGAAATTTTGGGATTTCAAAATGAAAATTTGGAACCGAAGAAGTTTGGCATAAAAATATTTGTATAAAAGAATTTTTTTTATGTTTTTTCTGCTATCATATGCATATCAGAAGTAATTATAGCAACCTAAAATTATCTGCGGGAGTATATTATATATAAATGTCTATATAAGGACGACGCCGTTTATATGCGGGAGTCTAATGGTAATACCTACGACAATGTCTATTATTTATAATGTCATCACTCAGGCGAACTAACACTGTACTCATGTTGGTCAATGAGGCGCGCACGTGACTGCCGCTTTGTCTGAAATTAATATAAAATGGGTTCTTGATCTAGCTAGCTTTATGGATGAAAACATTTACAGCGTCATCAGGTGACGTGCTACAATTGAAATTACATACAGTGGTCAGCATTGTGTGACACACATGAAAAACCAGACTAAGCAAACAAACACAGGAATCGATCAATAAAGCGGCTGTCAGCAGAAACCAAACGTACATGTGCATATATACGCCAAAGATTAACCTTGATTGCTACGGTCAGTTTGACACGCCATGAGGTCAAGTAGTCATCGCCCATCGTGTCGTAGATAGGCTCGTAGCAGGTGTCACCTGAGTTACTTAGATTAGAGTATTATTCATGGATGTCACAGGGTGAGGTGTCAATTTCCAAGACTCGGCAATCAAGTAGGCATCAAATTCTGGATGTAAGCTAAGACAAGAGAACAACAAAAAGCTGTACGAATGCACGACCGACACGACGGACCATTTCGTTGTGCTGCAAAGCTAGTCAAAGCTGCAGAATTTACTGCAGCCTACGTGAAGAGGCTACTCCATTCCAGCAGCTGTCGTCGTCAGTGGTTGCTCGTCCAGGGACGACGGCGTGCGGCGCCGGGCGCTGCACCGCCCTCTGTCGTCTACGTCTCCGATCCACCGCCGTTCCTTCAACACTATTGGCCCAGAAGGAACGAACGACCGAATCTTCGATCTTCTGCTCAGGTCAACTACGACTCTATGAGGCTCCCCACTATTGGGCCAGCAAAATGCTACGCACTATACGTGTACATGCTGTACGTGTACATGACACAAACTGATGAGCCCGGCTACGAATACCGCATTTCCTCTACCCGGTACTCGATCGCTCAAAGTATACATTGCATATACATTAAAATGCAGTAATAAGGTTGTCTGACTGACAATGTTTTAGAAGATAGAGTTCAAAAATAACGTTTGCTTCCATTAATCATTTATAAAAGGAAACATATCAGGCGCAAATCGGACTATCTGTGAAACTTTGAATCTAGGGCATGTGATGTTAATCCAGGGAGGCGCATGGGAGGAGTGGAAGGGGGATTTGCAAACTATGTCTAAACTAAAGTGATTAAAACTAGTGACTAAACTATAATCACTTTAGAGAGAAATTAAAGATCCAAATAAACTGACTAAAAAATAACTAAAATACTTTAGTTCTATTAGTCATTTAAGAGGTACTACAGGTGACTAAAATATCTAAGTCGCTTTAGTCATGAGAAATCAAACAATACATGACACAAAGTGATCAGCACGTACGAATACCGGATTTCCACTGCCCGGTACTCGATCGCTCATCGAAGTATACATTACATACATAATAGTGGTTGTCTGACTGACAACGGCTGTCAAAGCCACTACTACTACCAAAAAAATGTTTTTTTAAATGATAGAGATAGACGTTTTTGGACTCAGGCTGGTCTAGAAACAATGTTTGCTTGTGTTAATCATTTATAAAAATGAGCATGTTAAAAAAAAGCATATCTATTAATCAACTATTTATTGAGGCGTTGATCTCTGTTAATCGATTAACAGAGACAAAATACCCTTGTTAAAAAATTTTTGAGCAAAAACCGTAGGGCAAAACCCCTCGGCGGAAATAAATTAAGAGTCCAAAACGTTTACAGAGAACTTACAAAGGCCTAACCAGCGGTTAGATAGAAGAAAGACAAACTCTACTCTAGCTTCTAGGAATCTACCCTGAAAGACCGTACAGATACGAAGAAAAGTTAAACTGCTAACAAGAACAGGCAACAAACAAACTGAAAATTATAAGGCTTGAAGCCAGAGGATAATGGGCAGATGCAGACTTGGTTAATTTGATCCTGACCAAATGAGTAGTGATTTCTTTAAAAGCAGTTTTCCAAGCAGCCAGACTTGAACCCTTCCATTAAAAATGTATAAGCATTACGCTCATTCCAGAGGTACCAAGCTCCAATAAAAAAATGAAGAAAGGATGCATAAAAGCTTGCTTAGCTATATACAATTTTTGGTGAATATTTGCATTTTCTTCCCAACTGATTCCTAGGGCATACCACCTGCTGATTGCTAAGGGAGAGTTTCATCTCGTGTCGGCAAATACAATTGGGATAAAGTGAGAGAGAACCAATCTAATCAAACAAAGAAACAAGATAGTTTGCCAAAAAAAAGTATTCTCAAGTAAGAAAACACGAATGTTATAATGAGAAAAAACTAGCTATAGCCGTGGTATGTTTGTGGGCCATCTTTCTATTTTTTTGTTAAATAAATAGTAAATAATTTGTTTTGTGAGGGTTTCATTGTATATATATTAACAAGAAGTTCCCATGTGATTGGGAGAGTTTGAGCACAATAATTTGCATAAGAATAAAAGATAAAAGAATCAGTAATCTTGTGAAATTTTTTTAGAAAGAGACTGTATTTCATTAAATTAAAACCCCTTTTATAATTAAGACCTCAAGATATAATAAAAATATATTGAAGCACACCACTAGGTCCCTATACTTCATCTTTCTCATATCCAGCTGCGTACACCTCTTCAGGAAGCTCCATCGTGACTATTGAAGTGCACTAGATTTAGACTCGAGAACCAGTCCCAACCAACAGAAGCTCCACGAATGTGGAGACCGCAAAAGAGGCATAGTATGCTCAACCATTGTAGGGAGTAAAGGGCACCGACTGCACTTCGGCCATATCTTCTGAAGGTTGGACCGAACATTAGATCCGACGTTGCTGGCATCCCCACCAGCAACCGGAGGGCAGATCCGCTACCACATGTAGCATCACTGGCGACCGGAAAAATGATCTCGCAGAATGAAAAAAATTGTTCCATTCCCTCTTCGAGAAGGACTATGTCAACATACCTCGATCTCTCTAGAAAGAACATGCCATCATCAGAGATGACGACGCATCCACCAGAGATCCAATATGAAACAGGAAGCCGAATCAAAAACATCAAAGAGACCAACCAAACCTAGCGTAAATTATTGTGGAGGAAACACAAATAAAAGGACAAAACCTAAGCAAACAGTAGATCTGTTAAACGAATGGACCCCTGTTCCTCCTCGTCATCGGCAGGGAGGCTGGAGGCGAGGGGAACGGGCCAGAAGGGCGGCGGCGGTGGCCTGGTAATCTTGTGAATTTTTACATCCGACAACATCCGACGGGTGTCGCATAATTACTCGACCACCACTCACGTCGCCCTGTCCACACTCTGTCCCCATGCTTCCCTCTCTCTCACGCACTGGACAGACATGGCACGTGGTCCTCCAATTGTCACCCGTCGTTATTATACATCCTCCTCCGTTATGTCTGTTCTAATCTATCTCACTCTCTCGTCCTCCCTCCACACTCTCTCTTTTTCCTCGCTGTCCCGGTGAGCGGCGAGGGACTCCAGAGTGGCTGTGAGCACCTCTACCTTGCCCGATGGGCAGAGTAGTGGTGATAGCAACGAGGGCTTCCACCAACCCGATAGGTGGAGCAGCGTAGTAGTGACGATGGTGGTGTAGGCCTCCACCAGCCCGGTGGGGTAGCTTTAGTGGGCGACGGATCTAGGGGGACCAGATCCGACGAGCGCCTGCTGGATCCGGTGGAGGGCTCCATGCGCGCATAGATCCGATGTGGTGGAGACCTCCAATGGCAGAGCGAGTGAACCTGGCGGTTGCAGCGGTGTCAGGCAATCCAGATGTAGGACTAGGCCCCCTACCCCCCCCCCCCCCCCCCCGCGTGCAGATATGCGTCGAACATGGAAACATATCGTTTCTCAAATGACTGCATCGAAGGGTAACGCATGAAGCTTTGGGTGAATGGTAACTTGTTCATGGAGTCAAAACTCTTTTAACTTTGACCACCCAATATATGCAAGAAAATATTAATATTCATAGTACATAATTAGCACTCTCTCTGTTTATTTATCTCTATCGAATTAGCCTTTGGCGCAATGACCAAAGAGGCAGGCATGGTGCAGTAAGGGAGTTTGTAGCCAGTGGGTAGCCAAAAATCAATAAATGCATATTGGAACACCAAATGCGTAACATGTACTAGGAGCCAAACTTTGGTCCTAACTAATACGAAAGAGACTTTTGGAAAACAGAATTTTGCCTATATGAAGGAGATAAATGGACAGAGTAAGTATCATAAGATAGATCATCAAATCTGTTTTCATAATAAACTATTTAGAGATATAAATATTGCTAATATTTTCTATAATCTAATTGAAGTTAAGAATATTAGAACGCATAACCTAAAACGACACTAATTTTGAACCCAAGGAGCATATTCTTCATTTTTCCCATCACTTCCGTTATTCGAGGGTTTGGGGGCTTGCATTACTAGTCGTTCTAGGTTCGAAAGCTCGCGCCAGTTGTATACTTCTTGTATATAGCAAGCTGCTTAAGATAGATTTTCCTTTCTTTGATGGGAACAATCCTAGCTCTGAATCAGTCCCTGCGTTCTAATTGCTTCGATATGTATTCTATCGAGTGTACTATGTGCATCAATGTGTTTTCCATGCAGCTTAAGGGCTGCTGCACGTTGGCTTTGGTCTATTGAGTCGAAGGTTCTGGGTTACAGTGGGGGGAATTTTTGGTGTTAGATCACTTCGGCAAATACCATCGTACCTAAGCTGCTCCTTCGCCAAGTGTTTTACACTTGGCAAGTACTGTGTCGGAGTATATGTCGTCGACAAGTTCTCTGGCTTAGTTGGACCGCCTTGCATGGACTATGGCCACGCAACACTGATCCATTATTTTACACGGCTTATGGGGATGGCATACGTGATGTTCAGTTGCAGCGTCCTTTTGCCTTCGATGTTGCTTGTGTTCTTACCCTATTGCAAGAGGAACTGGTGGATCCGTCCAGCGGCGGGAGCCCCGCAAATAGGATTCATTGTCGAGAGCCAAGTTGGTCCTGAAGGAGCCATTACCACTGCCACTTCCTCCTCGACTTGAGAAAGCCTTGCTCAAAAAAAAAATGTGGCCCTAATAAATACTGATCATCATATAGTCTTACAAGTCCTTGATTTAACAAATGAATATGTTGTAACGTGAACTCAGGCCACATATTCCATTTGGCCAACATATTTCTACTGGCAATATTTGTTAGGTCCACCTATCAATACCAAAATTTATAAGCCAAAAGGTGATTTCGGGGGATTAAGGCTGTAGCGGCTGCAATAGCAGCGCTGGCGACCTCCTAACACTACGGGAAAGGGACAATTCGCCGAGAGCCTAGCTAAAACATGGGCACTCGGCGAATCTGGTCTTCGCTGAGTGCTGCACTCGGCGAAGAACGGCACTCGGCAAAGGTTGCTTCGCCGAGGGAAAAGCCCTCGACGAAGACTGGCGCTCAGCAAACACAGTATTCGCCGAGTGCAAACCTCTCAGCAAAGAAAAACACTCGGCAAAGTGAATTCTTCACCAAGTGCAGCTCTCGGCACAGCCAAACTCTTGGCAAAGGGAGCAGTGGGATTGACGGCGGTCCCTGCCGTTAGTCTTTGCGAGCGCCCGCTGTCAGCGCTCGGCAAAAGCTTTTTTATTTTTTTTAAAAATGCTTCGCCGAGAGCCTTGTTCTTCGCACTTGGCAAAGACAGTCAATTTGCCAAGTGTCGTCCGTGGCTCTGGGCGAAGGCACTTCTTCGCCGAGGGTCAGGCACGGCTCTCGGCGAAGGCACTTCTTCGCCGAGTGCCACCCACGACACTCGGTGAATTGTTTTTATTTTTTTGTTTTTTTGGCTCTAATTTTTTTTGAGGACTTAATATTGTATTTATGACCCTATTTTAAAATTTGGTCCATTTTGACTTTTTTTGCTATATTTTATTTATTTATTTTATTTACTTAAATTTTCCTGAATAATCTAAATTTAAATTACAGGTGCATAAAATAATAGAATTTGGTGATTGAAAAAAATCATATTCATGGTATTTAGTGTATGTTGAGGCCGTATCAAGAACTTACATGAAATTTTGATCATCTTGTTCACATAACATGACGAGCCCATGTGAGAAAAGTGTTTTTTAATTATATAAAATCTAAACGAAGTCAGAAAATCATGAAACTTGTCGAGGTGTCATGACATCGCATGTGCAGGCTATGGTAAAATTTAGGAATGTTTTGAGCAAGTTGTGACATCGGACGTCCAAAAACCCAGACATCTCAACATGTGATCACAAATCACATGTTGAGATGTCTGGATTTTGAAAGTCTGACGTCACAACTTGCTTCAAATCTTCTTAAATTTTTACCATAACCTCCACATGCAATGACATGACACCTCGATAAGTTTCATTATTTTTAGACTTTGTTCGGATATTATATAAATAAAAAACACTTTTCCCACACGGCCCTTGTAATGTTACGTGAACAAGATGATCGAAATTTCTTGTGAGTTCCTGGATACGGCCTCAACATATACTAAATACCATGAATATCATTTTTTGAATCACCAAATTTTAATATTTCATGCACCTGCAGTTCAAATTTGGATCACCAAAAACATTCAAGTAAATCAAATAAATGAACGAAATATAGCAAAAAAAGTCAAAAATGGACCAAATTTTAAAATAGAGTTCTAAATACTGTATTAATGTCTCACAAAAAAATTAGGGAAAAAATAAAAAAATATTTTGCCGAGTGTCAGTCATGGCACTTGGCGAAGAAGGGTCTTCGCCGAGTGCCTTGAACCTGGCTCTCAGTGAAGAATTAAAAAAAGCCTTTATGTAAATGGGCCAGACCGGCCCACTGTTAACCCTAAACTAGTTACCGCCTAGTTACCACACGCGCCAGTCACCGAGTCCCCGACCCCGACCCTGACCCCGACCCCGAACCCTTCCTTTGCGCCGCCACCGCAGTTGCTCCCTGCCGCGCCGCTGCCACAGCTGCGTCCCACGCGTGTCGCCGGCGGGCCTGAGCCGCCCCTGTCATCTCACGGTGCCCCGGCGTACCTGCCGTGCTCCGGCCGCCCCGCGGCGCCCCTTCCGCCCTGGCCTCCCCGCGCCGCCCCGGAAGACCCGTGGGCCTGCGCCGCCCCGGCTGAGCAGTGCCGCACGTCGAGCTGCCTCGAGCCACGCCTAGGCGCGCAGGTGGCAGGTCCTCCTCAGAGCCAAGCCCGACGCCGGCCTACCGCCTGACATTTCGCGACCGCGCCCGACGCTGCCCCGAGCCGTGAGGAGGTTCTCCTTTGCGCGTCGGCCTCACGTTGCTCTGCTTCCAAAGGTGACATCGACGCCGATGCTCCGCTCGCTCAGTTGTCCCTCCCTCCCTCTCTACTCTCTACTATTTGATTACAGCCATCTACTGGAACTGCTATTTGGTTGCAGTTGTGGCCATCGACAAATTTCCTATTTTGTGATTCTAAAGTGTTTAATTTAGGTCTGATCTTCCAACTAGTAATGCAAATCATTTGTAGAACTTCAGTACACTAGGATTGGAACAGCTCAATGCACCCTGTGATTTTCTGCCTTCTGAGATTGATAGCCACATCCGTCTCCATGAATTGATTCCAAAATCTCACTTTACTCTGTTTATTGTTATGAATGAAATGCTTCTGAAATCTCACTTTACTCTGTTTATTGTTATTTATTATAGTCAGTTTATTATCAAAATTACTATCATCCGATGATTGTATGAAAGAAGGGGTGACTTTATGAATGAAATGCTTCCAAAATCTCACTTTACTGTTGCACTTGTCTGCCATGTGTATCTCTACTCACTTCTCTGTCAAAATTTTTAACTAATAGTGTTGTGTTTCTTCTTTTCTAGAGCAGGAGATATCGGAGGGGATCCCGAGACCTAGGCAACCCCGACCGTCTTCGTCGGCGCTGCGGTCCTGCCTGCCTGTCTCCACCGTCACCCTAGGTATAAATAACCTCTCTTCCTTACCCTTGTCATACGTAGATTGGTGTAGCCCAGTTAGGCATATCCCGTCCAAAAGAGATACAGTCGGAGATATGCAGATCTTTGCATATCTATGACCGTATCTGTTTTGGATTTTTCACATTTTTTGGACAGCCCGCGGATGCGTAGATAGGTTAGTTTTCATGGTATGCTCGATCCGAGATGGAGTTTTGGCATCACCTCCCTGTTATTCTTTGGATACACACTCTCCCTTCTAGGACGTGTATCGGGAGAACAGCAGGGAGGTGGTGCCAAAATTCTATCTTGGATCGGAGTAGAGCATGGAAACTAACCTCATCTACGTATCCGAGGGTGGGATTAGGACCTATCCTCACCTATTAGACAGTAGGCACGCCTTGCAGAAGCAATTGATGTTTATATTACTCGCTTATGTATATGCTAGGAGATGGATAATCATGGATGGATGTACATGAGACACCCAAGTCAAGGTGCAATCACTCATGAATGGATGACTAAGACCAACGGTTTCTTGGATAAAGCATTTGGTAAGGGAGCTAATGAAGCGATAGACACGTTCTGTCCCTGCAGCGAATGTGAAAACAAGAAAAGGGAAACAAGAAAAGTCATGGGAAACATCTTTGCAAGTATGGATTTATGCCAAACTATACCCGGTGGGTGTACCATGGTGAAGCCTATCGTATTAGAGCGGAGGTCGTGAGGCCACGCTTGGAGGTATTTGATGGTGATGATGGGGTAGCAGGATGGTTAGGTGACTATCAAGATGCGACGTTCGTAGAAAGGCCTACGGAGGGGAGGAGGAGAAGGATGAGGAGCCAGAGGCAACCGCAAAGGTGTTCTATGAAATGTTGTCTTTTGCACAGAAGCCCCTACATGATAAGACAACGGTTTCTCAACTGGATGCCATTGGGTGCCTAATGGGGTTGAAGTCCCAGTACAACATTAGTATAGCCTGCTTTGATGCTTGGTTGGCAATTATTAGGGGCTGCTTCCGGAGGGTCACATTCTACCGAACAACTTGTATGAGTCAACAAAACTCCTTCGTGAACTTAAGATGCCGTATGAGTGTTGACGGTAGTTAAACCATGTTTTTACCCCATCAAAACCATCAACAAGACATTCTTTCTGAAAGAAAACCACCGAACACATAGTGACTTAGGTACAAATAACTTGGTTCCACATGTACTTGTCAATACTTGGTTGTAGGCATTCAGAATAGGTGTTTTTCAGTGTATCATAACTTCTAGAGACAATGTGCAAGAGATGGGCACAATGGTGGGGTCGGCCGACCCCACCTTGGTCACACCAGAGCCTTGCTGACATGCCATGATCCATGACACACTCCCAAGAGTCAATTACCGCCCTTGGATCACAAGTGTGTTCTGTCAACGGCTCATAATTAGCTCACATGGATCCATGGGCCCACAAAGGAAGCAAACCGACCAACCCAAGGTCAACCAAGCTTAACCACACTCCATGACAGATGGGCCACGCTTCTAGAAGGAGGGAGGTCCCACATGCAAGAGGGGGGTCGGTCGACCCCCAAATGGTGGGCCCCAAAGTGCCACCTCATCTCATCGACCCCCTCCTTAGGCCCAGCCAGGTCGGTTGAACCCCCACCGCCTTCCTCATATTAAACATGTGATGGAAATGCTCCACCCTTGATCCTAAGGTGGTTATATGGTGATTTGATCCAATGGTGCATGATGGAGGTCATGCGGATTGATGACATGGCAGTGGAGTAGCCCCTACTCCACCTCCCACTATAAATACCCCCCATAGACCTTCACTTTAGAGCATGAAACATAGGAGAAAACCACTCTCTAGTATTTTAGCTATGTTAGTAGAGGGAGAGTGAGGAGTCTCTAAGGAGGAGTCCCGGTCGGTCGAGAGTCTTCTCCAAGGTGCGCCTCAGTGGATGCAAGCTTCTTATAAGTTTTCCATCTGAGTCTTTCTAGTAATTTATTATAGTTGGTACTTTAAGTATATGGTCTTTTACTGGCATACTGCTTACTTGTTCAAGTGCTCAAAGCTTTCGCTAAGCTTAGAGTAGTGAGATTAGTGTAGACATGGTGTATTGGCTATATCTTGCCTGTATGAGCCGCTTGTCGCATTGCAACACACCTAGCAAGAGAGTGACAGTCCTTGCTAGGCGTAGAGTTCCTTGTACATGTTGGAGGCAAGTTAACTAAGTGAGAGCGGGGCAGAATAGGGTAGTCGCCTTGGTAGGGGTTCTATCTCCTGTTGTTTCGTCTATCACCCCCAGTAAGGGAGGAGGTGGTAAACCTTATTATACTTAGAATACCATAACCAGATATCTTTGCTAGTTAGACCTCTCTATCCTATTATCCTAGACCTTTTGTTTCATCATTGGATGACCTTGAGCCTAGTTAGTTCAATTCACATTCTCTATGGAAAATACGATACCTGAAATACTCCCGGTGAAGGCTACATTGACTACCATATGCTTGTGGTATATCTGTTTGCCACTTCTAGTGTCAACAAGCTTTCTGGCACCGTTGCTTGGAAGTGGTAGTTGTTCTAACTTAGAATCAGGTCATCCAAGTTATCCTTCTTTTACCTTTCTTTTCTTTTTATCCTTTCCACACCATGAACCAAACACCCATCTCTCATCTCGCCGCTCCAAAGGGCCTAGTTTGGAGCCACTACCATCATTCCATCCTATTTTTTGACATAGCTATGAGCTTCGCCCTAGTTTCATAGCTATGGTTCAGAAGCAATCTTTTGTTGGGGAAGAAGATGAAAACCCCTATACTCACATGATTCTTGAGAAATTGTGCTCATGTCTTCTTATTGAAGGCATGACACGAAATACCTTAAAATGGAAGCTATTCTCATTTTTCTTTGATGAGAATAGTTAAACATCGGTATGCTTGACACGTAGCACATGGCGAATGGGAAAGCCTTCAATACAAATTCTACTTAGCTTTCTTCCCTATTTCTCGTGCTGCTCATCTTCAAAGAGAGATCCTAAACCTCCAACAGAAGGAGAAGGAGTCTCTCCATCCCCAAGCAAGAAAAAATCTCGATAGCTGAATCACCATGAATCCCATCCAGAGATTCTGCCATCCATCCTCAACCACAAATACCACAAATATCGAAGGAGGAATAAATCCATCCTCCAAATCACTCCTTCGATTTCGCTAGTTTTGGGAATGCCATCTAGAAGAGATCTCTTCAAACTTCCTAAATCAGCACCATTTTATGCTCAAGTAGCACATTGTGAAAAACCTAGGATCTTGGATGAACTTCCAAAAGGAATGCCAACTATGCCCATAGAGGAGAGCCAAAGTTCCTTAAAGAAAATTCTATCCTCTCTCCTTCCATACCCACATCTGCCATATCCTTTGTACCTATCTCTAAAATCATCCTCGATCCTGATGATCCCAATGGTGCTCTTCCTCATTCCTCATTTCCATGTTCATCAAAGAATCACCTACTCCAATCCCAAAAAATGTCTTAGGCTCCTAAATGGTTAAGTCCTTGATTGTTTAGAAGTTCTTTAAGGCATACCTGTGGTGACTGATGAACTAAAGATCTCCCTAGATTTCCACATTTTTGACCTTCCTAGACTTTCTTTTTATCTCACTCTTATTGGAAGGCCAATTAAGCTAATCTTGGAGAATACTTTGGGAAATGAGAAGCTTGGTCATAGAATAGGCAAAGAATATCTACCTATTTGGACTTCCCAACCTTTTAGCACAAGGGTAGAATCCAGTCTTGTTCTTGATCCGAGGGGTGAGCTTAAGATGATTTCACAAGCAACCGTGACATATCCAAGTCTTGAGGAGGATTTGGAATGTCATGAAAACGGAATCGCTCACCCACTCCTTGAGATGGAGAATTTCATCAATGAGCATGGAAGTTATCCTTTGATTCTCTCATCAAGTCCTTGCTCATTTGAGAAATCTCCCAACTCAATCTTTCTTTCTACCACTATCAAACAAGAGATCTACAACTCTTTCACTCTTCTTGTGTCCAAAATCTTTACACTAGGGGTTGTAGATGCTTTTGTTCATCATAAATTCTCCAAATCTTGGAGTGGTATGAATTCTTACAGTTAGGCCCCACAAGTTGGCTCCAAAATAATATCATGCAACTTGTGTGCCTAACTTGAGTAGGTTAGTAAGACTTGTGGTTCTGCTGGTGTGTTGCCACCAGTAGAACCCCTGCACTTGATGTTGTCTTGCTTTCCATGACTTAGGGCACGCCTTACACCAAGTGTGTGGGAGGGTCATTTGACCCCCTTGAACACACTTGGGCATTGAAGGACATCCCAAGCAAAAAGCATCAGTGCAGGAACACATCATTAGAGGTAAGAATGCACAAAGGAAGAATCAAAGTGGCTGGAGCCTCCAAGGTAGGGTTGACCAACCCCACCATGGGCCCCTCAGGCCACCAGTCAGCCGCCATTACGTTGTGCCATAATTCTTGACTGGTTTGTCACTTTCCCTTCCTTTCATTTAGTGCATTCCTCTTACTTTTGTCTTCAACCCTCTAAGATAAAAAAATGCTTCTTGTCTTCGCCACTCATTCTCTTGTCTCTAGTAGAATGAATCTTGTTTATCTTATCACTCCTTTTTCTATGTTAGCATGCCTTGGTTTGGGTGTATTGGTTAATCAGACCTCCATGTCTTTTTAAATTAAGCATGGTGCTTAGGTTGAATAGACTACCTTAATAAAACTTTACCTGGTGTTAAGCTTGATTATTGAACTAAACATACTTGCATGGAACTTGGTTGCACTTTTGGACTAACCCGTGTAGCAAGAACATTGACATCTCTATGGAGACAAATTGAGATCCTCATGGTCAAAGGTCAAGAACTTTGATGCAACTAAGGAGGACCAATGTTACAATTCATTATCTTTAAGGTAAGTGGCCACCTTCTTGAAGTTTTCCATGAGCATGAATCTTGATAGAAGAAGTTGACATGTTAGAACTCATCCTTGCTAATGATTCAACAAAACTAAAACCTACATGTCTTAAATTCTTTTCATTTCTGTATGGTTTGGCCACTAGATTAGAATGTACGCACCTACGCTAGTCTCTAAGACAAAATTGGTCATGGGAATCCTCCATAGGGGGGTTGGGTGACCCCCTCTTGGTGGCTAACCAAGCCCATGTTTGGCCAAACAATCTCTGACACATGGGAAAGTATAAATCTAGAACCTATTCGCTCCGAACCTCCCAAATTGGGGTTGGACGACCTAGGCATAGTACCCACTTAGGCCTAATCTTGGCCAAACCACTTCTGATCACCTAGAAAGTGTAGAACCCAGAGCTGCTAGCTCTAAACCCTTCAACTAGGGGTCGGGCGACCCCTACTTGACACGTTAAAAAAATCTTGAGACTGGTTATATGACAAGGAGAGTTTAGGGAGAATTTTGAACACTTAGTTCCACCATGGTTAGCCACCCTAGTTGGGGAATCCAGCCTGTCCTGTTTGACCCAGAGTGTCATGCCAACACTTAGAAGCCATCCCTAGTTGCAACTCTCATGGAAACAAGGGTTGTAATCTTTGGCAATAGCTCCCTTTGACCTCTCCTTCTCTGCTTCTTCATCCCATTTCTTCTCATCTTCAATTCAACACCTTCTAGCCTCCTTTATGTCATCCAAGTTACTTAGAGTAGCTTCACTCAATTATAAGGGAGACCTGTTGAGAAACCAAATGTCACCATGGAGGCCATTGTGTTCAAGGTAGAGACCTATCTTTGATGCCCACCTTTTGTAAAAGAACTACAAGGGTAGTTGGCGGTAGGATGGGACAAGGGAAGTTGTTTTGTTCCCTTGTTCACCTCAGAGGAGAAGAAGCAGTGGTAGAGCTCCACCAACTCACCCAAAGATCATCCAATGGGAGGTTAGACCTCCATAATCAATGAGCCATAAAGGTGTTTTGAGGATAACTGTTTGAGAAGAGAGTCTTGAGGAAGGTCCCTAGTGCAGTTTCCACACTTAGAAACAATAATGGGGCACAAGGATTCCTCCCTAGACCTTTTTCCTTAGATAGCTTGTTGGTGGTCCTTAACGACAATTTTATATCGCCAACTTAGAACCACAAAGGGGAGAACTATACATTTTTATACACATATACCTTTGCTATTAACCCAATTCCACTTGTACTCGAACTTGTGACACTTTGCAGGAAATGCACCAAGTACAGGAAATTTTATAAAGAAAAGATGCTTTTCGACAAAGCGTAAAATAGAAATAAGGAGAGAAGCCTACCTTCCTTGCAAATTTGGGCCAACCACCAATATATCCATGGCCCAGGCCCATGCATGAATCCAAGAAGTGGAAGCCCAAAACTCTGTCCTACTCCAACTCAGGCTGCAGGAGTAGGCCCAAGTAAATTGGCCATAACTCACTCATCCAGACTCCGTATTGGGCAATCCAGCAGGCCACGCGAAGCTAACGAGGAGATCTACAAGACCACCAAATTTGGGCAGCTTTGGCCACAAAAGTGGGCCGGCCAGACTAGGTGGGCTGGCTGACACACTCTGGAGTTGGTTCAGGCCTAGCCTCGCGGTGTTGGTACATTGAGTGCCCAGGAGGGCGGTGCGCTGTGGGGATTTGAATGCTCGGCCTCCGAACCACCTATTCCACACTATAAGAAAAGAGGAGAGGCACCCCACAATACACACACCTGTACACACCTCTACACACCTCACTTGGAGCCACCTCACTACCTCTTCTTGTAGTATTCTTAGTCTAGTAGTATTTTGGTGCAAGGCAAAGCTACTTGGAAGGCTTGTCTCCTTTGAAGACAAGAGCAACTCTTGGTATGAATACTTTTAAGAGTTCTTCTGTATTCAAGTTCTATCTTTTATATAGCAAAGCATATGAACTAGAGTATAGTTGTTTTCCTGTCATAATCTTTATATGTAAATTAGTATATAGTTTGCATATCATAACCTTAGCATGTTCAACTTTATGCTTAACCATTCATACAACACATATATATGAAGGAGTAGAGAAGATGGTTCATTGTAGCCTTTGGGTTTGCTCATGCCCTAGCTCGTCCATCTATAGGGTGGGAGTCCATGGGGGATATGGGTTGTTCCTTAGTATATGCGGGCATGGTGCCCGGGTGTATAGGAACCTTCGGATATGACATCATGCCCTGGTTGAGGGGTAGGTGGCAGGGAGTGACCTAGTCCTGTCCGTCCCTTGTGATCCCCCACATTCGTATGTCATGTAGGAATTCGTAAATGTCCCCATCAACTGGTAGACCAGTTGTCGGGATCTCCCTGTCTATCTCATGCTTAATTCTAATTCTAGTCATATATGTTGTAAGATCATTAACTTATTCTATGCACGGCTATATTAGAACATGCCTGCTCTGCTTAGGAATATTCTTTCATTCTTTGTTTATCATTTATCCTTGAGGTTGGCTTGTATGTATGTCACACTATCTGAGACCTATCATGACTTACCCCTGTATTAAGCATTGGTCTATCATACAGTCACACTTTTACACCATGCCTTCCTATAGAAAAATATAAATAACGATACCCAAATACTCCCGGGTGAAGTGCTACAACGATAATTCTGTGTGCTTGCGGACTTGTTCTATAAACAATCAGAACTAGCATTGAGGTATTTCTTGGCGACGTTGCTAATTCTAGCAACAACATTAAGAAACACCAACATAGCTCAAACCTCTTCACAATTATGCTAGGCACATAGCTAAGTTCAGCCTTTATCATTGTAACATGTGCCTATGAACCATTAAATAAAATGAGTGCAATTTCATTCTGCTGGTGTGTTGCCACCAGCAGGACACCTGCACTTGATGTTTCCCATGTCTTTGCAATATAGAATGCTCAAGAACCAAAGTGTGGGGGGTCAGGCAACCCCGAACTATGTCTCTAAACTTTTCTTAACATACCACGGCGTAGCACATGGTCTGACACGTTGGCACGGCGAAACCTAACCCAAATAGGGGGTTGGCCGACCCCCACTTTTGGTGGCCAACGGGAACACAAGTTTACAGAAGTACGTTTCCAACAGAGGGGATTCAAATGGCAACAACAGGCAAGCGCAAGTGGGGTCGGCCGACCCCATTTTGGACCCCTAGACCCTCCTGTCATGTCACACCCTGGTTTCCAAAGAAGACCAGAGGTCATCATATGTGTGCCTAGGAAGTCCACACATACAACAGAAAATGGTAATATCAGGCAAACAATGTATTATATAGCAAAAACATATATATTTAACACTTACACAATCAGAGTAACATGGAACACTGGCTAAGACTTCTCTTCAGTCTTCATTCTTCCCAGGGACTGTTGACTGGGGGCTCCGTATGCCAAACACTTCCAATACCTAACTTCTTTGTCCTTCCTTTGAGAAACACTTTACTATAAACTATAGCAAGAGTGAGTTCCATGTCAAAACTCAGCAAGTACAGACAGAAAGTAATGACATGCTAGGCTAGTACAAGGAAAAGCTGAAAGGTATACTGTGGTAGCATTTTAGATATAGCAATTAAGATTTTACTTATTGCAACCTATTCTCTAATCATCTTGGTTGAAACACCCAACCCTTTATTAAGGTTCAAGTAGTATTACGTGTCACTTAGCATCATAGATATAAACATAAGTCATTAACAACATTAGACATGAGATAGCCATCTCAAGGGAACACAGGGTAGCCACCCCGATTAATCCCGAGGTAGCAACCTCACAACATCACCATGATTTAACGGCTTAATCCATTTGGCTAATCATGCGAGGATCTGGGCCGCTCGTGACTGTGAGCATGGATGATATATTGATTTTAACTTTGCGCAGAGGTGTACACTTTCACTCCAGATTGTGACTACTCTTTATGCCCGAGGCGGCCAACCTCTTAGCCCATTACCGGCAGAGGTCACAACGAGGCTTTTCACAGGGTCATAGGCAGTAACAACTCACCAGCCTTGAGTCCAAGCGTATGGCCAACTTCCCCATGAGGCCACCCCTATCACGGATCTCTAGACCCTCCCATACTAAATACTTGTAAACAAGCCCCATCGACCATAGCTATAGCCACCCGTTGGTAAGCTGTTCATCCTGCCCATGATGGTCCTGCTAATCGACCAAGCTAGAGCCCATTAGCCTAGAGATGTATAGAAGTCCTAGGTTGCCACTCCATGAAAGGACCACAAGGGGGAGGAGATACGGATGCCCCCGTAGCTATGAGCTCACTGACATTCGTTCCCCCTTCTTTCACCGCCAACCAACGATGCAGACATGCATCGACTTCTCCAACGGACAAAGCCAAGAGCCCACGGATCCAACATATTTTAAGAAGCAAGTTTTATCTTCATTAAATGGTGAAAGGTGAGATAGAGCACTAGTAACCTAAAACCTAACAACTAAAACCCCCATAGGATATCTTTGGGTAAAGTGGCTAGTAAGTCCTATGGTTTGCCGATTTAAGACACATGCGGTGAATTTACTTAAACATGAATAGGCGCAATATGTTCAAAAGAATGCCTGCACTTGCCTTAAATCCAAAGTCTAGCTGCTCTTCTGGCCTCTAGTTTTAGCTGCACTTGTCGGTCCTCTGCTTAGTCTTCAGCATTAACAAACCACTCTTTGTCTAGTCGCAGTAACCAAACAACACAAACAAACACACAAAAAGACAAGACTAAGAACAATACACCAATCAAAATGGGAACTAAAAACAGAATGGTCTAAATGGCCAAACTCGGTGCTACGATCATAAGAGCGCAAGAACGACAAACGATGGATCTATCGTTAAAGAAAACACGGCTATCGAGATACTTGCAACAAGCACAGATACAAACTTTAAGATTGATACATTTACTAAAGCAAGATGCAGAACATATAAGAAAGACATAAAGTCAAATCAGTTAGATGATGTTTAAATGTAAAGCAGGGTTAAACATTAGTAATACTCTATTTATAAGCAATTATATTATCTAAACCAATTAAACATTCATAATTTATAAAGCTTAGAACATGCGAAAGCATTAAAGAAAACATCATATGCTTAAAGATTAATTTAAGCAGGACATAAATGACAAGACATGTTGATATTAAACATAGAGCATTTATGATTCAAGGTTGAACTAAGCATGCCATTAACGAAAAGACATTATTGCTGATATAAAACATATTAGCATTAAAGACCAATGTGAAAGTAAACTAAGTCAAACACTAACATGATCCAACTTATAAGCATGTGAGAACTACTATAAGAAACATAACAAGTTTCAATGTAAAACTACACAAGGCATAATTAATAAAGAAGCATGTAAATTGGTACTAGTCGTATTGACAAGCATGTACGAACACTCAAGGTATAAACCTAAAATTACTTTTACACAAGAGAGCATAAATTAATTAAACAAGATTACTTACATAGACACATGATGTGACAAACATTATTCATAACAAGCAACATACATCGACACGTTCGCAAAGCAACGAGAACGGAAAATGTAACCCTAGGATACTTTTAATTAGAAGACTATTAAATAGTTATCAATCAAAGGCATTTAAATAAATAAATTTATATATTAGAGACATGATAAATTTTACTACTCCTGCATAGATCACGATGACACGAAACTAACGCAACTGGAATCACTCAAATCGGAGTTAAAACGGTGAAACGGCGGGGATTAAACGATCGATGGCATAACTGTAAATAACTGCTGGGTGGCAAAATTGTGAATAGATCATCTTCTACCTTTGACTGTTGGAGATGGTGCCATGGGGCTGCTGTGCCAGCACCAGAGCCAAGGAGGGCTGGCCTGGCCAGCCACGGTTCGCAGCGGCCGGCTACAGCGTGCGGTGGCCGGCCGGGTGAGGCCAGCAGCGGTAGGGACGGGACAGGGCTAGCCGGCGGCGGCACGCACGGCCGGTGGAGGCTGCATAGGTGGCGGTGGCCGGGCAAGGCCAGCGGTCGGGGCTAGCTGGCGGGCAGCGGCCGATGGCGGCCGACACAGCGCACACGTGGCCTGGCGGCGGTGGGCCGGGACGGGCCGACCTGCACACAGCACGGCTGTCGGCGGCCTGCTGTGGCCGGTGGCGGCCGGCTGCCGTGTGCGAAGAGTAGCCGGCGTGGGCCGCACGAGGCCGAGGGTGGCCCTCAAGGCGGCGCGCAATGCTGTTGTGGACGGGAACGAAGAAGAAGGATGTAACAACCCAAACATTCGAACTACAAAATTTTTTCGACAAAACCTCGAGTGATGTGGTGCGACATGTCATCATCTACCCCTTACATATGCATCAACCCTAGCATGTCATGCATGGCATTCATATGTTGCAAGTTAATTAACATCTCATAACCATGCTCTATGTTCACACGTTATATTTTAATGTTTCAATAGTTCAATCATCATGTTGCATTAAAAAGAGTGATTTGGATTCTTATTTGGTTTATGTGCTGGCTATTAAAAATAACAACATAATATTTATTTTGACAGATAAATATTAAGGGAATAATACCCTAGAAGTATTTGGGCCATGTATGCTCACTATTCTGTAACACAAAATAAGCACACCGCATATATATATAAGTATATATATAAATATATTTGAAAAAGAAAAAGAAAAGGAAAAAGAAAAGGAGGAGACCGGCCCGAGCAGCCCCATCGACCCCTGCTCGCCGCTCGGCCCTGCGCTCGCCGCTCGGCCCTGCGCTCGCCGC
>CM041632.1:50195338-50230590 GCA_023333625.1 Bothriochloa decipiens
CGCTCGCCGCTCGACCCCCCTGCACGCCGCTCGACCCCCCGCTCGCCGCTCGACCCCCTGCTCGCCGCTCGACCCCTGCTCGCCGCTCGACCCCACGCTGCGCGGCCCAACCAGGCCGACGGCCCAGCAAGAGCTGCGCGCGTCCGCGCACCGCACCGAGCCTCCGTTGCCGAGGAGTCGCTGACGATGGGGCCCCGCAGTGGAACCCACGTGTCATCGCGCCCGCTGAGGTCACCCGACCGGCCGTGCGTGCTCGCGTCAGCACTGTTCCCCGGCGTCGCACCTAAGCAACCTCCCTCGACCGCTCGATCCAGTGTCGCCGCGCATCGACGCGCGCCCGCAAGCCACCTGGACCGACCAGCCTGCGTAAAGTTCCCACGGCCGCAGGCAATATTCTCTGCGCGCGCGGGCACCTGCGCTGTCGCCGCAGTGGAACGCTGCCGCCATAAAGAACCTCGACACCCAGCGTTACCTAGCACCCTCTCGCTGTTCTCTGGACCCAATTTGAACCCCAGCTGCTGACTTGGACATCCCTTGACCGCTCGATCAAGCAAAGCTGTGATCGGCCGTCCGTCTGCTACCTACCACCGCGTCCGCCCTATAAAGCAAGCACCCCGGCACCCTAGGGTTCCCAGATCGCCGCCGCCGGAGCTGAGGAGGGAGACCGTCGACTCGGAGCCGCTGCTGCTGCGTCGAGGGCAGGAAGGAGGAGCAGTACCGCGAGCCGGAGCCGCTTGGACGTGTACCGCACCTCCATCCTCTTCGACCGTCGGTGAGCACCGCCATCGCCGCCCTCTCGAACCCTCCGCCGTGCTGTTGGCCATGGCGCTCCACCGTGAGCGCGTAGGCCCAGGTCACTACCGACCTCACTGGACACACCCGCACACACACACGAGACTAGCCGAGCCCCTCGGACCACGGCATTGGGAGGATGCCGGAATGGAAGCCGCCCAGTTCATCGCCGCGCGCCAAGCTCCGCCGTGGCAAGATCACCCAGTCGCCTTTCTGATGAGCCTCGACCTCCGTTGTTTCCGGATCCGCGCTCGCCTTGATGAGACGGACCCCGTGCACACCCTAGCTCTGCGCTTGCCTCACCAGAGCATCGACCCAAACCACCTTGTCGTCGACGTGTCAGTACGTTGCCGCTCCAGAACGCCGTCGTTCACCGTCGTTCCTGCCACCATCGACCACGCTCGAGGAGCAGGAAGAAGCCGGGAAGCTCCGCCGTGACAAGCTGCATCGAGTGGGCGAGATGGAGACCGTGGGCCCTCTCAGAGTGCCGTTGCCGTGCACCGAGGACCTGTCGAAGCTCCGCCGTGGGAGTTGCTGCCCGCACGGACTCCGCCGTGTGTTTTGGTCACCGCCGACACCTCGAGCAGGTGTTGCGTGACTCCAACCGTCCATCGACGCCACCAATTGGAGCTGTAGTGACTCGGTGTGAAGTGTACATCGAGCACCGTCGCCATCGAGCCACCGTCTGCCGTCGAGCTCGACACAGAAGTGAAGCTGTCGCCCTGAAGCCCATCGACGTGACCGTCGTGAAGTCCCGAAACCGATGGGCGGGTTAATGGCACCGGAGATCCTTGGTGGCACCAGGAATCGAGGGTTCTTCCGCCGTCGATCGCCGAGGAAGAACTCCGCGTTCGAGCCGATCTCGTCCGAGACAGATCACGCGCTCGAGCTGAACCTCGAGTTCGACCCTTCGACAACCGACCCTCGAGTTTGACCCTTCGACAACCGACCCTTGAGTTTTACACCTCGAGCACCGTCACCCTCGAGCCGCTGTCCGCCATAGAGCACGTCACCGGAACCAAGCTCCTGACTCCATGACCGCCTACGTGTTCGCCTTGACAACCCGAGGACGATGCACGAGTTAGCGAAGTCTTGGAGCAGCCCTCGCCGTATCTTTAACCCTGTCGTAACCAGCCGAGCCCCGCTGTCGAAGCAGAGCAGTTTTCCGTCTTCGAGCATGCCCTCGAAAGCAGTACCCTCGAGACCGCATCCTCGCGATCGTGTCCTCGAGACAGTACCCCTCGAGACCTAACCCTGAGACCGTGTCCACGAGACCGTACCCCTCGAGACCGTATCCCTCGAGACCGTACCCCTCGAGCGCATAATCCTCAAGACAGTACCCTCGAGAGCATATCCTCGAAACCGTAACCTGAGACCGTGTCCTCGAGACAGTACCCCTCGAGACCGCATCCTCGCGATCGTGTCCTCGAGACAGTACCCCTCGAGACAGTACCCCTCGAGACCGTAACCGTCGAGAGCATACCCCTCGAGATCGTAACCTTGAGACCGTAACCCCTCGAGCCCTTGTTCTTTTCAGAAAATGGTTAAATCTTTGAAAATTCACATCTTTTTCATACGAGCTCAGAAAATTATGATCCACATATCCAAATTTTCTACAAATCGAGCCCTATCTATCTAGGCTATGTTTGAGTGTATTTGGATCTTCTATTTTGCATTCGTTCTTTTTGCTAATCTATAGGGGTCGCTTCTGCGACCGTTAAATCTCGTTACAGGCTCGAGCGAGGACAAGCTTGACGACAGTGACTACCAGGAGAAGTCCGACAGCTACGTCAGTGACGGTGCCACACACCATCCAACCTCGTAGATCCCATTATGCATGACAATTATAGTATGGCTAGTGCTTTAAATTCATGTTGCTATAATGCTATGCCTGTGCTAGGACTGCATGATAGAGTATGTATTTGATGAGCCCTACCTTGTTGTAAACTATCACCTGCTTACCCGCTGTTATGCTAGCCACCTGCTTATCTGCTATACTTATAATTTCTATACTTCACTCGCTTACTTTTTGATGCGACGTGATGAACCCGGGGAAGGCCTGGAGGGTGCCAGGCTGGATGTGTGAGTTGATGCTTCAGATGAGCATGTGAGCTGATGATGTTGTATCCGGGTTTGGGGTAACTTACGGCAGGGAGTAGGGTGAGGGTTGAGTCGATCGAGCCGGGATCTACGACGAGCTTTTGGAGCAAGTCTTGCCAGGGAATGGTTCTGGACATTCCCATGGGAGGAGCCTGTGGCGGGCTAACTGAGATGTGATGGTGGTCCTTGGGTGTGATCCTCTGAGAGGTGGAGCCCGGGATGAAGGTGCCGTGGTAGCACGTTAAAGATAAACCCTGATGAAGATATCCCGGTTTGGTCAAATCTAGGAACTGTTGCGCTGGTATCCAGACCTAGGAATCTCTTGCTTTCCACTCGCTCTCCATGGGGGGGGAGACGGCCGAACCGCTGGATAGGTCGATGCCACTACTGCTAGGCGAGAAGTGATAGGAAGGTATATGCATGGGATGGAGCTAACACCCTACCGAGACGATCATGGCACCCCCTTCGGGAGTGGGTACATGGCATGGCATCCTCTTTGGGAGCGGATACATGCTCTCTTCACAGTTCCAGTGATCCAGTGCTGGATGGTAGAGTGGCATCGCCTATGGCAGTAGGCGCCCGGAATCTGCCTAGGTGCGCGCGTGCATCGATGATGGTTATCTGGTGGATTAGTGAAACCTCTGCAGAGTGTATGGTTGATCGATCGATACATATGCCGAATCTTCGGCTATGGACCTTTCCTATGTTTCGCATGCACCGGACTAGTGAGTGGAGTGTTCTACCTTCCTCTGAGTGTGTTTTCCGGTCGTGAGCCAGTTTGAGGGCTGCGGACCGCTGAGGCAAGCCAAGAGGGAGTTGGCTTGTCGACCAGAGTCTGAGAGGGTGTTGGAGATGAGATGAGATGAGATGATGCTACAAATATGGATGGAGATAGATGAAGGGAATGGGTTTGTGTTTAAAAACTTGTTTATTATACTTTTGTTTTATATACTTGAACTTGCATAGGAAAACCCAGCCTTTATAGGTTCCTTTTGAGATACCCTTATTTTGCACCCACTTCCACAAAGCAATGCATAGGGTGGGAGTGTGGCCAGTACAAATCGTACTGAAAATTTGGGGTCAGGTTCAAGGAGTGAGTACTCATCTGGGGAGTACAGCGATTGAGGGTTTCGTGCCTACGCTCAAGTTGGAGAGAAGAAGATAGCTTCCGCACCTCAAGCTTTTGTTGTAATGCTGCATGAACTCTGATTCCGCCCTGTGGCGATGTAATAAGTTATTGTAACTCCCTCTATTTGCACTCTTTTGTTCGATGTATGGATTATGGATTCAACTGTTATCGGGTAATGTGATTTAAATGGTCATATTACACTCCGACACTATGGATTTCCCTTCGTGGAAATCAAGGTCGTTTCAAAGGACCTCCAATGGAAGACCTCGCTGGAAAAGAGAAGGATGAGTTAGGGAAACCATCATATGTGCATGGAATCGTAAAACAAAAGGCATGCCAGTGTAGAGAAGATTGAAATGAACCTTTTGGTGGTGGCAGTTCTCACAGAGGACGGAGGAGATGGCCGAAAAAGCTCGCCGAACGTTCGCCGGAACCCTAGTAGAGATGAACTTCAGCGATCGATTCCGGGAGCCACGAGGGGCGGCTCGCGAAGGGGCTTTCTGATCTGGAACCAGCGAGTCAAGCACTACACCGGCATATATATATTCCGAGGGTTTGGAGCCAGGAGAAAATTAGATATTTTTAATAATTTCGGGAATTATAGAAAAGCATTTTCAGTGCGAAAATAATTCCAGAAAAAGCGAAATCATTTTAAAGCTCTAAAAAATATTTCCTTAACTCCAAAAATTATGGAAAAATACCCAAAGGTAGATTGAGACATGATGAATCCAAATAAAATATTTATAGCTCATAGGAAGGATATTTTAGAGCGTCCAAAAATTGGAAAATCTCTTGGATAAATAGGAAATACACCGAAAAAGTCTAGAAAATTTCCGGGAAGGATCGATCATCGTTAAAACACGTTTTCGATAACTTAGTACACTAAAAACACAAAGCATAAGCAACACGCAAGCGTCACATTAACAAAACCCATTCAATTATTTTCTAAAAAACTATAGAAAAACACATTATATTTAGCGCTTTCTAATAACAACCCAAAATACAAATTTTGGGGTGTTATATGTCAGCATCCACTCAATGTCTACATGCCTCCTGACTGGTTTATCACTCCTACTCCCCCTCTGTTCTTTCATTTTTACTTCTATCTTTTTATTTGCTTTGCTTAGATGAATAAAATAAAAATAAAAACAAGAAGATTTGCATCTAAAAATAAAAAAGTGACTTGATTTATGACATTTAAAGGGTAAAAGCGTCACAAAGTCTAATTCTTGCATATGCTCATACTTGTGGGTCACATATCTTGATAGGAATATCATATTGACTTGGTTGTTGACAAATGTGATATAGTTCTTGGCTCATGGTTCATACACTTTCTATTCAAAGTGCTTAGAGATTTATTTTTGAAAATGTTATAAAAATCACAGTGTCACTTACTCCTCAATAGTAAGAAAATTCCTACCAAAACCATATATGTTCATACCATGTTCAAAACCTCTTCTATATACTCTGCTTTTACTTGTGTTGAGTTTGGTCAAACCTTGTTGACCCTAGTTGAGAATTGTGTCATAGTCCCAAGATCAAGATCACATACACATCACAAATACCCATGCTGCTTCTACACTGGAAGTACGCAAAAACATGCCATCCATCTCCACCATATAGATGCTCCATGTTTTAAGATTTTAGAATATCTCTCTAAATATTGCTTAGTAGATGAGACACAAAGGCTATGCAAAAAAAAGTGGACACATGAAGGTTCATTGCTTTTGAAAAAAAAATGAGAGAAAAAATGCTAGCCATGTCTCAAATAAAATAAAGTAGAGAGAGATCTTATCAAATAGAGGAGCATTGTAGTCCACATATTTCCACACACTTGCACACCTTGATCTAGGATTATGACATTCTTCTCCTTGGTTCTTTGTTTTGACTTTAGAATAGATGCAACACAAGTATGCTATCTTGTTTATCCCTACATGAGCCCCACATAAGCCTGATAGATGTAGGATGAAATAAAAGAAGGCAATCTTATGCTATGCCTTGGTGAGGAATCATATAATCTTAGTACTATTTGAGGAGTAAGAATGAACTATGTGCTTTCTTTTAAAACTATTGTCAAAAATTCTAAGTACTAAGGATATGAAAATGGGAAGATGACTTTGCTTTGAGAACTATTCCATTTTTCAACATCTGAAGGATATATGCTAGACAGTATCACATAACCCACTTGTATGAGATATGTCTTGAGTAAAGCTTTGTGTTTGCTAATATCTTAAAGATGTCCTAATCATATTTTATCTTTCTCTCTAACCTTTGCTCGAGGACGAGCAAAGACTTAAGTGTGGGGGATCTTGTTGACGGTAGTGATACCATGTTTTTACCCCCATCAAAACCATCAACAAGACATTCTTTCTAGAAGAAAACCACCGAACACATAGTGACTTAGGTACAAATAACTTGGTTCCAAATGTTTGGTTGTAGGCATTCAGAACAGGTATTTTTCAGTGTATCATAGCTTCTGGAGACAATGTGTAAGAGATGGGCACAATGGTGGGGGTCAGTCGACCCCACCTTGGTCACACCAGAGCCTTGCTGACATGCCATGATCCATGACACACTCTCAAGAGTCAATTACCACCCGTGGACCACAAGTGTGTTCTATCAACGGCTCATAATCAACCCACATGATCCATGGGCTCACAAAGGAAGCAAACCGACCAACCCAACCAAGCTTAACCACACTCTATGACAGATGGGCCAAGCTTCTAGAAGAGGAGGGAGGTCCCACATGCAAGAGGGGGGTCAGCCGACCCCCAAATGGTGGGCCCCAAAGTGCCACCTCACCTCACTAACATAAGAAACCTTCTAGAAGACCCTGGCTGGACCCACCTGCCATAGGAGGGTTAGCCGAACCATCCTTGGGCCCAGCCAGGTCGGTTGAACCCCCACCGCCTTCCTCATGTTGAACATGTGATGGAAATGCTCCACCCTTGATCCTAAGGTGGTTATATGGTGGTTCGATCCAATGGTGCATGATGGAGGTCACGCGGATTGATGACATGGCAGTGGAGTAGCCCCTACTCCACCTCCCACTATAAATACCCCCTTATGCCTTCACTTTTAGAGAATGAAACATAGGAGAAATCCACTCTCTAGTATTATAGCTATGTTAGTAGAGGAAGAATGAGGAGTCTCCAAGGAGGTGTGCCTCAACGGATGCGAGCTTCTTGTAAGTTTTCCATCTAAGTCTTTCTAGTAATTTATTCTGGTTTGGTACTTTAAGTATACGATCTTTTACTGGCATACTTCTTACTTGTTCAAGTGCTCAAAGCTTTTGCTAAGCTTAGAGTAGTGAGATTAGTGTAGACATGGTGTCTAGGCTATATCTTACCAGTATGACCTGCTTGTCGCACTGCAAGACACCTAGCGTGAGAGTGACAGTCCTCGCTACGGTGTAAAGTTCCTTGTATATGTTGGAGGCAAGTTAACTAAGTGAGAGCGGGGCTGAATAGGGTAGTCGCCTTGGTAGGGGTTCTGTCTCCTGTTGTTTCGTCTATCGGCCCCAGTAAGGGAGGCAAACCTCATTATACTTAGAATACCATAACCAGATATCTTTGCTAGTTAGACCTCTCTATCCTATTATCCTAGACCCTTTGTTTCATCGCTAGGCGACCTTGAGACTAGTTAGTTCACTTCATGTTCCCTATGGAAAATACGATACCTGGAATACTCCTGGTGAGGCTACATTGACTACTGTATGCTTGTGGTATATCCGTTTGCCACTTCTAGTGTCAACAAGCTTTCTGGCACCGTTGCTCGGAAGTGGTAGCTATTCTAACTTAGAATCAGGTCATCCAAGTTATCCTTCTTTTACCTTTCTTTTCTTTTTATCCTTTCCACACCATGAACAAAAACCCATCTCTCATCTCGCAGCTCCAAAGGGCCTAGTTTGGAGCCACTACCAAGGCGCAAGGATGTAAAGTACTGTCCAAAGCGCAAGTCCTCTACGTATGTGGAGGTAGATAAAGGTGATGGCCAGAAGGAGCAGAGTGAGATTCCCCTGAAAGTCCTATGACACCTTTCGATCATACTGAGGCTCCAACATCTATTCATGACTGAGGAGTTCGCAAAATAGATGAGATGGCATAAGAATGACATTTGATACAATCCTGACAAGATTGTACATCTAGCCGATGGTGAAGCATGGGAAAGCTTTAATCACAACCATCCTGAGAAAGATGAAGATGTCTATAATGTACGTCTCGCATTGGCAACAGATGGGTTCAATCATTACAGAATGATATCAGCCCCATACACTTGTTGGCCCGTGTTTGCTATGCCCCTCAATCTCACACCCGGGGTCCTCTTTTAATGGCAAAACATATTCTTGACATTGATAATTCCTAGACACCCGGGATGAATTGATCAGTGCTTGGAATGATGGTGTATTGACTTATGACCGAGCCACAAAGAAAAACTTCACAATGTATGTTTGGTACCAGTACTCGATGCATGACTTCCTAGCATATGGGATATTCAATGGCTGGTGTGTCCATGGGAAGTTCCCATGCCCTATATGCAAGGCAGCTCTGGAGTTCATTTGGTTGAAGATGGGTAGATGGGTGGGAAGTTTTCATCATTTGACAAGCATCGGCAATTCCTCAAACTTGACCATGCATTCAGAGAAGACACCAAGAACTTCATGAAAGGTGTAAAGGTGACCGCTTCTAAAATAACGAAGATGACTAGTGCCCATTTTCATGCTCAGATAGATGCTCTCATGGTAAATCCAAAGAAAGATAATTGAAAGAAGGGTAATCGAAAGAAGGGTAATCTAGAGAAAGATGAACCAAAGAAAGATTGCTTTGTGGGCTATGGTGTGGAACATATGTGGACTCATAAGCCAGGATTGGAGAGGCTTCCCTATTTTGATGACCTTCTCCTTCCACATAACATAGATGTAATGCACACTGAGAAGAATGTTGTTGAAGCACTTTGGGCAACACTCATGGACATTCCTGATGAGACAAAGGACAACCCTAAGGCCAGAGTAGACCTGGAAACACTATGCGATAGACCAAAGCTGCATATGCTACGTCCAAGAGACGACAAACCATGGAAAATCCTAAGGCCAATTATGTCTTAGAAAAGAAGCAAAGGACGAAAGTGATACAATGGATGCAGACGTTAATGTTCCCTGATGGATATGCAGCGAATCTGAGGAGGAGGCAAACCCAAATAGTGGTCGAGTCTTAGGGATAAAGAGTCATGACTGCCACATATGGATCGAGCGGCTTCTTTCATCGATGGTTCAAGGCTACGTCCCTGAGCGTATCTGGAAGGTGCTGGCAGAGTTGAGCTTTTTCTTCCGCTAGCTTTGTGCCAAGGAGGTATCTGTGAAAGTGGTTGAAGTGTTGGAAAAAATCGGCACCTCTGTTGCTCTGTAATTTAAAGAAGATCTTTCCACTGGCTTTTTCTTATCGATGTAGCCTTTGATTTTGCATCTCCCATCCGAGGTACAAATGGGGGGCCCGTGCAGAACTGTTGGTGCTATCCAATTGAGAGATGTCTAAAGACTATTCACTAGAAATGTGGAAGCAAAAGCCGGATTGAGGCTTCCATTGCAGAGGCATTCATTCATGAGGAGGTGTCAAACTTCACAAAATTATACTACACTGGCAACCTTCCTAGCATGCATAATCCTCCCACACATTACAATGAGGATGAAAATGACTTGACCCTCTTTCTAGCATGCATAATCCTCCCGCTCGTTACAACGAGGATGAAAATGACTTGACCCTCTACCTATTCAAAGGGCCACGCGGGAGATCAAGTGGAGCGGTCAAAAAGACCTTAAACAATGATGAGTGGTGCAAGATCATGCTCTACGTGTTGCTGAACCTTGACAAAGTGGAAACATATGTAGGGTACATTCTTGATGAACTTGTTACATACTCCATAATTTTTTCAGATCCAACAACCTTGTGTTGGTGTTCTGACCCGGGGACCAGGCACCAACGAGTGATGCCATGCTGCGTGCTCCCTAATCTGGATGGTGATGCAAGATGAACACATGATTTATCTTGGTTCGGGCAAGAGAAGGCCCTACGTCTAACGGTGGAGAGAGTTTGTATTATCTTGCACCAAAATGCTTGTACAGGGGGGATACAAGCGAGCGAGTGTGGATGGGAGACAAAGAGTAGTGCCTAAGCTTAGAAGCGCTAAGCCTATACCTTTCAACTGGAGTGCTCAGATCTCTCTAAGTGTTGTTTAATGTTTGTTCAAATGGTGTTGCTGTGTCTTGAACTAGCCCCTGGCGTCCCCTTTTATAGGCCAAGGGGAGGCTCAGGTGTACAGGGAACCCTAGGGCTGTCGTAAGTGATGACATTGAGGGGTTGATGCTGATCAAGTCGCAGTCGCTGTAGAGGCGTGCTTCGGGCATGGGCCACCCTGTAGCGACGTGCTTGGAGATGATGGCTATCCTCCGGGTGTGTCATGGTGATGCTGATGATGGTTAGTGAAAGACCCGAGCCCATGCGCATTCATACTGGGAGTTGTTGGAGTGTTGACCAGAGGCGTTGAGGTCCAAGTCGAGGGGTGGTCGAGGGGGTCAAGGCCTGAACGGATAAGACCAAGCTCAAGAAATATGGTACAAATTGTGTCTCGAGGGGGTGCCTAACAAGGCACAGTGCTCGGCATGAAGCAACAGTGTTGTATGATCTGCTGGTTCATCGGGATGGGCAGTAAAAAGATGGAATTGACCGTCATGCCTAGCCACTGTAACTCTACTATAGCCACATGGTTACGCAGCGGTTGGCAATTGCATTTAATGTCCTAGATCCCGTACGTGGAGTAGGTGAGCTGGTGGGGGAGTAGCAGTCGACGGGGGGTCATTCGCCCATGCAGAGTTCCGTCCTCGATGGGGGGTCGTTCGCCCGTGCGGAGTCTGTCCTCAAGGCTCCCTCCTCGGTCATCCCTGACTCGAATACTCGAGGGCGGCTGTCGAACCCTAATCGAGGGCTAGCCTTCACTCCCTCGAGATTTTTACATAGGGACGGGGCCCGCATTCCTTCTCATAGAAGATATCACCCATAGATGACTCCTTCTGCCCGTTGGACATGCCTTTTTAGGTAGGAGATGGAACGACGCAGTCGTGAGGGGCTGGGACAATGGCTAGAGACTGAGTGTGCAACGCGTGTCCTTGTACTAAGAATCGGGAGAGCAGTTAGTTTTGAGCATTAAATGCGGGGATTTACCTATCCCTTCGCTGTTTCCGCCCGTTGCCTTTCGGCCCACCTATAAATGCGAGGGGTAGGGTTTCATCTGTTCCCCATTTTGCCTCCTTGCTTCCACTGCCATCGCTAGGCAGAAATCAGAGCGAACCAAGCCGTTAGCGCAGGGTAGAAGAGAGAGAGATTGGGAACCTTCCTTCCCATCCATTCGCCGAGTAGATCCGAGCTTCCGCCATGGTCCCGGAGCTTCTTCCCACGGACGACTGGCCTTCATCAACTGTGACGATGTGGGACCTGAAGAAGTTGGTGGACGAGGGACTCCTCTGCCCTATTACTTCGGCCAGCCAGCCAGAGTGGAGGGTGTCATCGAGGAACGACCGGGAGCCGAATCTGCCAGAGGGATACATCATGAGCTTCGTCGCCTTCCACAAGCTAGGGCTCGGAGTGCCCCCGAGCTGGTTCATGCGTGCGTTGATAGATCACTACAAGGTCGAGCTCCAGCACTTCTCCCCCAAGGCCATCTCCAACGCGGTGATCTTCGCCGCCATCTATGAGGGGTATCTGGGGATGGAGCCACACTTGGACTTGTGGCTCCATCTCTTCAAGAGGGAGCTCTTCACCAAGCCGATGTCACCAGGAGTGAGGAGCATCATCTGCACTAGCTACTGCAACTTATCACTGAAGAGGACATAGCAGTACATCCCAATGGGGCTGACGTCCAATCACAGCGGCTGACATGCCCGGTGGTTCTACCTCCAAAACGACAATGACTGGCTGTCGCACTACACCGGGTGGCCTATCGTCAAGCGCCCATACCACTGGCTACACAATGTGGTGGGGATCTTCAGCCGAGGTCAGACCCCCTGCTTGACGTGCTGAGGACGTTGCGCAACCGGGGCCTCACTGCCAGGATCATCATCTCGGCCTTCCACAGCCGGAGGGTCCTTCGGCTGATGGAGCGCCCACTGCGCCTGGACCAGATGGGGCATGGGGCTTTCCTCGAGGGGTGCCAGATGTCAGCTAGAGAGCTCCCTATCAAGGAAGTCATGAAGCATGTGAAGGGGGTAGATGTTGATGCCTTCATATCAGAGAAGGTGAACAGCATCCCGATGCAGCCAAACGACGGCCACGTATAGTTGGTGAGAGTCTTACTCTATTATGTTTGATTTCTTCCCTTCTCTGCTTCATCCTTATGTCCTCCAGCATGAGTTTGTGTGCAGGGGGTCATAAATTCCTGGGCGTCGATGCCCCTGATCAAGGAGGACGAGCCCGACCGCTGGGCGACACGCTTTGTGGCCCACCAGGAGAAGAAGGACAAGGATAAGGAGAAGAAAGAGGAACAAATGGAGCCTCGAGTGCCTGGCACGTGAGCAGTGTCAGGCGAAGCAGAGATGCAATGGGCTTCCTGAGAAGGAGCCTCCTTCAAAAGAGGAGGAGGAAGAGGAGGACGAGGGCAGGAACGATGAAGGGGTGCAGGCGTGTCTTGACGCACTATTTCCCAATCCCCCCTCGAGCTGGCACTCATCCTTCGTAGGATATGGTCAAGATGGGGTCAAGCTCTCAAGCGTCGAGGGCTGCCTTGGTACCTGTCAAGGCCCAAGAGGCGAGGGCCTCAGAGCAGCATCAGGAGAGGAGGGCGACTGACCCTTCAACTCAGGGATGGTCGACGCTGTGGTGCACGCACGGGGTACCCCGATGTCTTCGCCGTGAGGCAAGTCAAGCGCGTTGCCATCCTGTACCAGGTCTTTGATGCAAGGTTCACCTCGGAGGATCAAAGGGCGCCGGAAGCGTCATC
Source organism: Bothriochloa decipiens (assembly GCA_023333625.1). Classification (NCBI taxonomy): domain Eukaryota; kingdom Viridiplantae; phylum Streptophyta; class Magnoliopsida; order Poales; family Poaceae; genus Bothriochloa; species Bothriochloa decipiens. The sequence continues at coordinate 50,208,345 of CM041632.1, forward strand.
AACCATGGCTCCGGGAGGCTCTGTGTCCGATGAGGACCCATTGAAGAGGGGGACCCAGAAGCCCCCGAGTGGTTCGAGGGTGACTAGAAAGGTTCCCTTATTCCTGTGGGGTAAGTTTCCATACCGCATGGTTTCATTTTCCCTCTTTGTTCTTTGTAGGGCATCTAACATTTTCCACTTGTGCATGCTCAGGCTCAAGCGCCCGACAGAGGCGGCGACTCCTTCCCCCACCAAGCGGCTCAAGATCGACGCTGCCATGAAGGTGGCAACATCAGCACTAGGTGCTGTTTTGGGGCCTGGGTCGGCAGCAGAAGTTGCCTAGCTCATGAAATCCCAAGCCGCTATGGCTCGGGGCAAGCTAACAGGCACTGCCCATGTTGCAGGCTCGAGCGTGCTAGGGACCATGGCGGGCGGTGACACAGCCCTGAGCCAAGAGCGGATTGAGGCATCCCCTGGTATTGCCGAGCTTACGGGCGCCGCCTGTGGCCGGATGCCGGGGTCAACGGAGGAGGTCCCGATCACCATCGAGGATGAAGGGGGAGAATCCCTCAACCAAGACATGAAGGGGATGATGGACCGCCCCCACGAGGTAGAGGCGACGCCCTCTCAGCAGCGGCCATGGTCATCGTGGCCACAGGGGCTGCACGAGTGGGAGGAGCGATAGAGGCGGGAGTAGCTGCTGAAGCAACAGGAGGACAAGCGGCAGGCCTTGAGCTTGCCGCAGCAACAACAGTAGCAATAGCAATAGCAGCAGCAGCCATAGCAGGAGGAGCCGGCGTTGAGCCCGCCGCCACAACGGTGAGAAGGGGTGGAGGAGGAGGTCCCGCTGGACGCGGGGTAGGACGGCAGGCGGCCCGAGCCACCAGCCCCGATCCAACTAGAGGAGGCCCCACTGGATGCACGACAAGAGGACAAGCAGCCCGGGTCGTCGGCCTTGAGCCATCCAGAGGAGCCGATCGCACAGGCGGTCCCACCGGTGGCGTCGACGGTGGGGATGGTTGCAATGGCGATGCTCCCTCGCCCACCGCCAGGTGGGTTGTCGGCTAGTCGGGGTTCCTGTATGCCCCTAGCTCATCAAGGATCGAGGGGGAGTCATTGTTCCCCACTCTGGCCGATCGGGTGCTCTGTCACGGCGGCTCAGTCGAGCTGGGTGACAGCATCACGGCGGCTGTGCAAGAGCGAACAGCGAAGGAGCTCCCTCACTAGGGTTAGGAGTCTTCGACTCTGGGACCCAATGGATCTCGACAAGCTCTTGTTCGAGAGGGATGACCCATCGGAGGTCGAGCGCTGGGAGCAGGTGGAGGAGTTCCGTGCCTGGCTGCAACATGCCATACGCACGACCATCAATGTCATTGCTGAAGATCTGACCAAGGCCTTCAAGGTAGATGGATTCCCTCTTTGGCCTTTGGTCCGAGTTGTTTTCTTTTTGACACCTAGTCTGATCCTATGCCTTTTTGTCTTAGGACTTGAGACCGCGCTCGCAGACAAAGTCCCACTTCTTCCATATGACAAAGGGTGGATGGGAGCACATTCGTGTGTTTCAGGTGAAGCTCAACGCTGCCCAGGCCGAGGCAGAAAAGGAAAAGGAGGACACAGCCAAGGCCAGGGAGGAGGCGGCCCAAGCCAAAGAAGACACCGTTGTGGCTCGAGGGGAGGCAACTTGGGCCAAGGAGGAGGTGCAGAAGACAATCAGGGACCTCGCCCTATTGGCCAGGTGAGTTAAGACGCTCGAGGGGAAGCTCGAGGTGTCTGTGTCGCACATCAAGGAGCTCGAGGTGACCTTCACTGAAGCCTCCCGTCAGCGTGACTCCCTCAACATCGCGATCGGGCAAGCAAACTTGCATGTCAAGACCTTGACTACTGAGGTCACGGTGCTGAAGGAGACCATCCACGAGAAGGAGGAGGCCCTTTCTGGCACCGGCAAGGAGATCAAGGAGCTGAGGGCGATGGTCAACGACAAGGCTAAGGCCCTTGCCGAGGCAAACAAGACAATCGCCTCTCAGCGGGATGAGTTCATGGCCCTCGAGACCCACGCCAACGATGAGTCTTCCTTTTTTGGCTTTGTCTTTATGGTTCAAGTGCCTGGTTTGTTGATACTAATTTGACTTCATCTTCAGATCTCAAGGAACAGAAGCTCAAGGTCGAGAAGAACTCCAAGACGCTCTAGGACCTCTACTGGGCCGAGGCAAGGCTGAGCGACAGGCTTCGCAGGGCCATCACCTTGGTCTGTGATAGCCTGGAGGTCGAGCCTGAGGTGAAGGCAGAGAGCGATGTGCCTGGTACCTCCTACCTTCGGCGGATGTACTCCCTCGGCCGCGTCGTGCAAGAGTGAATCCACGGTGCGCTTCACCATGGCGTGAAGAGAGCGATGGCGGTCGTCTACTCGGGCTTCACGTATGACATGGAGGTCATCTCCCATGGCTTTGTCTTCGACCCCAACAAGACCGAGGATGAGAACCATGAGACGCATCTGGCCTTGGTCGAGGCGGCAGAAGTTCCTAGCGGTGAGCTAGCGAAGTTGTTCGAACCCAAGGTTGTCCCTCCCAACCTTGATCATAAAGGCAGCCTATGAGCCAAATCTGGGCAGGAAGGCCCATGTAATAGGTTAGTTTTTGTGAACCATGATGGTGTGGCCCTGGTGGCCTTAAAACATTATACACTAATGCATATATCTTGTGAGTTTTAAGTCCTTTTCTTTCTTGTTAGCCTGACTGTGTTCTCACTTAGTAAACTTGGTGCACGGCTGTGCCCCTCCAAAAGGGGGGAGTGAGTGGAGGTACCATAGCTCGAAGGCATAGGCGATCTATTGGCTCAACAGCCCTCAACCCTTGGGACACTTTCGTGGTGTTTTCGACTAAGCAAGAACACGTATCAAGTCGTACAAGATAGAATAGACGTTAAGTTTCAAAAAAAATGTATGAGTTTTTGGGAACTAAGGGGGATTCCCCTTGTAACCCTGAGGGAGGCTTGACTCTGATGAAGCAGAGTCGAGGCTACCTCATGCGTATGAACAAAAAGTTGAATTGTAAACAAAAGTACTTCTTATTCATTCATGGCATGGAAAAATGACTTGGAACATGTACAAGGCCTTGAGGCCCTAGGGGTAAAAGCAACATAGTTGTTTGATGTTCCATGCGTTGGTGAAGGTTTTGCCCTTTCCGTTGGATAGCTTGTAGGTTCTAGGCTTCACCTCTGCTACGATGAAGGGGCCCTCCCATGGTGGGGTGGGTCGAATCGTGAGGCTGTTCGAGGATGAGGTGCACTCTCCTGCTATTGGCGATGACGATGAAGGCCTGTGAGCCAGATCTGGGCATGAAGGCCCATGTAATAAGTTAGTATTTTGACTCATGTCGAAGTGTCCTAGAGGGCCTCAAAACTTGTTTATATGCATTTTGAATGCTTTCGAGTTTGAGTCTGTCATTCCTTATTTGCTTGAGTTGAGTTTTTACGCAGTCTTCTTGGTGCACGGTTGCATCCTTCGGTGTGGGGTGTGAGTGCAGGTACATCCTCGGCTTAGGGTGCCCTCGTGGCCTTATTGACTATGTAGGAACTCGCATCAAGCATATAGGAACATTAGACATTGATTTTTTGAAATTGTGTGCTTTTACTAAGTCTTCTTAGCGTGTGGTTGCACCCCTTGGCATGGGGGAGTGACTGGAGGTACCGTAGCATGGACGCATAGGTGATCTTGTGGCTTGACACCCCTTGAGCCTTATGGTGCCCTCGCGACTTCGTGGACTATGTAAAAGTTTTTTAAAAAATGTGAGTTTTAGGGACCCGGAGGGTTCCCCCTTCCAGCCCCCGAGGGAGGTTTGACTCTGTGAAGACATCAATTCCTTGCAGTTCATCAGTTCGTCAGTGGTCTTGGGGGTTACACCCCAACTCCCATACCAGCTCCTTGTAGGTAGTCCCGACAATGAATGCCAGGATCACATTATCGTCGAGGATATGGGGAAGCTTGGTGCGTTGCTTAGAGAAACGATGAGCGAAATCGCGGCGGTGATATTCTGGCTAGCCCGGTTGAAGATGGGGCACGCATTGCCCCCTTCATTGACAATCTGCTTGTTGACGTCCCGTGCCCTGGCACAAGCCCCTACACCTTAGCCACGCCCACGCTCCTGCTCGAGGGTTCACTCGAGCTAGCACAGGCGCTCCCGATCCTCGTCGAGCTTAGCCCGCATCTCTCGAACTTGCACAAGCTGGGCGTCTTGCGTGTCTTGGGGTTGCTGTACATCGTTAGGTACCACCGAAGGTGCCTCATGACTAGGCACAGTGTCGGCCCCTACCACTGCTGCTGCTGCTGTGGTGGCATCATCTGTTTTGTTGCTCAACCCGATGGCCCCATCAATATGGAAGCACTCCTGTGTAGGGTCATAGCTGTCGTCGGTGGAGTCAGAGTCAGGGTAGCCGAAGTAGTAGTCATTGGGGAAGTACCCCTTGCTACTCCGCTCTTCCTCCATTTGTTGCCGGAGTGTGCTGAGCTTGTAGGACTTTGGGCCCAGGGTCTCTGAAGACTTCGGGTACTCCGATGCTAGTGGTGTCGTCACCAGGTCCATGGTAGCGCGCAGGAGGTGCCCCGGAAGGTCCTTGTACGCACTTAGGTTTGTATTCACTGAAGAGGAGTATGTCTTGGTGGTGTTGTCTAGTCTAAACAGGAACGAGTGGCGTGCCTTGAACAACCCGTGTGAGAGTAGATTGGGTGGCGCTAGGGCCGCGCCCACCGGAGAGACCACGCCCAGTCCCCTCGGTGAATGAATTATGAAGCTGAACTTTGGGTCATTGCAGGATCCTCCTGGCTCACCGTTTGCACCTATAGGAAGGTCAAACAGGCCCCCAACAAGGGGTCCCGTATCACTAGCTGGAGGTGTGGTGGCCGTGGCGGACGCCGCTTCACCCATGAGCATGCGACGGTGCTTGCGCTGGTCACACCACCTCTTAGCCGTGGAGACATGGTGGGACCGATGTGCTATCCTCCCACTCCTAAGAGGCTCATTGTCGCTGTCCTCCAAATCTCTGGGTGGAAGCAGGACCATCTCCCAGCTGCGGTCGAGTGACATGAACTCCAGGCTCCTAAAATAGATAACAGTGGCGAACGGCAGTGGCAAAATGGGGTCTGCCATCTGAAAAAATGGTGGGAAAACATTGATGACATATAGATCCCCCTCTGGTGCGCCAACTTTCGCTGTTCTGACCCGGGGGCCAAGCACCAATAAGTGATTTTGTACTGCGTGCTCCCTAATCTGGATGGTAATGCAAGATAAACACATGATTTATCCTGGTTTGGGCAAGAGAAGGCCCTACGTCTAGCGGGGGAGAGAGTTTATATTATCTTGCACCGAAGTGCTTGTACAGGGGGATACAAGCGAGCGAGTATGGATGGGGGCGAAGAGTAGTGCCTAAGCTTAGAAGTGCTAAGCCTATACCTTTCAACTGGAGTGCTCATATCTCTCTAAGTGTTGTTCGATGTTTGTTCGAATGGTGTTGCCATGTCTTGAACTAGCCCCTGGCATCCCCTTTAATAGGCCAAGGGGAGGCTGAGGTGTACAGGGAACCCTAGGGCTGTCGTAAGTGATGACATCGAGGGGTTGATGCCGATCAAGTCGCGGTCGCTGTAGAGGCGTGCTTCGAGCATGGGCCGCCCTATAGTGACATGCTTGGAGATGATGGCTGTCCTCCGAGTGCGTCACGGTGATGCCGATGATGGTTAGTGAAAGACCCAAGCCCATGCGCAGGTGTACTAGGAGATGTTGGATTGTTGACCAGAGGCGTCGAGGTCCAAGTCAAGGGGTGGTTGAGGGGGTCGAGGCCTGAACGGATAAGACCAAACCTGGGAAATACGGTATGGATTGTGTCTTGAGGGGTTGCCTTATGAGGCACAGTGCTTGGCATGGCACAACAGTGTTGTATGATCGGCTGGTTCACTGGGATGGGCGGTAAAAAGATGGAATTGACCGCCATACTTGGCCACTATAACTCTGCTGTAGCCATGTGGTTAGGCAGTGGTTGGCGGTTGCATTTAATGCCTTGGATCCCATATGGGGAGTAGATGAGCTGGTGGGGGAGTAGCAGTCGACGGGGGGTTGTTGGCCCGCGCAGAGTTCCATCCTCGATGGAGGGTCGTTCACCCGCACGGAGTTCCATCCATGAGGCCCCCGTCGAGGGTGGACCCATACGGGTCCGTGTGCTCCCTTCATGGGCTGGCTTAGCCGTGTTGGCATCAGGACTTGTCTCATTTGAGGAGCTATTGGCTTGACTCGTGGGCCGTGGATTTCTTGGAGATTTGTTTTAAGTGGATTTTTAAGAGTTGGTTTCTTGGGGGTTTGTTCCTTTAACCAGAGGCTTAGGGTACCCCTTTATTCAGGTACCCGACACCTTGTTTCTTGTCGGTGCAGGGAATTTTTTGCTGCATCATGGCATCATCCAAGCCCACCTTCTCATGAAGAACGAGAGACCCTTCTTCAACATGGTCCGCCTAATTTCATTCAATGGTTCCAAACAAAGGTACCGACCAACTTAGCTCATTCCAACTTAGCACGTGCCAACATGGTTTGCCTAATTTCATTTTTCTCCTACTTGAACTTGCAGTGCCAAAGGGATGGGTCTATAAGTGCCAAATTATGACAAGTGGCCAATGGCTTTGACTATAAGGTCTTGTCATTTAACGCTTATGACGTGAATGGATATCTCTTTCACACAACAACTTACGAGCAGAGTCGGCCCAATCCAAGGACCATGAATACTAGAGTATTTAGGCCCGACACTGATGAGGAGGAGTATTATGGCACAATTGAAGAAGTAAATGAGCTTGACTACTGTGGGGGCACTGCACTTAATCCTATCATATTCAAATGCCAATGGTTTGATCCTAATGCATTGAGAAAGTCCCCTAAATTTGGGATAATCAAAACTCCACAAGATTCCTTCTATATAGGAGATGATGTCTATATTGTGGCTCAACAAGCCAAGCAAGTTTATTATTGTCCATATGCTTGCAAAACTGACCCACGTCTTTAGGGTTGGTATATTGTGCACAAGGTATCACCACACAGTAAATTACCTCGCCCAATCGATGTTGATTACAACTTGAACCCAAATACGCATGACGGGGACTTCTATCAACAAGAAGAGGGGCTACCAGGAAAGTTTGAGATAGACTTAACCAGAGAGATTGAAATAGAAGTAGACGAGGAATGGGTTGTTGATGAAGATGCTGCAGATGAGGTGCATGATCCGAAGGACTTGGAAATGCTTGAGAGACTACGACTGGGCAATGATAGCGATGAGGATGAGGCTATTGAGGATTTGGACAATCTTGATAGTGATGACGATACCTATCATCCGGATAATCCCAATTGTGAAGAATATTAGAAATACATGTAATACTATGTTATTTTGTAATTACATTTTCTTTATTTTGCATCTCTTACTAAGTACATCTTGTTTATCTATACTTATATAGGTTTACTCTTTTCAATTATAGGTCATGGCTCCCTCTAAGAGGAGTTGTCACTCGATTTATGCAACCCGAGGTGTAAAGGCTGAGGAGAAAGAGCCAATAGAGAGGCAGAGGGGCAGGCCAGACCCAACGACTGAACATGCACGTGGCTCCTCTGGGGACAGGCCTAGCTTGGAGCCGTCACCTGACCACGATTTGGTGGATGAGGAGGCAGTTCCGTACATGTCCGAGGAGGCGGTCGCGATGGAAGGGGTAGTTCCGCACACGTCCAAGGAGACTACGATGATGGCAGGGGGTTCCACTACCTCTGGTGGGTTGAAAGCCCTACTCGTGAGGTCTCTGAAAGCTCCCAAAGCTACCGACACCTATTGAAAAGCGCCCAGTGATTGCACCCGATGGGGATGCGTAAGTAACTTCATATGTTCTTCATTTTATATACTAAAAAATCATAATAAAAACTAATATCTAATGTTAACCACTTGTGCAAGAACTGGATTCTTGTGGATGAGGGGGTCGAGGCACGCAATGTCTATGGGATCCTAGGACTTCTGTGCAGGGAACACTTCCCTAGAATTGTGTGGAAAGAAGATGGCCCAGAGTCGGCCACCACGTTCAACCACTATGCCCTCGTTGCCGATGCAGAAGATACTAGTCATATGAAGTTCAGACATAAGGCAGACCGGGTGATTATGGAGTTGTGGGTAAGTCTTTCTCGCACTACATTTCTTAATTCATAGCATTCATTGGAGATTCTTGAAATAAATAATCGATACCTCGTGTCTTTATGCAGGACTTCTTCAGATGCCAGGAGGGACAGGACGATAGGGCGTTTGAGGTGGCTTACACTTCCTGTAAAAGGCGTGTAACCGAATTTGTTTTCGGGGCTTAGTTCCAAGCGCACATTGACTTTAAGGTGAAGAAACTTAAAGAAAAATGCACTAAAGAGAAGGCAAGAGAGATGACACTGACAAGGGAGCAATACCTACAGGTAAATATAAAACATCTTCTATTGATTTCTTTTGATATTATGTATGCCTAATTTGATCTTCTGATATGTGGTGTACTTGATGGCGTGTAGGTGACTCCAAACTGGTGTGCCCCCACCCCGATTGTTGGCCACCTTTTGTGGACAAGTGGTTGGACGAGGACTGGCTGAAGGAGCAAAAGAGGCTCACGACAAGCGTATGCAGATGCCAGGTGTGCCTCACCATCAGGGCGCCCGTAGCCTCACCAAATTTGCAAAGGCATATGTAAGTCTCCACCATTTCTCAAATCTAGCCGAGCTCAATTCTGCATGTTTTCTAACCACATGTTGTCTTTCTGGCAGTTGGAGGCACACGATGGATAGCAAGTTGGTCATATCGAGGCATTTTCTCTGGCCCGCATGGGCAAGGTGACGGTCGACATTCAGTATGACCCGAATGCCTCGTCTCAGGCATACACCAACTCCAGCGTCCACACCAAACTCACTGCATACACGGAGGCACGTAGGTCAGTCCTTGGGCCATCCTATGATCCGAGGACCGAGGAGCGCCTTCATGCAGAGACGATGATGAGGGTGGGGCAAGGCAAGAAGCATGGGCGGTTCTGGATTGGTGACAGCATCCTCGACACGGCCTCTACTCCTCCTCTCAACTGCATCTGAGCAGCGAGCACAAGCTTTAGCGTGCCCATACACCAACGGCCGATCATGGTGGGTGAACTCTAGGTAAGTAGTCCAGTTTCATTCTTTGTTCTTTGCCTTTTACATTCTGTAGCTCTGCATTATTGAAACATTGGGGGTCAAAGGTTGCAGGCCGAGGTGAAGCAGCTGCGGGCCGAGAAGGAGGCCGACCAACAGAAGCTGCATGCCACGCAGGCTCAGATGGCAGAGGTGATATGCAACTTGGGCAGCAAAATGGCTTGGAGTTGCCACTACAGCTGTTGGCTCTAACTCCACCTCCTTCTGCTATGGTGAATATGGCTACGAATGTTCCAATTTCTATGCTCATGCTTAGGATCAAACCTAGTAAAACCTAGTTTAACATAGTAGACTATAAATGTGACGGTTATGCTGATGTAGTGGTGGTGGGCGTGGTGGTGGTGGTGATGTGGTGGTGGTGGTGGTGATGGTGATGGTGATGGTGATGTGGTGGTGGTGTTAGCGGTGGTGATGTGGTGTTGGTGGTGGTGGTGGTGCTAGTGTTAGTAGTAACACCTTTGGTCACATCTTCAAAGTTCTTACGTGTTAATCTTGTCTTATGTGTAATCTCTTCTCTTTTGTGCAGCATGAATCTGCGGCGGCGTCGAACCACCTCGAAGGGTCACCAAGATCGCACGTTGGGCAATCCCAACCCAGACCATCACCGGGATCGCCCCTTGGGCCATCCCAACCCAAGGACGTCGCCGTGAGCTTGGAGTTGTGAACTTTTGTGTTATATTGAACTTGTGAACTATGCACTTTGGACTTTGTAATTCGGAATTTGGACTTTAGACTTGTGATATTTATGTTGGTTGTGTTATATTGAACTTGTGAACTATGCACTTTGGACTTTGTAATTCGGAATTTGGACTTTAGACTTGTGATATTTGTGTTGGTGGTTGATTATGATATATTTGTGCTATATATATAGGACTCCGCTATTTGGAGCGCTGGGCTCTAAATAATACTCCCTCCATCCTAAAATAGATGTCATTCTCGTTTTTCGAGAAGTCAACATTTTCAAAATGCTGGCAATTTTATATTAAAATATATAAATATTTATGGTAAGTGATTAATATGATTGGAAAGATTTTTAAGTCTAGTTTTTTAATAAATTTATTTAAAAATATAAATGTTGCACGTTTTTTCTATAAATTTAGTCAAAACTAAAAAAATCTGACCTACACATTTCCCATAGCATCATGCTTTTTTAGGACGGATGGAGTATTTAGAGCGCCAGCCTCTGCCACCTGACGGCGTCAACCAGACTCCCACAAACGTAAAAAGAGTAACCGCAACGGTACACTCCACGAGCGCCAGGCAATCTACCGCAACCGTAACTACCAACCTCCAACCGCAGTAGTAAAAGACCAACTCTAGGTCAGTCCTTTCCAACTCCTTGACCGTAATCCCCTGCTCCCTCCGTTTCAAAAAATAACGTTATGGGATACGTACCGGTCAAACTTTTTTAACTTTGACTATATTTATAGAAAATACGTGTAATATTTTTATCTTCAAGTAAATTTGTTAAAAAATATGACTCGAAAACCTTTCTAATGATACTAATTACTTAACATAAATATTTATATATTTTAATATATAATTGCTGACTTCTCGAAAAACGAAAATGACGTTCTTTTTCGTACGAGGGAGTAGTGCAGTTGATTTTTTTAACCGTGAAAGCTGGCTGCACCGCTGATTACGGCCCCCCAAAACTGCGACGTGCAGTGCATGCCAAATTAAATTGTCCAATCATGTCCCTGTGATGCCGCGCATGCTGCTCCATTTAGTCCTGTTATATTGCTGCTACTCCAACTCAATTTGTTTATTGGTTTTTATTCAAACAAAGATGAGATGGCGCTCAGAGTAGTAATATTATCCGCAATGATTCAATTATAGTAGTTATTTTCTGAATCCAGAAACTTTTTTATCAAAACATGTACTACTAATCACGTCATTTTATTTTGTAAGTAAATTACTACCATACACGTCTGATCAGCCATATATTTGTGATCGCTCCTATAATCACGTGATTATGTATTTATCACATGCATGTGCCTAACATTAATTAAAGTGTTTATCACAAGTGAATTCCTATAATTAAAATTTTTTATTTGTGATTTGTTTATGTCAGGTACCCAGGTAAGGGGTACCCTTAACCCTCGACTGGGAGGATCGACCCTCGTATTAACATGCTAACTCACCCTAATTCCCGGTCGTAATCTTTGGTAAATCCCGACCCAAAGCACGTCAAACCCTGGCGTCGAGCTAGCTTGGGCCGGCCCACGAGCGGGTCTCAACGGCCCAGGACGGCGCTCACTCATGGAGCCCCTCGAGTGGCAGGCGTTCGTCCTAGCGGGCGACCCCTCCCGAGTGACGGAAAACCGTGCGGGCGAACAGCGCCCCCGTCGACTACAGCTACCCCCTCGACCGCCTGCTTCCGGTAGGGCGCTCAGGGCATTTAACGCATCTACCTGCTTCCACCTAACGCCATTACCACAGAGCATGTCATGATTACTAGGTATGCAGGTCAAGTCTCATCTTCTGCCGCCCATCCCCGGGGAAGCGCTGATTCGTACAGGCACCGAGCCGTACCGGGATTCCCGGGGCTCGGTCTTATCCGCTCGGCCTCGAGGCCCCCGGGGTACCCCTCGACTCAGCTCCTAGGCGGCTCCGGTCAGCGCTACAGGACCCCCGGCGCATCATCAACTGCCAGCCGTACGTCCTCAGAAGGTCACGTCTTTCACCACATCGCAGAAGCACGCCGGCGTCATCTGCACCACTCTCGCCGACCGGTCAATCACCGCCTTCGCCGTGACGGCTCAGGAAGCAGAGGTCATCATGAAGCACATCAAGCATGCCATCGCCTCCGGAGCACGGAGCCATGGCATCTTCATCATCACCCCTACGCCCTCATATAGGGTCTCCTGTACACCCGAGCCCCTCCTTGGCCTATAAAAGGAGGCGCCGGGCTAGCTGTAGAAGAGAGATGAGGAACAAAAATAGAGGAGGGGAAAGGAGGACGAGGATCACATCTATTAAAGCTCGGAGAGCCCCGTCGCTTAAGTCCCAGCTCTACCTTACTCTCTACATCCCCATTCTCCCTCGCTTGCTTGTATCCCCCCTGTACAAGCACTTCGGTGCAAGATAATACAAACTCTCCCCCCGCTGGACATAGGGCCTTCTCTTGCCCGAACTAGGATAAAAATCATGTGTTCTTCTTGCATCACCATCCGGATTAGGGGACACGTAGCACAAATTTACTCGTTGGTGCCTGGCCCTTTGGTCGGAACACCGACAGTTGGTGCACCAGGTAGGGGGATCAGCGTGTCATGATCATTCCCGCCATTCTTCCGGATGGAAGACTCCATTCCATCGCTTCTGTTCCCCACGGTGATCTGGTTTGGGAGTTTAGAGTTCATGTCGCTAGACCGTGGTTTTGACATGGCCCTGCTCTCGGTCGGAGATCCGAACGGTGGCCGCTCGCCCCCACGATCAGGAGGGGCCTCACGCTGGCCCTATTGCACCCACCACGCCTTGGTAGGCAGGAGGAGGCGCGACCGGTGTCACCACCATCACCACCTCACGGGCAAGGCAACTTCCACTGTGGCTACCTCGCATTTGACCAGTAACGTGGGACCTCTGGTTGAGGGCCTGGCAGATCTGGGTCTGGACGCAGAGGGTTGGCCAGAGGAGCACCTCGACAACCTGGACTTCACCTTCGCTACGCATCCACGGGGACTAGGCATAGTCTCCTCAGCAGGTGCAGCTTTGATGCTGCCCAGCCTGCTACCTCACGGATTGTTCTAGGCTCGACTCCCGTTCCTGTTCAGTCTGGACAATGCCGCTAGGACGTGCTCATCCATGATGAGCACCAGCCTAGGCGTACTCAAGGATAGCCCAGGGCACCTGCTGTAGGCCACCATGAATCTAGTGGTGACCATGTCGTTTCCCGAGCACCTGGAGCCGTCTCAGGCTCCCGGTCCATGACACTACACCCTTGGCACGCTCCAGTAGTAGCTGAGGGAAGAGCGACGCGGCCTCGCCCCCAACTTCTACTGGGCTGACTCCGACTTTGACACCGACGATGAGTACTACAACCCCACGCGGGAGTGCTTCAACGTTGAGGGGGCAGTCGCTTCTAGCGACGAGACCCATGATGACAGAGACGCAGTAGTGGAAGCAGCAGGTGGCGACTCCGTCCTAGCTCGAGAGGCACCCCTGGCAGCAACAAACGACCTGCAGGACAGCCAAGACGCCCAGCTCACGCAGGTCCGCGAGCTAGCAGCCAAAATGGATGATGACCGAGAGCACTATGCAAGCTCGAGCGGACTCTCGAGTAGGAGCGTGCGTGTGCATGCGGTGGAGGAGCTCAGGGTAAAGCTCAAGAGGTCTAGAGGTAGATCATCGGAGGAGAGGCGCCCGTGCGCCCCATCTTCAACCGGGCCAGCCAGAACATCATCGCGGCCACCATGCTCCTTTGCAACACGCCGGTGCCCTCGAATCTTGAGGCTCTTCGCTACAAGAACCAGGTCCAGGGGCTCCTTGAGATAGCAGCCGCACAGCAGGCTGAAAGCTCGACTTTGAGATGTCGAGGGGCAGCGTCAGAGCAACCGGTCGAGCCCTCCCGATGAGAGAGGGAGGCCTCGGTTTATCAGGAGGTTGCACCTCAGCCAAAGAGGACGACCCTGGCTCGAGATCGCCTCCTCGACAATCGCCAGCCTCGAGACGCTCGAGACAACATCAACGAGAATCGCAGGCGAAAGAGTGGCGATGCCGAAGCACGAGGCTATAGCGCTCACAGGGGCGGACGCTATGAAAGTGACGAGGACCGCCATCGGTCCCCTGAGCAGCCGGGCCCTCGAGTCTTCAGTAGGGAGATTCGAAGGACACCGCTGCCATCTCTGTTCTGTCCCCCCACGAGCCTCGTCAAATACAATGGCGAGACCCAGCCAAAGCTATGGCTGGCTGACTTTCGCTTGGCTTGCCAGATGGGCAGGGCTCGCGACGACCGTGTCATCATCTGCCAGCTTCCCCTATTCCTATCCGACATCGCTCGAAGGTGGCTCAAGGAACTCCCCTCGGATTAGATTCGTGACTGGGATGACCTGGTTCGGGTCTTCGAGGGGAACTTCAAGGGTACTTACGAGCGCCCCGGCAATTCCTGGGACCTCCACAACGTCAAGCAGAAGCCCAAGGAAACCCTTCGCACCTTCACCAAGAGCTTCTCCAAGAAATGCACCGAGCTTCCCCACATCTCCAACCATGACATCATCACGGCATTCGTTGCTGGCACCACATGCAAGGAGCTGGTCTGGGAGCTCGGGCGTAACACCCCTAAGACCGCCAATGAGCTGATGGACATCGTTGCCAACTTCACAGCTAACGAAGAGGTGGTGGGCACTTTCTTTGCAGACGACCAGGGGAAGACATAGGAGGACAACCCCGAGACATCACGCCAGGGCATGAAGAGGAACAACAAGAAAAAGAAGAAGATCTAGCAAGGCAAGCGTGAGGCCGCGGTCAATGATTTTGTCACTGCGGTCGAGCGTAAGAAGCCTTGAGGCCCCCAAGGGGGTATCTTTGACAAGATGCTCAAGGAGCCTTGCCTTTACCACAAGGGAGGGGCAAACCACAACCTCGAGGACTGCCGAATGCTCAAGGATTACTTTGAAAGCCTCGGCTTCAAGAAGGACGATCAGAAGGAGGAACCTAAGAAGGACAAGGGCGATGACAAGGATGAAGCCTACCCTGTGGTGCATGACGTATTCATGATCTATGGGGGCCCCTCGACCTGCCTCTCCACTCGGCAGTGCAAGAGGGAGCGTCGAGAGGTGTTCTCCGTGCGGGTCGTGACGCCCCAGTACCTCGACTGGTCCGACGCGACCATCACGTTCTACCGTGATGACCACCCAGATTGTGTCCCTAATCCTGGGGTCTACCCGCTTGTCGTCGACCCTATCATCGTCAACACCCGTCTCACCAAGGTGCTCATGGACGGGGGCAGCAGCCTCAACATCATCTATGCCAAGACCCTTGACCTCCTGGGAGTCAAGAAGTCACAGCTTCAACCCAGCGTCGGGGGCTTCCATGGAGTTATGCCAGGGAAGAAGGCCCTGCCCGTCAGTCGCATCAACCTCCCTGTCTACTTCGGCGCTCCATCGAACTTCAGGAAGGAGATCCTCACCTTTGAGGTGGTCGGGTTCCATGGCACGTACCATGCCATCATTAGGTGACCCAGCTATGCCAAGTTCATGGCGATCCCCAACTACACGTACCTCAAGATCAAGAGCCAGGACCTAAGGGCGTCATCATCGTTGGCCTCTCCTATGAGCACGCATACAACTGCGACGTTGAGTGCGTCGAGCATGGGGAGGCCATCGAGGAGTCCATCGTGCTGGCCACGACCCTCGAGGGTCTAGCCAACAAGGCTCCCGATCCCAAGCATCACGCCGGCACCTTCGAGCCCGCAGAGGACACAAAGTCTATCCTTCTTGACCCCAGCACCTCCGAGGGGAAGACGCTGACGATCAGCGCCACCCTCAACAACAAATAGGAAGCAGTGCTCGTCAACTTTCTCCACGCGAATGCCAACATGTTTGCGTGGAGTCCTTCGGATATGCCGGCATACCGAGGGAAGTCATCGAGCACGCCTTGGAGATCTGGGCCGGGTCTAGGCCGGTGAAGCAACGCTTGTGCCGCTTCAATGAGGAGAAGCTCAAGATCATCAGGGAGGAAGTTAACAAGCTTTTGGTGGCTGGATTCATCAAGGAGGTTCATCATCCCAAATGGTTAGCTAATCCTATATTAGTTAAGAAAAAGAATGGAAAATATAGGATGTGTGTCGATTACACTAATTTAAATAAAACATGTCCTAAAGTTCCATTTCCTTTACCACACATTGATCAAATTGTTGATTCTATTGTGGGATGTGAGACCCTTTCTTTCCTTGATGCTTATTCTGGTTACCATCAGATCAAAATGAAGGAGTTTGACCAGCTTGCAACTTCCTTCATCACCCCTTATGGCATGTACTGTTACGTCACCATGCCCTTCGGTCTTCGAAACACCGGGGTGACATATCAGCGGTGCATGCTCCATGTTTTTGACAGGCACATGGTACAATGGTCAAGGCCTATGTTGATGACATCATGGTCAAGTCCAAGAAAGTCGACAACCTCATCAACGACCTAGAGATCGCGTTCGAGTGCCTCCGAGCCAAGAACATCAAGCTCAACCCCGAGAAATGTGTCTTTGGCGTGCCTCGAGGCATGCTTCTAGGATACGTCATCTCCCAACGCGGAATCGAGGCCAACCCCAAGAAGGTCGTGACAATCACCAAGATGGGGCCTATTTGAGACTTGAAGGGTGTACAGAGGGTCATGGGTTGCCTCGCAGCCCTTAGTCGCTTCATCTCGTGCCTAGGAGAGAAAGCACTTCCCCTGTACTGTCTTCTGAAGAAATCTGAGCACTTCACGTGGACCATCGAGGCTGAGGAGGCCCTTACTAGGCTCAAGAGTATGCTAACTACCCCTCCGATCCTTGTACCTCCTAGGTTGGCCGTGCCACCAATCCTAGCCGAGCCCCTCTTGCTCTATGTCGCCGCCACCACCTAGGTGGTCAGCGCAGCCATAGTCGTCGAGAGGGAGGAGGAAGGGCACACTTTACCTGTTCAGCGGCCTGTTTACTTCATCAGTGAGGTATTCTCGGAGACCAAGGTCCGTTACTCGCAAATCCAGAAGTTGCTCTATGCCATTATGCTCGTGCATCGAAAGCTCTAGCACTACTTCCTCAGTTATCCGGTGACCATGGTCTCGTCTTTCCCCCTCGGAGAGATAGTCCAAAATTGGGAGGCTACGGGGAGGATTGCAAAGTGGTCGATCGAACTCATGGGCGAGGCCCTCACTTACGTGCTGCACAAGGCCATCAAGTCTCAGGTGTTGGTGGATTTCATCACCGAATGGACCGACACCCAGCTTCCACTGGTGCAAATTCAAGCCGAGCTATGGACGATGTACTTCGACGAGTCTCTCATGAAGACAGGAGCAGGCACGGGTTTGATCTTCATCTCCCCACTCAGAGTCCACATGAGATACATCATCTGCCTCCACTTTGCAGCCTCCAACAATGTCACCGAGTACGAGGCCCTCGTCAACGGTCTGCGTATTGCCATCGAGCTAGGGGTTCGATGCCTCGACGTTCGAGGAGACTCGCAACTCATTATCAACCAAGTCATGAAGGCCTCGAGCTACCACAACCCCAAGATAGAGGCCTACTGCAAAGAAGTGCACAAGCTGGAAGATAAGTTCCACAGCCTCGAGCTCAACCACATCGCTCGATGGTACAACGAGGCTGTGGATGAGCTCGCCAAGATCACATTTACTCGAGACACCGTCCCACCAGATGTCTTCTTGAGGGACCACAATGAGCCCTCCATCGACTTGGGCTTGGGGGTTGACACGACGCCACCCATGATCAACCCTCCCTTGACTGAGGCCCCGGTCGAGGGGTCTCCTTCTTCACATACTCCTGAGCTAGACTGGCGCACTCCTTTCCTCGACTGCCTAATTCGAGGGGAGCTCCTAGAGGATCAAAATGAGGCCCGCTGAATCACTCGACGGGTCAAGTCCTATGTTCTCTATGGCAATAACAAAGAGCTCTACCGACGGAGCCTGACTGGAGTCCTTTAGTGCTGCATCACCATCAAGGAGGAAAGGAAGCTGCTTGAGGACATACACTCGGGGACTTGCGGCCACCATGTTGCCCCAAGAACCCTCGTCGGGAACACCTTTTGACAAGGCTTCTACTGGCCGACCGCCATGTCCGACGCCAGCAACCTTGTTCGCTCGTGTAAAGGGTGTCAATTCTACACCAAGCAAACGCACCTCCCGGCTCATGCCCTGCAGATGATCCCCATCACTTGGCTGTTCATGGTCTGGGGGCTCGATCTCATGGGGCCTCTCCAAAAGACAACCAGGGGCTACACCCATCTGCTTGTGGCCATTGACAAGTTCACCAAGTGGATCGAGGCTCGGCTCATCACCAACATCCGCTCCGAGCAAGCGGTCTTGTTCTTCACCGACATCATCCATCGCTTTAGGGTCCCCAATGTCATCATCACCGATAACGGCACACAGTTCACCAGTAAGAAGTTCTTGGATTTCTATGACCATCATCACATCCATGTAAATTGGTCTGCAGTAGCCCATCCTTGAACCAACGGCCAGGTCGAGCGTGCCAATGGCATGATCCTGCAAGGCCTCAAGCCAAGGATCTATAATCAGTTGAAGAAGCACAGGAAGAAGTGGGCCGCGGAGCAGCCCTCGGTCCTATGGAGCCTAAGGACAACACCTAGTCAAGCCATGGGGTTTACCCCATTCTTCATGGTCTATGAGTCTAAGGCCGTCCTCCCCACCGACCTCGAGTACGGGTCCCCTCGACTAAAAGCCTACAACGAGCAGACGAATGAGGAGGCCCTCACAAACATGACTGACCAGCTTGAGGAGGCTCGAGACGTGGCCCTCCTCAACTCCACAAGGTACCAGTAGAAGCTCCGATGCTACCATGACAAACACGTGTGCAAGAGGGATCTCCACATCGGCGATCTCGTCCTTTGTCGATGCCAGAGCAACAAGGGGCGCCACAAGCTGACTCCACTATGGGAGGGCCCCTACACCGTAGCTGAGGTGCTGAAGCCCGGGACATACAAGCTGTCAAACAAGGGAGAGACATTCACCAATGCATGGAACATTGAACAGCTATGTCACTTTTACCCCTAGGGGCCTTGAGGCCCCTCCCTTGTACTTTCATTATGTACATTTATCACATCATGAATAAATAAAAGTGTTTTCAATTTTAGTACAATTTTATTCGTTAATATGAGGTAGCCTTGACTCTGCTTCATTAGAGTCAAGTCTCCCTCGGGGGCTGACAGGGGGGGAACCCCCTAAGTTCCTAAAAACTTAAACAATTTTTTGAAACTCGACATTCCTTCCTTCTTCTATGCCTCGAACGCGCTTCGTAACTAAGTAGGAAACACCTCAAACTCCTTAAGGGTCGAGGGCTATCGAGCCGGGGGCTCTCCTACGCCTCGGTGCTACAGTACCCCCCTCGCTACCCCCTCGAGGGATAAGAGCGTGCGTCAAAAACTTAGTAAAAACAGCAAGATTCAGGCAAAGAAGAACAAGGAACTCGAACTTAAAACACCCAAAAGCATTACAATATGATGCATAAATGTTTTAAGGCCCCTAAGGCCATGATATCATGAGTCATAAAAACTAATCTATTACATGAGCTTGCTTGCCAATTTTGGCTCACAAGCCCTCATCATCGTCGCCTTCACCATCATCCTCAGCGTCGAAGTCGGGAAGAACGACCTCAGGCTCGAACAGCTTCGCCAACCGCTCGTCAGGCTCTTCGGCGTTGTCAATCAGGTGTCGGTGCCACTCCTTGTTCTCGGCGTTGGTCTTGTTGGAGTCAAAGACGAAGCCGTGGGAAACAACGCCCATGTTGTAGGTGAAGACAGAGCAGACGACCGCCATCGCCCGCTTCACACCAACATGGAGCACATCCCGGACCTGGTCCCTCATGACGCACCCAACATTGTACATGCAGTTGACGAGCGAAGTCCCACGCACCTCCTCCTCAACCTAGTCCATGGGGTCGACCCCAAGGTCATCGCAGACTGAGTTTATCATGGTGCAGAGCATATCGGTCAGCGCTGCCTCAGAGAACAAGCCCTCCAGAAGCGCCTGGGAAGTCGCTCGAACATTGATGATCTCTGTCTCAAGGCCTAGAATTTGAGGCAGAGATCAGTCACAACTAGCAAAAAGTGCAGAAGCAAGTATTCAAAGCCAAGGAAGAACGACTTACTAGTGGCATGGGTGTCGATGGTCGTGTATGCCTTCTTGGCCTCGTCACGCTCCTTCTCGACCACCTTTGAGGGCGCGGGCCACCTCCATCTTCTCCAACCGTAGGTCCTTGATCGCCCCGTTGGTAGACGCGATGGCCCCCTCCTTCTGCAGGAGGGCCTCCTTTAGGGCGGCAACCTCGGCAGCCAAGTCGTTGGTGCACTTCCGCTGCTTTTTAGCCGTGGTATTGAGGGCATCACACTCTCCAGAGACCAAGTCGATATCACCCTTGGCCTTGGCGAGCTCCTCTTTGAGCTTCTCTATACGCTCGAGCGTGAGGACGACATCCCCCTTTACCTGCTCCGCCTTCTCCCTGGCCTTCGATGCCTCCTCCTTGAGCCTTTTGGTCCGTGCATCGAGGAGATCATGCTCACTACTCACCCGAGTGAGGTCAGCCTCAAGCCCCTTCATGCGCTTGAGCACCAAGGCCAGGTCGTCTTTGGCCTGGGACGCTTCCCCATGAGCTGTGGCAGCATCTTCCTTGGCCTTTCCTGCTTCATCCTTGGCTCGGGCCACTTCCTCCTGGGCCAAGGCTAGGTCCTCCTTTGCCTTCGCCACCTCCGCCAGGGCAGCCTTGAGTTGGTGCTGCACCCGCTCCCGTCCGTCCTGTGTCGAGCGGATGAACTGCGACTTCACATGGGAACACCTCCTCAGATCCTAAAAATAACAAGTAGGAGATGACCTCACATCGAAAAACAAAAATCCTCAAGCCAAACACACTCAGGAAAATGCTTACCAAGAAGGCCCCGCCTAGGTCCTCGGGAGGCAACCTCGATGGCCAGCTTCAGAGCGTGCTCCATCCATGCCCAGTACTCCTCCACTTGCTCCCAATGTGCCACTTCCGCCGGATCATCCATTATGACCCCGGGGGCATTAGGCTCCAGCGGGTCCTAGAGCAGGAGGGGCTCCTTGCCCCAAGAGGGAAGGGCTCTCTCGATCCTCTCCCGCATCAAGTGATGCTCCTCAAATTGCTCAAGTGATGCTCCCAAATTGCTCTTTGAATTCTTATTTTCTTTCCTCACCAAGTAACCATCGTACTCATGCTACCTCTATTTTGACAAGCTTAATATATGGAGTTCATAGGTGGGGATGAGATGCACACTTACCTTGCATATGTTGCTGCATCAAGCCTCGGATACTTGGAGGGAAGGACATACCCTTAGATTGAATCATATGCAAGTGTGTGTGCGTATGCGTAGATAGATAGACCTTACTTCTAAATGTTTTTGGTACTCCTTGTATCATGACTCTCTTTATTAATGGATGAATAATTACAACAACAACAACATATCCTTTTGTCCCAAGCAAGTTGGGGTAGGCTAGAGATGAAACCCAAAAGAGACATGGAAACAAAGAACACATAAAGGGTACAAGAAAAAATATTACGGTTTAGGTACATTAATTGCTAGTCCTAAGCGCTCCTATCCATAGCTAAATCGTTAGGTATATTCCACTCCTTAAGGTCTCTCTTAACCAACTCATTCCAAGTTAGTTTATGTTGACCTCTACCACTCTTTACATTATTGACCCGTTATAGGACCCCACTACGCACCGGCGCCTTAGGAGGCCTCCGTTGGACATGGCCAAACCATCTCAACCGGTGTTGAATCAATTTTTCCTCAATTGGTGCCACCCCAACCATATCCTGAATATCGTCATTCTGGACTCTATCCCTCCTTGTGTGCCCACAACACCATCGCAGCATACGCATCTCTGCTACACTCAATTGTTGGATATGTCGCCTTTTTGTAGGCCAACATTCAGCACCGTATAACATCGCCGGACGAATCATTGTCCTATAAAACTTACCTTTTAACTTCTGAAGCACCCTTTTGTCATAGAGGATGCCTGAAGCTTGACGCCATTTCAACCAACCAACTAAAATTCTTTGCCTAACATCTCCATCAATGTCGCCATCCTTTTGTAGCATCGATCCTAAATATTAAAAAGTATCCTTCTTGGCTACCACTTGCCCATCAAGGCTAACGTCTCCCTCCTCATTCCTAATCGCACTGAAATTGTACCTCATGTACTCGGTCTTGGTCCTACTAAGTCTAAACCCTTTCGACTCTAACATGTGACTCCATAGCTCTAACTTCCTATTAACCCCTTCCCTAGTCTCATCCACTAGCACCACATCATTAGCAAAGAGCATACACCAAGGGATATCACCTTGTATGTCCCTTGTGACCTCATCCA
>CM041632.1:50230990-50249584 GCA_023333625.1 Bothriochloa decipiens
TCAAAGCAAATAAATAAGGGCTCAATGCTGACCCTTGATGTGGATGAATAATTATTTGAAGAAAATATGGGCTATAAAAGGAATTGTACTTTATATGAATGGGAATATGTATTTTCTTTCCTGTTTTATTGCTCGGATTTTTTTCTCTCATGCCCCTTGGCATGGATTTTCTTTTCTCTTTTTTTAGCATAGCCCATATCTCTGTACTTGCATATGAAAATTATGAATGAGATGTCATGATAGAACAAGGAGTAAAAGTTTGAATAAGAAGAATCTTAGTGAAGAATCATTTGAGTTGAAACTTATTGAAAGAGAAGAAGAGGGGTATTAGAACTATCATAAAGGCATACTTAGAAAAGATTTTGAAGAAATAAAGTATGCATACAAAGGAAACCTATGCCTGTTCTTATAGTCAAGGGTAATAGATTTAGAACTTGAAATGTTTTGAAGAACCAAAATGAGATCGATAAAATGGACGTCCTATATGCTTCAGCTGTTGGAAGCTTAATGAATGATTATAAGTAAGAATTTACCCTGGCATTGTTCATGTATCCGAGATGTTTTGGCAGAAGTCCAATCCAGATATAGATCACTAGAATGGAATAAAGAATGTATTAAAAAGATCTATAGCCTCATATTGAATGAAAAAGATCAAGTACTCTCAAGTAGTTGTGGGTACAAAGTTAAAAGTTCAGTGAGATTTTTTTAGTGAAGATCGACAATCACTAACACTCGCTAATGGAGCTTTATTGTGGAAAATTTCCAAAGAAATGATTATGATATCATTTGTGATGCAAATATTATGTATTGAAGCATCTTATGAGGCTACGGGACAGGAGAAATGGTTAAGAGAACCTATACTCGGAATAGATAATGGTTGACAATAGCAATAACCATTTAAATAAGTTGACTCCTAAGACAACAGGTCAAGTGTGCTGCCAAACACATTGACATTGAACTATATGTTGTAAAGGAGAAAGTCTGGAATCATGTTGAAAGTATTGAACACATGAAGAAAACAAGCAAGTACTTGTGGATCCGCTTACCAGAGGCTTACCACCTAGTGCGTTCGGAGAACACATAGTCGACATGGGTCTATGGTATAGTCTATGATTTCTGGACAATAAGAGGGCCCTGAGATAAAAGAATCTATTTTAGAACAGAGAGGTGTATTGTAGCTGTTGAATCTATTGGCGACTGACCGTGACAATGGAGCATGCTCTATGCACTGATCTATAATAGAATGGGACAGAAGTAAGAAATATTGAAATTGAAGGTCGAAGTAAGAAATTAGAGAATGATGCGAATGTTGAGAGATCAAGGGAGAGAATGTTGGAATTGATCTCTCCACCAGTTGGCCCAATGGCCAACTGGACCCTTGACCTGCACCCTGATCAGGGGTGCCCAACCCAATGCTTGGCTGGTGGGCCCCCATCACACAGTGCCTATAAGAAGAGGTGGGGGCCACTGGCTCTGAACACGATGTTCAACACAGCCGCCACACTCCCACCAAGAAACTCTACCAATTAGGGAGGCACTGCCAGCGACAGGAAGCTCCACTGGCGTCACCTCTGCTCCACCGCCCGTCGCTCCCCGTGCGCAGACTGCACCAACGAACCAGTGGAGCACAACTCCAATGATTGTATGTCTCTTTAATCCATCTTCCCTGGTCTCTCTCTAATTCGTGCACCATGGTGGTGCACAACGAAGTTCTACTTTGTTTATCTCAATTGCAAGAACACACCCACTGATCTACACCTAGAACAATCCTAGAAATCTATTTGGGATGATAAACATGTGGAACATCATAGTGCACCATCCTAGTGCACGAATCAGAGGAAAAGGGTTTTGGGGATTTAGGTTAGGCACATACCATCGGGCGTTGAGGTGGATCCGATCACAGGTTCATCGAGGAAGATCTGCGCATAGGGTAGCGCGGGCGGTGAAGCCAGTGGTGCAGTGGAGGCGCCGGGGAAGCTTCCCGTCGCTGGCGGCACGCCCTCTCAATCCGACTAGGGTTTGGACAGTGGGGGCGGCGGATGTCAGGTGAACCTCATACTATGTGCCCTGGCCCTCACCTCCTATTTGTAGTGCTGTGCGATGGGGGCCCACCAGCCATGTCATTGGGCTAGGCGTCCCCGATCAGGACGCGAGTCAAGGCCCAATTAGACCATTTGGCCTAATTAGTGGGAGATCAATTCCAATATTCTCCCCCTTGATCTCTCATCATTCTCATCATTCTTTGATTTTTTATTTTAATCTTCAGTTCTAATCTTTCTTACTTCTGTCCCATTCCATTATAGATTAGTGCATTGAGCGTGTCTCATGGTCACAGCAATTAGTGCCATTAGACTAACAGCCACAACACAATTTCTCTGTTCTAAAACAAAACTCTCTTCTAGGCCTTTTGTTGTCCAGAAATCATAGCTTATACCATAAACCCATGTCGACTGTGTGTTCTCTGAACACACTGGGCAGTAAGCCTTTAGTAAGCAAATCTATGAGTTCTTTCTTATTACTTGTATGTTTAATATCTGTAAAATGATTCTGGACTTTCTCCTTTACAATAAATACATTCATGTCAATGTGTTTGGCAGCACACTTGACCCGTTGTCATAGGAGTAACACACTTAAATGGTTGTTGCTGTTGTCAACCATTATCAATTCCAAGTATAGGTTCTCTTAACCATTTTGCCTGTCCTCTAAGCCTCATAATATTCCATTGCATCATTCATGATATCACAATCATTTCTTTGGAGCTTTTCCATAATAAATCTCCAACAACGAGTGTTAGTGATTGTGGATTCACTACTTATCTCGCTGAACTTTCATTCTTTGTACCCACAACTATTTGAGAGTACTTGATCTTCCTTATTCAACATGAGGCTATAAATCTTTTCAAGATATTCTTTATTCCATTCTAGTGATCTATGTCCAGATAAATCTTTATTCCATTTCAGGATACGTGAACAATGTTAGGGTAAATTCTTACTTATAATCATTCGTTATGCTTCCAACAATTGAAGCATATAGGACATCCATTTTATCAATCTCATTTTGGTTCTTCAAAACATTTAAAATTCCAAAATCTATTACCCTTGACTATAAGAATAGGAATAGGTCTTCTTTGTATGCATACTTTATTTCTTCAGAATATTTTCTAAGTATGCCTCTATGATAGTTCTAATACCCCTCTTCTTCTCTCTCGATGAGTTTCAATTCGAATGATTCTTCACAGAGATTCTTCTTATTAAAATAAAAGGACAAAACTTCACAGTAGATTAACATCACTACTAGTAAGCAGGATGTCATTAACATATAGAATTAGGAAGTGAATTTCTCATTCATAAACTTTGTATAAATGCAATTATCCTCTACATTCTCTTTAAAATGAGAAAGAGTCCATAGGTGCAGCCTAGGCCAGGTTTACAATATTAATACATGCTGGCCTAGACTTGTCTTTACCCGATAGTGTGCTTTTGCATATCTTTTGTTTGGGTCTAGACATGGATGCCGCCCTATGATTTGACATAACCATTGGAAGGCCATTTTATATAAAACCATGATGGAATAGAGGAAAGTCCTTGATTACATCCTAGAGAAGCATGTTTCTCCTGTCATAGTACCCAAATCCCTCCATACATGGGCATGTCAAGTTTTGAGGAGCCCTCATCAGCCAAATCCCTTCCCATACCATCCTTAGATTCGTCTGTTGAGCCCTCACCCGAACCACAAACACCAAAGGAAGGAATTTGGAGTTCGCTATCAAAATTTGAGGATTATGGTAGAACTTCAAACATTTCTTGGCACAAAAATCTAACATTTCTTTCTAAGGTAGTCTCCTCTAATGTGAACATTTAAAGGAATGGTTGTTTGAAAGTGAAACATTCTTCTAAAGCAATTTAGATTATTTCACATTCCACGACTATATCTTGGGGACTCCTATAGATGCCCTACACAACCTCATGGTTGGGACTATCATCATAAATTCCTGCAAAAAACCTTTTTGAGCGATATGCCTCTAGTCCCGAATGACAAACTCTTCAGAAGTCCATCAGGACTCATCTTTGAGTATTGTGGGATTGTTATGGGCATGCCATTGGAAATTAACAAAATCAAAGTTTTTCTTAGACTTCCTTATCT
Source organism: Bothriochloa decipiens (assembly GCA_023333625.1). Taxonomy (NCBI): domain Eukaryota; kingdom Viridiplantae; phylum Streptophyta; class Magnoliopsida; order Poales; family Poaceae; genus Bothriochloa; species Bothriochloa decipiens. The sequence goes on from CM041632.1 coordinate 50,235,134, forward strand.
ATGCCATCCTCAATTTTGATCTTCTCATAGGGCACCCTCTTGAAAATCTTTAAAAAAAAGAGAAGAAGGGAGCCCTAATGAGAAGTTTGAAAGATTTGCTTCTGCCAGCCCTAGTTCTTGCTCTAAAACCCAAAGGCAGAGCAAAGCAGCTTGTTCGAGCTGGCGAAGTTTATATTCCCCGTTCGTTCCACTTGAGCTTTCTTTTCATCCTTCTGATATGGGACGCCCTCCTTCACCCTGGCTCGAACAAGATGCATGTCCCTCTGGCCATCAAAACATTGTTCTTGATAATGGTCGAGATCAATGTTCATCCTCCATGATATGTCTTTTGAGAATGAAAACTTATGTGCCATGGACATGCCCAAAGCAACAACCCTAGAGACCAAGCAAGAATCCACTAGCGAGCATGTGACCTCTCCTTTGAGGTCCCTCATATTTCGTGCTCACTTAGGGTCTCTAGAGTTTGTTTTGCTTCGGACCACCTACTTCTATGAGGACCACAACCATCTCTTGATTCTAGTTGTCAAAACTTTTTGAGAGAATGTTTGTGAATATACAAATCCCATAGTAGTACGATGATGACAACCTTGCAGCTCAAATGTTTATGCCCATGATTGGTGGTGAAGTTGGGAACTACACCCATTGATAGCTGCAAGAAGAAGTTCCCACGGTCAAGCTTAGGACCATAACTTAAGCACTACTAGGAGATACCCTGGATTACCTTGAAAATAAATATATATATCTGCTTCAAAGTGAAGGCAAGGACATATTTCCAAGTCAGTATGCACCCTCAGGTTTCCTGATGCTAACCATTTTAGGTAAAGAAGAGCATAGGTCATACAACGTTTGAAACAACATCAGCCCACACACCCCAAGTGGTCATTCAAAAAAAATGATGACAAAAGTTGATGTCAGTGGCCTTGCCAAGAAAATAAAGAGAAGAAAATGATATATATAAAAAATGGAAGAAGGAAAGTCAAAAAAAGGAGGAGGTTAAAAACAAAGAGGTTAAAAAAGAAGAGACAGACATATAAAAAATAGAGAAAATGGGAGGAGAGAGGAGGAGCAAGCTGGTCCCCACATCCGAAGGAAAATAGTTATGGGCTGACGGGCTCCACACACCATTTGCTTCTAGAAGCAAAAAGGGCTCACCTCCAAACCGTTGCTAGTATCATTAAGGCCCATGGCCCATGCACATCAATGTGTGTGTGGCTTGGCCATGAAGATCACCTGAGGAAAGCCATCATGCTAGCGGCAGCAACAACTTCGTTAATGCCTCATACATATATGCTAATGGTAGATATACTCAGGTATGCAAAGGTAATGTTCACCAATTTACTTGCTCATATTTGTTTCCATAACCTGACTTTTCATGCTTCCTTAGTCTATGTTATCAGCTCTGGTTTGGGTGTAGTCTTATAAGGTACATCCATAGGTCTTTTTAAATTAAGCATGGATCTTAGGTTAAAATGACCTCCTTTAATCAATTTTTGACATGGTGTTGGAACTTGATTAATGAACCTGGATTTATGCTTTCATAAACAATAGAAGTAATTTATGATGGAGATAAATCAAGGCATGTTTTAAGGTAAAAGTTGGTGAACAAGTTTTTCATCATAATAAAAAAAATATAAATATATATAATAAATTTAATAAAGTATAAATGTTATCACAATAAAATTCTTGCTCCCTGGTCTTGTAGCCAGTAGAGCCCTTGTTTGTTTTTGTTTCTCTTGTTTTGTTCAAAATAAAGCAAGTACAAGAATAAGTGTGGGGGAGATCTGTCAAGCATACCTAACTCATCTTCGAGATCTCCCCAACTAAATGCACAACATTGAGCGATTTATCATACAGAAGGACCAAACAAATAAGTTGAAGAGAAGATCGGTTGAACTTTTGGTTCAACCGACCCGATCTTTGATTCACATAACTCCTTCATCTTTAATGATGGTTTTTGTAACTCTACCCTCACATCTCCCAAAAGTTTTGAAGTTTAAATTTTATTAAATAAAATAAAGAGAGACAAAACTTTTTGATACAACATCTCCATGCTATCCTTTGATAAAATTTGCATACTCCCTATTGCTCGCCAATATTCCTATAGCTTGTGAACAACTATCATAGGGACTCCATGTTATCTAAATAATTGGAGTATGTGATATAGCTGGAAGATTTGAACCTTGCTCTTTTATGATGGACATGGGATTTATTTTACAAAATCAAAATACAATAGCATGCTCCTCAATGATAATGAATTTCCTATCAAGGCCATATGACATGTTTCATTTATGCAAACCTTTAGTCATATACTGCTTGTTGGATCATTGAGTTGAGTCAAATTGTTATGACCTATGTGAGATTATGGTCATGCACCCATGATTGAGATTCACGCGCACCCACCAATAAAATGCCGATGCTTACACTAAGAGCTGCGCACAACATGCACCCCCTTGTCCACCAAAAATGCCAACTCTTACCCTAAGTGTTGCACATTCTTCCACCTAATAAAAATACCGACTCTTACCCTGAGATCCATGCACTTGTCATCCACCAAATAAAAATGCCGACTCTTACCCTGAGGAGAGCTGCGCATTTGTTATCCACCATATAATTACTCCTCGCTTTCCATCATGACATCTCCCCATTCAAAGTTTTTATTAAAAAGATATATGGGCTATGTAAAAAAATATATATATATGCCAAGGGGCAAAAAAGAGAGAGAGAGAAAGAAAAAACATACATGCCAAGGGGCATGAGAAAAAAAGAGAAAGCAATAAACAACGGGAAAGTCCAAAGCCCCGTTTAAAAAAATTTGAATACTTCCTTTTATAGCCCATACTCTTCAAAGAATCATCCATCTACCAATAAAGAGAGTCATGATGCTTGGAGTACCAAAAATATTTAGAGTTAGGAACCATCCTGTATTCCACATACTTGCACATCACAATCAATGTGTACGACTTGTATCTCTGTGTGGTTTGGTTTTTGACTTGACAATATATATGATGCAAGTATGCCCACTTTCATACCTACTAAAACTCCACTCAAAAGCTTTAGAGATAGGTTATGAAAAGAAGGCACCTTCTAAATGCCTTGGTAAGGGCTAGACATATATATGAGCGATTTGAGTGTATCATCTGAGGAGCAAGGCTATCTTTTCTTTTTCAAAAATCTTATGAAAAGCCAAGTTTCTGAGCTGACTGATGCAAGGGGATTTGAATCCTTGTTGTTCCATTATTCAATTACCCAAGACAATGTGGTAGACAATTTGAAGTTCACAAGTGCAGATGAAGCTTGGAATATCTTGTATGCATGATATATATCAAGGAGATGACCCATCTTAGTCCTAAATCTTTACTCAAGGACGAGCAAAGGGCTAAGTGTGGGGGCTTGTTGGCGGTCCTTAACTCACATTTTATATCGCTAATAAAAATATAAAAGACACACCAAACTTAGTAAATAGGGCTTTACACTAACATATTCCATGAGTTTTGATGATTGTCACTTATAGGAAGGCAACTTTAAAAATACATACAAATGGCCCAACAAAGACAAGGAAAACCATGAAATGGGAAGGACCATGCCTAGATAAAATGGCCATAACTCACTCATCCGGACTCCATTTTGGGTGATCCACCAGGTGTTGGAAAGCTAACAATGATATCTATCACGTCACCAAATTTCAGCCCATTTTGCCCAAGGATGCTGGCGCGCGATAGGGGAAGGGCGTGCACCCCTACGCGGGGTCCGAATAGGCCATCTACGGTGTGGCGGTCCATCACAATGCAAGGAGGTCGGTTCTAGTGTGCACTCATATATGGAAGGTGCGAAACCATCCTACAGAGGTCGGTTTGCCCCTTTCCATGTGGGGATGACCCTTTTGCATAGATCCTCCTCCTCTCCACCTATAAAAGGAGGGCCATTCCCCTCTCATTTCATCAACACTCAAGGGAGAAAGAGCCACCACAATCTTAGAGCTAGAGCACTCCTCCAAAGGGCTATGCCCTAGTAGCTATCTAGAGCTAGAGAGTGAGATGTGAAGGTGAGCGGGGAGTCACCGGGCTTGTCGGTGCCTCCCCAACCTTGTACCTCTGCGGATATTCTACTTGGTTCCTTCACAGGATCTTGGCTAAGTGAGTATTCGTGTTTCCTACATATTCATAAAGGTCTTTTGTTTAGCTTAGCTTGATCTTCTCTTACTTACTGGTTCGTCATCCGTCCCCATGATGGATACTCTAGTAGAGGGCCCTAATAAAGACGAATAACCCTGTGTAACGCTAGAGTATAGTCGCCAACGTAGACGTGGTGTCTAAGTTAGAGTCTACCTTCGTTTGCCACATTCCCCACAGTTGAGGGGTAGGCTACGGGGAGTGACCTAGTCCCGTCCATCCTTTCTAATCCCCCATGTCTAGGTTCAGTGTAGAGCAATAGGCTAGTATCGCTTGGCAGACTAGGCATGCTCTGGTCCCCGAAGTTAGCAGGTAGAACTCTTGCAACGCTATCCTTAGGACCCTAAAGCTATGGGAATCCATCTCTACCCCCTTTCTATCTCTGCCCTTGTGTTGTTCCTTGGGCGAACTATCTAGGAGAAACACCTCCATTCCCTGTGGAAAATACGATATCCAGAAAACTTTCGGGTGAAGGCTTCCGTACGCTTGTGGATTCCTGCATACATTAAGAAATACCAACATGTATGTTGGGTACTTGTGGTGGAGTGAGGGTTTCCATCATGTCTGCCATGTAAATAGTCCTCCTTCTATGGCTTCTTTTATGGTATCCAGTTCTTCTTCTTCTTCTTCTACACTAATGACCTCAGTGGATGAGTAGTCGAGTTCTTTTCCTTCTTGATAGGGTAATTCTTCATAATAGATATTGAGGCGTGTTCTTTTGGTGGCAAAAGAACCCAGCCAGTGTACTATGCAGTCATTTGATATTACTATCATGATTAATCCTTCTTGAGCCCCTTTTGGCATGAAATTTTGCATTTTCTATTTCTTTTGTTCTTTCTCTCTGTCTTGACGCTTGCAGAACAGGATGATAATCTTCGAAGAGTTGTTCCTTGCACTCTAGTTGTGCATTGGGCAGCCGCACTACTTTTTGACATATTCCTGTACAATTGACGCTGTGTTGCGGAGTCCGAACGGAAGTGTGCTTGGTATCTTTATCAAAGTTTTTTAGTTGGAGTAGGTCTTCGACTTCTTCTCTGAGTCAGTTTCATAACCTTCTTTGTCATTTCATCAAATTAGATTAGAAGTCAACAATTGTGCTAGCTTCTCGGCAAGCTGAGTTTCTTCATCGAAATCAATCTTGATGTCATCGAGTTCTGGGTCTTTTAGTAGGCGGCTTCGGAGCTTGCCATCACCGTCGACCTTGCATATCCAGGACCTAAAGACAAAGGTAGTTCCCATAAAATAACTCATCTTGATGGAGTGGTCCACCAAGGTCTCAAGAAAAATTCATCGAAATCCCCTGCCTGGCGCGCCAGCTATCGATGTTTTACCACCGATAATCTGTCTCGGGGGTACCTAGGACAGTTGTTTGGGCTTCGACGAATCACGGATCTTGGCGGTTGCGGCAACAAGACAAATGAGACAAGACGATTTATATTGGTTCGGACTCTTGACTTTAGTCGAGTAATAGCCTTTATATCCAGTGTAACAACCCTAAAAATTACAAACATCAAAAAATGCAACCAACAAAATTTTTTCAAAACAAGCCCATGTTTGTTGCTTGTCATGTAGGAAACCTACCCCTTTTGCACATGGCACATATGTTCAGTGCTACACTTTTCATGTAACACCATCACATGTGTCTTAATATATATAGTTAGTTAAGCCACATGTGATCATTCCCTGTCTAGTACCTTATATTCATAAGTCAAGTATCTATGATGCCCACGTAACTTCCCATGTTGCACCCTTGTATCCAAGTTACACGAGGCTAGACTTATGAACTCCTCTTGTACCAAAATCACCTATCATGCTCTAACGACTCCCCTTATCTTACTTGAGAGCCTAACCTTTTAAAATCTTATGTCCTATGCACTCTAGCTACCCCTCTGTGTTTCTTGTGATGAATCTCAAGCGGCACTAGTTCTACTTATATGTTTCCCTTGATATATCTCTACGTATCACTAGATGTTGCTTATGTTGCACTAATTGTATCTCCTTGTTGCATTAGTTAAACATCTATGTTGCATAGGTGACTCACCCATGTAACAATCTTGTATCTATGTCACTCGAATCTCAATATCTAACCACCTACATACTCCACCAATCCCCTCGATTGAACAAGCCTTATACCTTGATATCATGTACCACATGCTACCTTCCTATGTTTCAATTGTTATGTCACAATGTTTCACTTGAGGTATCCCTATGTTGCAATAGAATTACCTTCATGTTGCATCTTAAATCAAACATGTGAATTTGATCTTCTTGGATTTATGTAGTGCTAAATAAAAGAGACCAACAATATTTATTTATATCATAAATAAATATAATTCTAGGGGATAGTACCCTAACATGCCCTATGACTATATATGCCCTCCATGGATGATCTTTCCTTATGCTATCTTGTTCATATATTTGAAATATGGCAAAAACAGAAAATAGAAAAGCCTAGAGAAAAGAAAGGAAATGGAAAAAGGCCATTCTGGCCTGTGGCCTCGCAACGGCCCAACCGGCCTGCTACCCCACCTTTCTCTTTTCCTTACTCGCCAGCACACCGGCCCACCTGGCCCAGCAAGCGGCGGCCCGTGAAGCTGCTGCCTGCCTCACGTCAACAGGAGCTGGACCAGCCGCTGATGAGCGGGCCCCTCACCAGGATCTACCTGTCATAAGTCCGGTCCCTGCCCTGTCCTCTGCTTTTCCCCAAACAAGCAGAGTACCCACATGCGCCAGGGGACTCTAGGCTAATCCCCATCCTACCACACCAACGGATGGATGGCCTCCACCTGGACCGACCAGAGCCCGATAGGGTCACGCAAATCGCATGACCCCCTTGCGCTCTCCCCCGCTCCACTTTACCGAGCGCTGCCACCAAGACAAAGCCATGAGCTTGTCCCCTCCCTGTTCCCTATCTCCCTTGGCCTCCAAGGCAAATCACCCCACCTCGCTGATAGCTGAGCCCCATCGGAGCCGAGTTGGAGACGTGGAGTCACCTAGTGGCAATTTTCTTCGCGTCGAGATCACACTACCACTGTGGCACTCCCTTGCCACCCGCCTTTATAAGCATGACCTTGGAGCGCTAGGGTTCCCAGTGCCCCTCTGCCGCCTTGCGGCTTACCACCAGACCACCTCACGCACACCAAGCAAGGAGAAGAAGTGGCAAGAGAAGAGAGGAGGGATAGAGCGGAGCCGCTGAGCGCAAGAGCAGAGCACCGTCGTTGGAACACCATCGGAGCAGGTAGACCACGTGGAACCGCTACAACGCCTTCGCCATCACTCTGTGGACTCCCAGCAACCATTCCAAGAAGAAGAGTAGAGAAGAGGAAGCAAGGAGAAGGAAGAGGCCATCGCCGAAGAAGAGGAGGACCTCGCCGGAGGATCACCGGTGCCACTGGAAGGACTATACCGCGCGAGAGCAGGCGGACCGCTGTTGATGACTACGCCTATGCCGGAGCCACCTCTTCATGAAGTTGTACCGCACCTTCATCCACTACCATGCTGGTGAGCATTGCCGTCCCCTTTTTTCCCTTGAGCCCTGCTTACCATGGTCATGGCGCTCCACACTGGGAGCCCGAAGACCAAGGTCTCCGCCAGCCTCTGGAGCACACCGCATGCACCCGCACGTGCCCTAGCCCAGCCAGACCAGACCACGGTGTCAGGAGGACACCAGAACGGCCATGACCCCACACTCCTCGCCATGGCCATGCCCTCCATGGCGAGGTTAGGTCCCGCTTTTCCGGCGCCGTCACGACCGGGAAGCCACCTTGAACCGTGGATCTATACCTGTCCTGTCATTCCACACGCCGTGCACACCTTCTCGATCCTAGACCAGCCCCGATGCCCTGCTGCCGGACCTCGTCGTTGCAGCGTGCACGCCCCAGAGCGCCGCCATACGCGCTCTAGAGCGCGGTCGTGGCGCGTGAAAACTCCACTGCTTCGACCAGCTAGAGGGACTAGAACTGGTCGTCAAGCTCTGCCTTGACCCCGCGCACACAGCCACCTAGAAGATGAAGCCCAGGACCTCACCTTGGCCCTTGCCATCATGGTCGCCATTCTCGTCGGAGCGTCGGCGCATGCTTTCGCCGCGCGCGGACTCCGCCGTGAGGATTGGTCGTCGCCGGTGTACCCTTTGGTCGCCACATGTCCCCAATCGGACAGAAAGGCCCATCCACGCCGCCCTTTGCCAGGGCCGCGTTCACACCAGAGCGCTGCCACCATGGCCGTGAGATCCGCCGTGGGCCTCTTGTCACGGCGTGACCTCACCGTGCCCCTGGATGCCATCGGCGAGTTTATAGACAACTGGATGACCCCAATTGCAAGTGGGAGGCTTCCTTTGGCCCCAATTGCGGCTGTTGGCACCTCACCGCCGTACATCATCGCAGTAGTGTCGCCACCGCCATGTGCGATGCACACGCGCGAGCGCCGCTGCAAGAATTGGTCGCCGCCGGTGTGTCTTTTGGATGCCTCTTGGACCCAATCGCAAGTCCGTGCTTTGAATTGGGCTCTGCATGGCTTGTTGCCATGCTGCCGCTATGCGCCGCTACAGCTGCATCACCGTCGGCCGTGGCCAGCCCCCGTCAAGAGCCCAGCTGCCGCCTTTTTCACCATGGACGAGATCGCCGTGCCACCACGAAGCAGATGTGCAAGATGATGGAGCTGATGGACCATCGTGGCGTTAGAATTGGAGGATCTTGCCGCTGCTGACGAGCTCAGTCGTTGCGGTGAAGGATGCAGAGGAAGGGAAGAGAAGATGGAATTGCCAAGTTGGACATGGACTCGGTCCTTGTGGACCATGTGACTGGCAGCAGACCCCGCACCCATGTGACCATCGTGAGCCGCACCTATGGGCTAAACTGCCCTGCTGTGTCACTCCGTGCACCTGGTCTATGTGAACCCTCTGCATGACTTGCGGGCCACACATCAAAGTCCTCCATGGACCAGAGAAACAAGGACAGGGCCCAATCCATATCCAAGTGATGACGTGGCACCACCATAGCTTGCCACGTGTCGGGGCCGAGTCCGACCCATCCGACCCAATAACGGCCCATTAACGGCCCAATAAGGGCCCATGTTGACTGTTGACCAGTCAACGCTGATGTCAGCATCTGACGTCAGCCTGGTCCCACCTGTCAGCAATGATGTCAGCAGTGACGTCACTCGGACCCACGGGAGGTTGACCGTTGACTTGGTCAACGATGACGTCAGCATGACGTCATGCCAACATCACCTACCATGTCAGCGCCACATCAGCTGACCCCACTGTACCAGTGGCCAACCAGATCATGCCACGTGTCACGCCTGGATTTTCCAACCTTTTATCTTTTTCAGAATATATATAAATCTTTGGAAATTCGTAACTAATTCATACGAACTCAGAAAAATATGATCCAAGTATCCAAATTTTCTATTAATCAAGCTCTACGTCATGAACTTATGTTTGAGTGCATTTGGATCTTTTGAAATTCATTTGGTTCTTTGTGCTATTCTATAGGAGTTGCTTATGCGACTATTACATCTCGTTTTCAGAGTCGAACGCGGAGCGATCCGAAGGAGGAGTCTACGAACACCAAAGAGGAGGATCCGCTGAACGACTATGCTGACGGATGATAACTCGTACCACTACTACCCTAACAGCGCAGGTGTCATGGAAGCACCTTCTCTTAGAAATCCTATTAGACATGGATAATAACCAGATTGCTAGTGCTTTACATTTCTGTAATACAATCTACTCGCCTGTGATAGGAATGCATGGTAGAATTATACTTGATAGCCCCTACCTTGTCGTAACCTTTCACCTGCTTACCCGCTGTTATGTTAGCCACATGCTTATCTGCTATATCTGTATATATATACACACCTCACTCGCTTATATTTTGATGTGATGTGATGAACCCTAGGAGGGCCTAGCTGGGATGCCAGGCTTAGTGTTTGTGTGTTGTTGGATCAGATGGGTATGTGAGCTGAAGGTGTTGTATCTGGGTTGGGGTGGAACTTATGGCAGGGTGTAGGGTGAGGGTAGAGTCGATCGAGCTGGGATCTACGATGAGCTTTTGGAGCGAGTCTTGTCGGGGAATGGATCTGGACATTTCCATGAGAGAAGCCTGTGGTGGGCCAACTTGAATGTGATGGAGAATCCTGGGTGGAAGCCTCTGAGGGGTGGAAACCAGGAAGAGCGTGCCGTGGTAGCATGTTAAACTAAAACCCTGATGGAGATATCCTGGCTTGGTCATACCTAGGAACTATTGTGCTGGTATCCGGACCTTAGGAATCCCTTGCTTTCCACTCGCTCTCCAATGGGGGGAGACGGCCGAACCACTGGATAGATCGATGCCACTACTGCTAGGCGAGTAGTGTTAGGGAGGTATACGCATGAGGTAGAGCTAACCCCCTTCCAAGATGATCATGGCACCCTCTTCGGGAGCTGTACATGACATGGCGTTCTCTTTGGGAGCGGATACATGATCTCTTCATAGTTTCAGCAATCCAGAGCTGGATGGTAGAGTGGCATCGTTCTATGGTAGTAGGCGCCCGAAATCTTCCTAGATGCGCACGTGCATCGATGATGGCTATCTGGTGGATTAGTGAAACCTCTGCAGAGTGTATGGTTGATCGATCGATACATATGTCGATTCTTCGGCTATGAACCTTTCCTGAGTTTCACATGCACCAGACTAGTGAGTGGAGTGTTCTACCTTCCCCTGAGAGTTGATTCCGGCCGTGAGCCAGGTTGAGGGCTGCGGGACGCTGAGAACGGCCGAGCGGGAGTTGGCCTGGTCGACTTGAGAGTGAGTCTTGATGGTGATGGTGATGGTTGTGATGATGGATCTGGGATGGATGAGATGGTGGGTGGATGTGTGTGTGGTATGGGAATGTGTTAAAACTTGACTTATTATTATAATCTTGATTACTACTTGCATGCCTAGGAAAACCATAGCCAAACTATAGGATCGCCAGATCCCTTGTTTCTTTTTCCACTAATGCTCATCGGTGCTGACCATGGCCTGCACACATCTGGCAGTGTGCAGATTTACCTGCTTCACAGTGATGTTGGATTTAGAAGGTCTCGTGCCTGCGCTCAAGATGGTACATGAAGATCCTTTCGCGAATGTTCTTTTCTTCCGTAGCTGTTCTGGATGCTTCTACTCTGATGAACCGCCTTGTGGCGATGTTATTATAATGTAAGCCCTATTACTGTATTCCTTTATCTAGTTTTGATGTATGGATTTGATTATCAACTATTGTATAATGATATGATAGTACATATTTTCACATTATTATCCGTTCTGCGGATTTTCCCTTAGTGGAAAATTTGAGGTTGTTTCATCCATTCAGGGTTAGCTTGTTGCTTGTACTGATGAGTATCATGTGGGATTGTTACAACTTGTGTATGTCTTGTGTATCGCTTGTTCTAAGGGACAATCAACTATCTTACGCTAGACCAGATTGTTCTAAGGGACAATCAGGCGGTGGGTCCACTGGTTGGGGCCCACCGTCTGTTATCTTCTATCTATAGGGGACCCGTAGTATCCCCTATCGACAGGTAGCTGAGGTCAAACGACTTCCGGGATGGGCTGGCCGGCCTCCTCATTGGGCCAGCTGGCCTGCCACTGTGGCAGGTGGGCCTCCCCTTTGCCGAGTTGTCTTTTGGATGCTTCTAGAGTCTTCTAGTGATGGCTTCCATGTGGAATTGATATCATTTCATTCTGGACTCTAAATATAGCAAATGATATATCCGTTTTGATCGTCTCGATGAGCTATTCGCAATGGTGCACTCCAATTCATCATTTGAGATAGTTTTATTTATTGAAAAATTCAAATAACCTATAAGACAAGTGGGAACACCAAAACTTGTGGAACATTTTAGAATCAAACCCTATACCTATACTTTGTGATTGTTTTCATATCCATTTATGCAATAGTTGATGGTTATATTTAGTTTTTAATGACCGTCAACAGAGGACGGTCGTCGTGGGCGGTAGGGTTCACCGGCAGCTTGAGCCATTGGATGGGAGATCAACGGCTAAAAAAATCATGTGCTGGGAGAGGAAAAAACACCCATGTTTCCGGTAGACATGCTCTATTTTAATATAGGATAGAGGATCTGGATCAGCGGATCGATAACCATAGAACCAAAAGATTCAGTGGTTCGATCCATCCTCTTTCTCCCTTCGTCTGCAAGCACATACAGTGACTACTTCTCCTCTTCCTTTCTTTAGCTTGAGTCCTTGGCGACGTCTTCGCCGGTGTCATTGCACCCGGTGTCTATTTCTTCTCCACTAGCTAGTTAGCTGCTACCCCCGGTGATCTAGTCGAACTCCTTGCTGAGCTTCCTTGCACGCGTCTTCTTAGCTACTGTGTGCACATGCTTGCGGGGAGGTAGCACAGGGGCTGTTGTCGTCGATGAGCTCCGGCTACAGGGCCCACTCCTGCACCGCCACCACCTCCTCGTCGGAGTCACCATCATCGAAAGCATTGTCAACGGAGCCGAGTAAGATGGGCTTGTGGCCGACGGCATGGGCCATCGCCTTTGCCCTGGCATCACGGCATGCGACGGGGAGCTTGTAGATGCAATCCAAAGCCGCCCATGGACGGATGGACGTCCAGTGCGCCTCACACACCCATTCGAGGAGCGACTCAGTGACAGGGACCAGCGGGTCAACATGAACGACGCTGGCGAAGAAGCGCGGTCTCGGCAAGCCGCTGCTGCAAAACCGGCTGTGCCATCACCTTGCCGATCTCCCTCCTCTCAGTTGTGGATATGTCGCTGTCGGGAGATTTTTAATGGCCGCAGACACGAGATAAGATAACCGAAGTGAATGAATGGAGCGATCCGTGAAATCCATTGGAGCCCCAGAGGGTCAGCCGCTAATAGAATGGAGTAACGGGTGCTCCTATACTAATTAGATGGATCGGTGGATCAACCATGGTTCGCTTCGTGGATCAAACATCCCCATCTTTAGTTTTGGGTGTGTACACGCTGACGGGTTGGCTTCGCTAATTTCAGTGCATGCGAGTGGGCTGGGCTAGGTGCGCCAAAATAAGCAATCAATTGACTCTATGATGTGTTTTTAGCGACTGATTGTCTGAGGTAAACGGAAAAATATATGTAGCGACCGATGTACTGTCGGTACAAGTAAAAAAGTGACCGATGATCTGCTATAAATTTATACCGACTGATTGTTGGATATTAATATTACGTTTTAGCGACCGTTGTCCGATGCTACAGATTGGCTGTGGTATAGTAATTTTACTTCTAATTTGAATTTAGATACAGATATCGACATTGACGTAAATAAATCTATACACAAATATTCAAATATATATAATATTTTTCAAAATAAACTAAAAAAATATAGAAGGAAAAGGGAGGCTGCACAACGGAAAAGAAAGAAAGGGACCGAAAAGATGGAAGGGGAGGCTCGCTAGCTCTGCAGCCTTCCGTGACAAGGGGATTTACATTATTTTTTCTTTTAGTTACTTTCCTAAATTATTTAATGGCTTAGGAACCATAGCGTTCCCCTAAAATACATACGATCAAACCTTTGAAACTTTAACGGTCAATCAATAGCTTTTAATATATTTTTTGAAACCTAAAATATTTCATAATCACAAATTTTTGTTAGATGTTATTTATTATTCTTTTCTCGTAGAAAGCCATTCGTTGGAGCTATGCCTTGAAGACCACAAAAGCCAACAGCATCAGGGTAGTACTTTACAAATATTTATTATCAAATCACTCATTTTGCTCATCAAATTAGGAATTAAATTTAGTATATAATAATAAAATTATATAAATTTGCTACCACTCCACACTGTTCCTTGGATTTCTTGCTCAACTTAGAATCGGTTACGCAGACCTCCTGAATACTACATGGCCCCCCTAAGGTACGGGCCTATTATAGTTATGTGTCCACCATGAGCCGTATTAGAACTGTAGCACAACATTATGTCTCTTGATAAAATACCAACACTATGCTTATGCCTCCACAATCTCCTTTTGGAAACCTAGTTTTTCTCTCGATCACGCAAAATATTTACGTGTCTTTGTATTACAAGGGGCTGACTTAATGATTTCAACAAAGCCCATGCCCTCCCCAACACGACACAACGTTAGCCTATTACTGGCTGTAGGAGTGCCTGGGGCCGGCCTGCACCCACTGCTCGGCTTGGTGTTTAATGACCGCAAGCAGAGCAGGGATTTGAGTGTTTGTGCCGCGGAAGCACCTTGCATTGACATTCATTTGTTTAATGTTCGTATTAATTAAGTGACCACGTACCATGT
>CM041632.1:50249594-50265810 GCA_023333625.1 Bothriochloa decipiens
GCCTCTGCACTTTGCAGCATCATGGGATATCAAGAAAAGGGCCGGGTTACAGAGTGATATTAGCAGAAGAGCCCAGCCACTATTAGATGCTTCGCCTCTGCCCTTTGCAGCATCATTGGATATCAGTGATATTAGCAGAGGGGCCGAGCTACTATTAGATGCTTACGAGTCTTCGGCATATCAGCCCGACAAGACCGGATCATTCCCCATACATGTGGCAGCTCTGGGGAACAACCTTGCCGTCGTCGATTTGTTGCTGGAAAAGTGCCCCGGCTGTGCCCAACTACGAGACGCCCAGGGCAGGACACTCCTCCACATTGCTGTCTCCAAGGACTACTGTCGCTTAGTTGGGCATATTATAAACCGCCTTTTAGGCAAGGGCGTATGTCAGATGCAGAGGTTTGCATCGATCCTGAATATGCAGGACAAGGAAGGCAACTCCGCACTACACTTTGCTGCCGCAAATGGGGGACCTGGGACTATGCGTCCTCTGATTCGGAGAAAGGAAGTTCAGTTAATGAGAGAGTATTAGGGTTTGGATAATACTCAGATTACCATCAATTGACATCAATCAGTGATTACATATAGGCCATTAGGAGAGCCACTAGGGGCAGGCCCATGGGCCGTATATCTACTGTCTAACACACCCCCACAGTCTGAACTAGGAGCACAACGAACATTAAGACTGGACTTAAACTCTGTGAACACTGATGTCGGTAGTCCCTTGGTGAAGATGTCAGCATACTGCGAAGTGGTAGGGACATGCAGCACACGAACTTCGCCAAGAGCGACTCGCTCACGAACAAAGTGAAGATCAATCTCGACATGTTTAGTACGCTGGTGCTGGACTGGATTGGTGGAGAGGTAAACAGCACTGATGTTGTCACAATAGACAATAGTAGCTCTGCGGAGAGGGCAGCGAAGCTCACCAAGCAACTGACGCAGCCAACAAGCCTCTGCAACACCATTTGCCACGCCGCGATACTCAGCCTCAGCACTCGAACGGGATACTGTTGCCTGACGCTTGGAGGACCATGAAATAAGGTTGTCACCAAGGAACACGGCATACCTGGAGGTGGAGCGGCGAGTATCTAGACATCCTGCCCAGTCTGCATCAGAGTACACTATAAGAGTGAGTGGTGCACTTCAAAAAATGTGAAGGCCGAAATCCTGACTGCCCTGCAAGTATCTGAGAATTCGCTTCATAGCAGTAAGGTGCGGTTCTCTGGGGTCATGCATGAACAAACACACTTGCTGCACGGCGAAAGCAATATCTGGACGAGTAAAAGTGAGGTACTGCAAAGCTCCAGCAATGCTACGATAGTAGGTAGCATCCGTCACGGGTGTACCATCAGCCGACAATTTGGAGTGTGTCTCCACAGGAGTGCTACAAGGCTTGCAGTCACCCATGCCCGCCCTGTCCAGAATATCCAAAAGATACTGACATTGGGAGAGAAACAGGCAATCATCACGGCGCTCAACTGAAATGCCCTCCAATCGAAGTGAGAAAAGTAGCAAACCGAGTGCGCCAAGAGCGAGGAGCCTGCTTGAGCCCATACAGAGATCGGTTGAGGCGGCAAACATGATCCGGATGGGACGAGTCAATGAACCCCGAAGGCTGAGAACAGTACACCGTCTCTGTAAGATGACCATGGAGGAAGGCATTCTTGACATCAAGCTGGTGCATGGGCCAGGAGCGAGAGAGAGCCAGGCTGAGAACCACACGAACAGTAGCAGGCTTCACAACCGGGCTGAAAGTCTCATCATAATCAATACCAGGACGCTGAGTAAAACCATGCAGAACCCAACGAGCCTTGTAATGATCAAGAGTACCATCTGCCAAGAACTTATGCCGAAAAACCCATTTACCAGTGACGATGTTGACGCCGGGAGGTCGAGGCACTAGAGACCAGGTGTCGTTGGCCTTGAGGGCATCGAACTCAGACTGCATGGCAGCACGCCAATTTGGGTCAACAAGTGCAGACTGAATGGACCTCGGTAGTGGAGAGAGAGCAGTAGCACTGAGGTTGAGGCGATCGACCGGTTGAATGAAACCAGACTTCCCCCGAGTGCGCATACTGTGGTCGTTTGCCACCGGCGTGATGGCGAGTGGCACTGTGGAGGTAGTGCGCCGGGTACCACTGGCAACAACCTGCGGAGCAGGGCAGCGGTACCAGGCGGAGCTTGGGCGCTACTGGCAGTGACCTGGGGCGATGAATCCCCAGGGGCAGCAGCGCCGGAGCTACCGGGGGCATCGTGAGTGCCGCTGGTGGCGACGGGAGTGCCATTGGCGCTACTGGCAGTGGCCTGGGACGGTATGTCTGCAGGGGCAGCAGCGCCAGGGGCAACGTCAGCGGTGATCAGGGTACCTGCAGCAGTGGCACGAGGCCCAATAGGCAAAGGGACAGTATCCTCATCGCTCAAAAAGGTTAGAGTGCTAGGATCAACAGGCGATGTGGACATGTTGGCGAAAGGAAAAGAGGACTCATCAAAAACAACATGTCTAGACACAATGATCCTATTGGAGTGGAGATCAAGACACCGATAACCTTTATGATCCTCGGAATACCCGAAAAAACACAAAGAGCGGAGCGAGGTGAGAACTTGTCGCTGGCGATGGAGGACAGGTTAGGATAACAGGCGCATCCAAACACACGGAGATGATCATAGGATGGTGGTGTGCCATAGAGCGCGAGATATGGCGTGCGGCCAGCTAGTGTTTTGGTGGGATGATGGTTGAGGAGATATGTGGCAGTGTGGAGCGTGTCAGCCCAGTAAACAGGGGGTAAGCTAGCCTGAAAAAGAAGAGAACGAATAATATTATTAATCGTTCGAAGAATGCGCTCGGCACAACCGTTTTGCTGGGAAGTGTAGGGACACGACATGCGGAGGATGACGCCATGGGCGAGGAGGAACGTGCGGGCCGAGGAGTTGTCAAACTTGCGGCCGTTGTCGCACTGGACAGCCTTAATGGAGGCGCCAAACTAAGTACACGCAAAGGCAAAAAAATGGGACAGCGTCTCAAACGTTTCAGATTTGAGATGAAGAGGAAATGTCCAAGCATAATGAGTGCAATCATCCAAAATAACAAGATAATATTTATACCCCGAAGCACTCAAAAAAGGAGACGTCCAAAGATCACAATGAATAAGATCAAAAGGTTTTGATGCACGACTGGAAGACAAGCTGAAAGGTAGGCGTACATGACGTCCTAATTGACAAGCATGACATAAAGGTTCAGTGGGGCACTTATTACATGAAATGACATTGGAGCTAATAAGCTTGGACAAAGCATCAGACCCTAGGTGACCTAGACGATGATGCCATAGGGTAGACGTGGCTGCAGTGGCGACGAGAGTAGTGGTGCTGGTGGCAGGTGCAACGAAGAACGGGTAGAGGTCACCCGAACTATTACATCTGGCGATCACGCTCCAGGTTTGAAGATACTTCACAGAAAGACCGAACGGATCAAACTCAATGGAACAGTTGTTATCAGTGGTAAAGCGGCGAACGGAAATCAAGTTCTTAATAATGCCAGGAGCAACAAGAACATTAGAAAGAACTAGTGGCCGACGCGGTGTAATAAAGGAGGATGATCCGACGGATGTAACAGGGAGTGATGCACCGTTACCGACAATGATAGAGGAAGGATAGGAGGGTGAGGAACAGGAGGAGGTGAGTATACCAGCGGTGTTTGTCATATGGGAGCCTGCCCCCGAATCGAGGTACCACTCGTTCGAAGGAGAGGGTACGTTGAGCGACATGGTGCTGAAGTTGTCGATGAGGGAGCCTTGGTTCCAGGACCCGCCAGCCATGGGAGTCCATGGAGCTTGTTGCTGCTGTTGCTGCGCCATCGGTGAAGAGGGCACGCCCCCATAGCCAAAGCCGGGTGGAGCACCGTGCGCCCCCTGCGGCAACAGGTAGGGCACCTGCTGTGACACGTAGGGGAGCAGCTGTTGCTGCACGTGGAAGGCGGCTGGCGGGGGCGGCTGCTGAGGACGATGCACGACGCCACCGTTGCCGTAGGGGTACGGCCAGAGCTGGAGCGTGCCAGCCCATGGGTTGGGGATCGGGTTCAGCGGCGGTGGAGGTCCAGGCCGAGGACCGCCCCCTGAACCCCCCGCACCGGTGCTCTGCCCGCGGGAAACGCCGGACGTGCCGTTGTTCTTGTTCTTGCCATGGCGATGGTTGTTGTTGCGCGGACCGTCGGTGGTGCCGCTGGACGGGGTAAAGGCGCGCCCCTGGCCGCCGCCCGACTGCCCACCGGAGGGTTGCTGAGGTGCACCGTCGCCGGACGTGTAGAGGGCGGGTGGGGGGGAGACGGATCATCGGCAGCCGCATCCTTGAGATCGACTTCCTCAAGGAGCAGTAGATTCCGCGCCTCGTTGAACGTAGGGAAGGGGCGCTGGAGCTTCAGATGCGACATCATATGGCGGAAGGTGCCGTTGAGGCCGCGGATCAGCGTCATCATCAACGTGCGATCGCCGACGGGATCGCCAAATTCAGCGAGGGCGCTTGCCATCGTCTCCAACCGACGGCAGTAGGCGGTGATGGTGAGGGCGCCCTGCTTGAAGTTCCGGAACTCGGCGGAGAGGAGGAGGGCGCGTGATTCACGCTGCCCTAGGAATTCGTCGTCGAGGGCAAGCCAGGCGACGCGAGCGGAGGGCTCCTTGAGCATGACCTGCTGCTGTAGATTGGCGTTGATGGTGATGTAGATCCACGACAGCACGGTGCAATACATCTGCGCCCAAGCAGATCGCGTGGGGTGGGCGTCGGCGGACAGCACGTGGTCGGTGAGTGCGTACTTGCCGAGGACGACGAGGAAGACCTTGCGCCAATGATCGTAGTTGTTGGCGACGCGATCGAGGGTGATGGGGATCAGGACCTTGATGTTGACGACGGCGAGGGCCTGGGCATGGACAGCGGCATGCTTGGCCTCGAGCGCGTCAAGGGCGGCCTCACGATCTGCGGCGGCCGTGGCGTCGGCGGCCGTGGCGTCGGCGGCCGCCAGACGCTGGCGCTCCGCCTCGGCGCGCTGGGCATCGTCGTCGGCCATGGGTGTGGAAGGGAGAAGGGAGCCGGCGAGAGACTCTCGGCGGCGGCGCGGGAAACGCCGGCGAGGGGCACTGCGGCGGCGGCTCTAGCGGAAGCTGGAGGATCGGTAACCGATCGTTGATACCATAAGAGAGTATTAGGGTTTGGATAATACTCAGATTACCATCAATTGACATCAATCAGTGATTACATATAGGCCATTAGGAGAGCCACTAGGGGCAGGCCCATGGGCCGTATATCTACTGTCTAACAGTTAAATTTACAAAATAACCAAGGCCGAACACCGCTGGATCTTGCACATAGCAGGACGTCCCCAGGGGTTTTCTTTGGATTGGTACGTACTATTATTTTTTAGAAAGATTAATATATTTATTATCTTCAGGTATGCATGCATGTGTATGTGTCTATACTGTGTTTTGGAATAAAGAAGAAATTTTTATATATTTTACAGGATCCAAATAATAGGGTGTACAAGATGCTAATGGTTGCTGGTTCTAGATTTGGCGTTCGCCGACGTGGTGAGGAGCCCCCTATACTAAATAAAGAGAAGGAGGCAGAGACAATCAAAGAGTCCACAACTATCGTTGGCGTTGTTTCAGTGCTGATCATAACGGTTTCATTCGCCGCAGCTTTCCAGTCACCTGGAGGATACAGCACGACGGATGACAAACGGGCAGGTACACCAGAACTCGCCAAGCTCTACTCCTTCCAGGCATTCGTCGGGGCAAACAACCTAGCGACTCTGTGCTCCGGCATGGCCACCCTCAGCCTCATGTACGCCGGAGTGAGCACCGTCGACATACGCACACGCGTGAGGGGTTTCGTCATATCCGTCTTCTTCCTCAAGAGCGCAGCCCGGTGCCTCGCCGGCGCGTTCGTGTTCGGCACATATGCTGTGCTGGCTCCTGTAGCCCACGTAGTTGCTTTCCTCACATGGCTGTTCTCCTTCTTCATGCTGGTTGACATTGCTTGGTTCACATGTGCAGTATGCGCGGATCAGCTAGCTCTTCTTCGCAGGCTGGGTCTGAAAGCATGCTTCAGTTTCGCGTATTCCCTCGTGGCCGTCCCCCTCGTGCAGCTGTGGCCGTATGTCGTCATTGCCGGCTTCATCGCATATCTCAAGGTCCATGACCATGGGATACATTGATCCGCAGACGACCCGGCCATCTTGATAAGCAGACCAAACCGATCAATTTAAGTTGTTTATTTGAACGGTACTGTTTTCGGTTCATCCGATAGTGATACCAACTGTTGTTTTCAAAATAGCATCTATAAACTATGCTTTGATTGCTTAATACATCCAGCGAGATTTTCTTAACAGTTATTTATGCGCATCAAGATGATTTTTGGGGCTCACCACAAATTGTTTGCATATGCTCCGATAAAGAGAGGCTAAAGACTAATATGGGTATGACCAAATCGTGGGCAATACCAAAACGTTTGCAGTGTTGTGTTTGGACTGTATACTTGCCATATCTTGCCGAACCGTCCAACTTTTTGTATCGATTGTGTGACATGTGGGCTCCACATATCATTATATTTTTTATGTGGAGATGTAGTCAACATATATCTTGTTTTGATTGTCAAGACTGTAAATATGCAAACGGATTCTCAAATAGATAAGCCGTTTAGGAGATTTTAGGGCTTGGATATTGGTAATCTACCTTTGTTGGGTTCCGCGTAGCCATTCTTTTCATGCGACGTTGCTTCTAGGAGCCGGCAGCGGCTGCCCAATCCTAGGCGAGCATTTTGCTCGCCAAGGATTCTCGTCCGTGCCACAGTGTAGTTAACTTGGCGCGCGTTGGCACGCTAAATTACCGCTAGCGAATCAAACAGTCCAATTTTCAAGGGCACGCTAAATTTTTTTATTTGGCCACGTTGGTAACAAACAAAAACGTGCCCTATATGCTTCAAAAGGAGACTGACAAGATTGGATTTAAACTTTATCTTTTGATCGTGTAGGTTATTTATTTACATTTTATTGGTTACGTGCCGTGTGTTGCAACGGACATAAAACATTTCCACGATGTAGTATGTATATATATATATATATATACGCGCTAATTAGTCCCCACGGAGCAGTACCCGACCTCATTCCCCACCCGCAGTCCCGCATGCGGGAATCAAGCCTGCTCAGTCCGCCTGGCCACCTACGGTTGTTTCCCATCCCATTATTTTTTTTTCTTTTTCAATCGGATGCATTTTTTTTTACCCCAAGCAGTTGTATTTCTTGACTGGATTTTTTTAGGTAGTCACGACGCACTTGTGGTGCCAATAATTGATAATTTTTTTATGTTTTTAATAATTATAAATTTTCGTCCTTCCTCTGATGGTTCACAACTCCCAATAAATGGTCACGTAACTTCGTACAGCTATTTTATCGTTAGTATGGTGAATCAAAACGGCATATTTGCCAACACAAAAAAAAAATATCGTTTCACAGGATCATATAGAAATTTTTTTCAACTAGATCCAAACAAACAAAATGATAAATACTATTTTAATTAGTTCTTTTTTACCACTAGACATGCACATACGTCACATATGTTTATTAAAACCGTATCACAATGTGAAATTCATATATATGACAAATATAACGTATTTGCACCAGATGTTGGGAAAATGTACATGTAGAACATTTTGCTAAAAAAAAGAGCCCACGCAAAGCATATACATAGTATAATGATCGCCCAATGTTGTGCAACGTAATGGCCACATGTAAACCATCTATAGAGTTATAGTTACTAGGCAGAACACCACTGTCCATGCCAGGTTCTTATGGTGCGCTTGTGCCTCAGCCCTCAGGTCGTGTATAGCACACACATTCTTTGCAATTATGTTTGCCTTTCTTATCTTATCACCGTTTGCTTGATCACATCATTTGCTTGATAGCCTCATTGTAGAGCTTAACAAACAATATGCAAAACAAAAAAAAGAAAGAACAAGGTTATACAGTTTTTTTTTTACCAAAAAAAATGAAAAGGTTATACAGTGAGCCCTTCGGTTAGCAAAATAGGATTGTACATAGACCCCTTTAACTATGACCATGTCGAATGTTTCATTAGAACAGAAAGAATGTCCCTGAACATGACAAAAATCAGCACAACCAAGAATTCCAATTAATTCAAGAACTCACAATATTTTGATTACTAATTACTAGACCTACATCAAAATGTTCAAGGTACCAAAAGGAAAATACTTAGATTTATTCTATAACAGAATAATCATATTGGCCCTTTCCTGCCCACATTCATTAGTGCAAAGCTACCGGCCATAGTGCAAATTCAATTCTTGAGTGCATTATATGACTAGCAAACTAGCTTGGTTCCTAGGGTTTAACAAACAAAAAAACATCTATTGATATTTGAAATGTATATATGTGCAATGCCTTTTGTGGCAAGCTATTGTGCTACTACTAAAAAGGAATAAGGCCTTATAAGTACCTTGCGTGAGATTGTTGATTTCCACTTAAGTACATGTGCAATGTATATATGAAAAAATTATAGAAAAAGTTAGTATATCACTGCTAGACATTTGAACAAACATTTGACATGCAAGTTGTTAAACACAAAATATTTGGCTAGTGGTTTTAGGAGAAAATGGATCTCAATACTGAAATGCACGAAAACCATTGCATGGTCCAGTTGGCTAGGGGTTTTAGGAGCAATACTGAAATGAAAGGAGTGTGTGCAGCAAATGTTTACACAGCACTTGGTCATGCACTAGACAAGTATATAGAATTGCAATTATGAAAGGTAATCATACAATTATATACTGATAGTGCATATGAAAGGTAATCATACAATTATTTCCAGGCCGGTTGATGAGGGTGTTTAGACTGAGAAATGCAGTTCTCTCCATTCACAATATATAGAATTGCAATAGTTGCAAAGTTTGACAGTGCAAATTGCTTGTGCCAGATCTCTCCATTATTCAATTCATTTGGACTCTCAACAGCATGAACCAATATTGAGCAGCAAAGAACAATTTCCACACTAGAAATAATCAAACAAAATAGGAGTAATTTCAGTCCGTACTTATTTACTTATTTCCTATAAGAAATATGTGCTACTTTAAGTTTAATTGTGTGGTGCTCTTTTATTATTCATTAATTAATCCTGCATACATCTATTAGAGTTCTGAAAATTGAACATATGTGTACAGATAAATATACCATCTAAGCTTGAACATACTAAGCGCGTGCTTCTTAGTTGCCTAAACATGCCATGCCAAAGACGCGGCGTCGCCTAATGACTAACGTTTGGCGCAGGATTTAGGGGTCAAACTTTGGCGAGTGTGGCATAGAAAATGAACTAGCATGTTGTGCTTTCGCTACAGCAGGCCACAAACACGGAAATGAACCAAAGTGCTACCGCAAGTTAGGTGCAGCCGCTCAAGATTGATAAAATCAAAGCCAAATTTTATGCCTGGTGGAGACAGCAATCAGTCCAAACAAGTGCAGAGCAATATTCGGTATTACCTTTTTTGTGCTAGCGACACGCCATTGTTGCTGATGGATTGCAGATGAAGGCAACATCTCCTGCTGGTGGAAGAAGGCTAACTAAATTAGCAAAAACATCCATAACTAGTGTTAATGATTTGGAAGCTAAAGAAGCCATAATAAATTAATGTGTAAAATTGGAAAATTAGCAAGGCTGAAAAGGAAGCTAATTTAATGGAAACAGATGCAAAATGTATGCTCTTGTTTTCAAGCATAATTAGCCACAAAAACAAATTAGGATAGTAGAAGAAACTACCTATGTGAGCAAATCATTGGAAGTAGTAGCTGGAGGAGGATGCTTTGATGGCGAGCAACTGGGATCTGCACAAAAAGCAAAGGCAGAGAGAAAGAGGGTAAACAACACTGATGAAACTGTTAGCTCTAATCAGGAAGCATAATTAATAAATATTCAGAGTAAAGTGGATTTTGAAAACAAGATGGAAATCTATGGGATCATCTCATGGCACCAAACCAATATAATCTTAGAAGAATGTCTATGTCTATTTCAAAAGTGAAACATTCTCACTATTATTTTCAAAGAGTTTGCATCACTCACATAATTCTGCATCAAGTGTTGCCTTCATTCTAAAAAAGTCTTCATGAGTACCTGGAAAAACAGATATGGAAACATGCTGTGATCTCATAAGAATACTGCTGGACTGGATAAAGAAACACTAAACTACATGCAAACCAACCCTGAAATTCACAATCTACAAGATAAGCCTGAAATTAGCCTAATCTAAATCCAAAAAAAAGTAAGAAGGATTGTGCATGCCTCATCGGGATCTTGCTCGGTCAAGGCTGCTTGTGAGGGAAGCACCATGCAGCAGCTCAGTGAGCAAAGAATTACTGAATCTAATTTTTGGACTGGAATAATCAATTTTCTTAACGCGGAAATCCTATGTGCACACAGTTTGCTTCGTGAGGTGGAGCAGCTAGGTAAGTTAAAATTGCCTACAAGATCTTCAAACTAAATATGAAATGTAAATCCAATTTGGTCAAGAGGAGCCTCTGGGCCAGAATTGGAAGATGAGAATTAACTCAGTTAGTTTTAGTTACACAAATATCACTGATTGGTGGCTGCAATTTTGGAAGAAAACACAGACAGAAGAAAACACCAAAAGGGAAGAGCAGCATTCGGGTTCTTGAAATGACTGTCAGGCATGGCTAGCATGGGCAGGTTGACACGGAGCAGGCCAGCATCTAATGGTAGTGCCCAAGCTTTGCGAACACTTAGCACATGCTGCCACAGACCGTCTCCGACAACGACAAGGCAAGGTGCCACCGTCATCTTCATTAAGGATGCAAAAAGCAGGGCAGAGCTCAGCCTAAATTTAGATGGGGTAGAACATGAAAACATAACTAATATTATAAAAGAAAAATCACATACGCATATCACATTCTCATTGATAGCCCACATGAATGGATAATATATGACAAATTAATCTCTTAATGAATGAATATGGTACCTACTAATAAAAAGCAGTAGACCATAGAAAGGATACAGCGCCTTCATATAATTCATTAATTCACATACACCAATTGACTAAGATTCAACTATCTAAGAGCTAATAAACCAGTAAATTCAAAGAACAAATCAATTATTGTATGATACGTGATATAATACATTTACACAGCAATGAAAAGATATAGAACGACATAGCACTAGGCATTTCGAGGTGTAACAACAAACTGGTAAATCATAAAATCAATTGCAGTTACATATATTATACTAATAGGGATTTTTTTGGCAATTTCCCCTACACAGAGGAAGACAAAAAATTTATAAAAAAAATCCAATATAGTCACAATGTTGACATCCCAACAGATCGGGGCAAAAAGAGAGTAGCGGGGTGGGAAAGGGAGATCGAGCTTGCATCTTCGTGCAAATAGATTCCAGATCAATTAGCAAAGAAGATCAGAAACACACAATCTTCTTCGGTTTGCATCTTCGTGCAAAAAGATTTCAGGCTAATGAGCAAAGAAGATTAGAAAATACAATCTTCTTTAGGTCTTTAATCGAGACACAACAGGGGAAAGTCAGGTTTGAAATTGTGGGATTTACTAAGAAAACACACGTACTGCCTGGAATACAAAGATACTACTTGCAGTGACGGAGTTAGAGGAGAACCCGACTCTAGGGGCTCGCCGTACACTGCCCAGGAGCCAACCCTGCGGCAGAAAAGCGGTCCCATGTGTGAGGCGAAGCTGCCATAGAGCGACATGGCGACCGTGCCCAATGCCGCGGCGGACGACGACGTCCGTGGCCCATCCAGAGGCGAGGATGGCGCCATCAATATTGATAAATATCAGTAGGATCTGGATGGAGGTAGGAAGGAATCGAGCTACGGAGGAGGAAAGGACAAACCTTGCCGATCTGCACGGTCCTCATCCTGCTCAAATATCGCAAGGGGGCGTGGTGGCTCGGCCTCCTGCCTGCTGGCACTAGGATCTGAGGGGGCCGGCCTCCTGACTGCCGGGCCGACCACCTTGCGACGACAGGAAGCGCCAAATCAAAGGCCAGTGCGACGATAAGGGCAAGGGGAGGAGCTGCCAATAACTGGGAGGCGAGG
Source organism: Bothriochloa decipiens (assembly GCA_023333625.1). Lineage (NCBI taxonomy): Eukaryota > Viridiplantae > Streptophyta > Magnoliopsida > Poales > Poaceae > Bothriochloa > Bothriochloa decipiens. The sequence continues at coordinate 50,261,724 of CM041632.1, forward strand.
TAGAGGTTGCCGAGAGGGTAGAGCGTGGAGCCGTCGGAGACCACGCGGCAGAGGAGACTGTGTCACATCGTCGTTGCCGGAGGACGAGAGAGGAGGGGCGACATGGCTGGATCTGCTTTGCAGGGGCTCTCTGGCGCCGCCACCGGTGGGGGACAGGACATCGTCGCCGCTGCTGGTCGGAAAGGGGAGGGCCCCGCCACCACCGGTCGGGGAAGAGTCAAGGGCGCCCCGCCGCAGATCGGGCAAGGGGCGGGGCCGCACCACCGGTCGGGGAAGGGACGGGCCGCGCTGCCGCTGGTGGTGGAAGGGACGGGCCGCGCTGCCGCTGCTGGTGGAGCGCAGTCGGTTCCTCCGCCTCGGTGCGCGACGTCGTACGAAAACTGCAGCTGCCCACGACTCCTCCAGGAGCTGATGAGAGAAAAAAAACCACCTAGGTGGGCCGTGGGCCGTAGAAGTAGCGAGGCCGGATGGGATGCGGGTGGTTGGGTTCCGTCGGACCGACTAGCATGCGCGTGGGGGTTTGGGCGGCGACGGACCAACGCTCTAAACGGGCTCGGGTACTGATTATTAATCAGTCGCCTGGGTAATTTATATCATAACTATATAAATACACACACACGTTCGGTGAAAGACATACACTGCTAGGAAATAACGAGCAAATGAAACAACTAAAATTCGATATTAAGAGGTACATTTTGGAACCATCTAAATTCTGATACACGCCAGAATTTTCTGTATAACCTTAGGAGGCCACCACAGGCCTGCAACTTGAGGATTTAAATGCATAACTTTAGGTATGTTATCCTCCTCGTAGCATCAATCAGGCCAGACAACCACGAAGAGCATTTGTAGTGCCTTATAGAAAACCAAGAAAATTTATTTCTATCAAAATTGAAAGCACCTCCCAGGTACTTCTGGTACATGAACTCAGACAACCAGAAAAGCTAAAGCTCAACGAAACTCTTTAATCCCAGAAATAGATGGCAGAAGAATTCAACGAAGCTCCACTCTTGGGGCTGACAACCAGATTGCTTTTTCCAAAAGAGATGAAGAGCAATAACAACTAGAAGAGCTAGCAGACATGCGATGGAAACTGAGGCGACTTCAGTAGGCAAAGGAGAAACAAAATGCCTTGGCAACTTCGCAAGAAGGACAGGAGAGGCTCAGAGACGAGCTAGCCAAAGCAAAAGCTCAGTTATCCAGCTTAGAGGAGGAGCTCAATCTTAGCGACAATTTTTGAAATGGACTTTGATAATCCTCAGAGATCACTTCCTCGAAGCACCTTCGCAGGAATGGCAAGTAGGCCTCCAATGGCTAATCATGCGGGGTGGCTCCGGATCACAGCACAACATATCAGTTTTGTGAACAAGAGCAACTAACAGAAGCTGCCCTCTTTCAGATGGATGACAGCTCACCCCATGGCCTCCATCTTACAAACCAATCCCACTTCCAAGTTATGATGGGCGTTATGAGTTATGACCCCAAGTCCCCCAAACCATTCTTAATGAGTTACGAAGCTGCCATATCTTCAGCTAGAGGAGATGATTTTTTTTAGCTGAGTCATTCACCAACACAGCCGAAGGTCCCGCACTCGCATGGTTCTTGAACCTCAAGGCTCAAGCCAGGAGCACTATATTCTTGGGAGAATTTCAGGGACAAACTGCTAGCAAATTATCAAGGCTTTCAGCAACCTTCGTTGACACAAGACCTATTCAAGTGCAGCCAAAAGAACAACGAACCATTACAAAGTGTTGTCAAAAAAAAAAAAAACGAACCATTACAAAGTAATTTCATCGAGGGGTTTACATAGAAAACAAAGGACAGATACCGGAGGTACCCGATAGGGTGGCAATCTTATTAGCTAAGCAAGGCCTGAGAACGGGGCCCATGTGCAGCCCATCTGGATAGAGAACCAATCGAGACATTAGAAGAGTTGTACAAAGTGTCTGACAAATTTAGCAAGTCTAATGCTAACCATCGCAAGAAAAGAGAGGAAGAAAATCGGGAGCGACAGCGGTGTAGGCTCCGCAACATTCATTCAGGGGCAAGATAACTGGGACAACAAAAGCCCAAAGCTCCTGCTTACAAACAACCAAGATTCAAAAATGAAGCTCAGCATAGGTATATGTTTCAGACCGAATGTGATAATTCAAAAGACGATCAATTTGACACCAAACTCGAGAGAAATCAGCACCCAAGCCAGGGGGTAGAACAACCAGGGGACATTGCAGAGGTAGAGCAACTTTGCGCCCTTCTAACACTGGAAGCTGTTCAGAACCCAAAAATTGGTACTTGAAGGACCGAAAACGACGACCAGAGGGGGATGAATAAAGCCGTAAATTTCTTTCGAAATATTTAGCTGCTGTCCCAAGTTCACCGCCAAGAACAAGACACAACAACCGTTCCTAAATCTAAAATACCCAAGCCAACTGGTGATGAGAGTACATAGACCAACGCAAAAGACGGAACACGAATCAGAGCTCAAACTACCAAACTGCGGACAAAGCAGAGAGAGCAGGAATTATAGACCAGAAATTCGACCGGCAATTCAAGCAGCTTGATCCAGAAATTCACCTAGATAAATCAGACGGGAGAGAGAGAACCAGCGCACTCATTTTACCAGCGAGAACTGGATAACATCACAGCACCTTGCAAATCGTGAGTAGTATTCCAAACAAAATGAAACAAAACAATGCTCTAATGATGAGCCATTGATTGCCTGGAGTAAATCACGTAGCAAGAACAAAGCTTCTGACCAATCAAACTCTGAAGGAGGCAAGCACGGGCTGCTGCACTTGCTGCTCAAATGCTATCTGCGAGTTGCTTCTGCTGCTACTGGATTCCCCACACACGTGTCTGAAGCAGGAACTGCACCGCACCTGCTGCACTCGCTCGGCCAGGGGCTGCTCTGGACCGAACCTGCAGTCACCGATGCCCTACGGAATGAGGAGGTGCTGCACTCTAACACAAACAACAAACAAACAGACTGACGGAAACTCGAAACCAAAGAAGAACGCAGACGACAGGGCTGCTCACCGTGTGCGAACTCTGGGGAACGCAGAAGGCGCGGCCTGCCGAGGCTTCGGACAAGGAGCGCTCAGCTCTGTGCCCCACCTGTGCCGTTCAGCAACTGGAGCCAAACGCCGAAGTGCTTCAACGGAAGCCCAGCACAATAATCTGGCAATTGCAACTCTGAATCCTATGCCTCAAGAGCAGGTTGTTTTTGACACGATTAGAGATGTCTTGGTTGATTTCCTTTCTGTGCAGCATCATATTACTTTTGAAACCATCCAGCCATGTCCTTTTGGGCAGCCTTATGTGAAGTTCACTTATATGCATAAGAGGGATATCTTGATTCAGAATAGTCCAATTCCATATGGCAATGGTTCTATATCCTTTATTCCCCATGATCGAGCTTGGAACAATAGAACTACTGTGATGACTCATGAGGTCTAGATAGCTATGATTGGGTTAAACTTGGACCTTTGGAATCATGCTTTCGTTGAAAAAGCTGTCTCTGAGTTTGGTAGATTGATTGTTTGGGAAGAGGACTAGCAGAACATGGCGCGTGTTTATGTCAAGGCCAGGGTTTGTGGGCTTGATGCCATCCCATGGTTCTTCACTTTCTCTGAAGGTCAGGATCCCTTGTCTGAAGGGTGTCAGTGCAATGTGAGATTTTCCAAGCCACACTTCTGGGTGTCATGCCTCAGGATGAAGACATCCCACCTGGGCCAGATGAAGGTGATGATGGATTCTAGCCCAACAACTTTGATTATTTTGGGTTTGGGCAACCTGGTTTGGGTCCTGACTTTCAGCCTCCTGCGCCTGTCAATCAGTTTAACCCTTTTGCTGCCAACAACCCTATGCAGCACAACTTACATAATCTAGGTTGTGGCATTTGGCCCATTCATCAAACTTTGATCCAGAGCCCATCCCTGCTGATGATGTTAATGAACCGGTTCCACAGCTTGTACCTATTCTTAATGAGGTGCAAATGGAAGAGCCAGTCTAGGTTGCTGTCCAACAACCAAAAGAAATAGTGATCAATGTTGAGGGTCAGCAGGAGAATGCAGTCAATGCGGAAGTT
>CM041632.1:50265820-50295556 GCA_023333625.1 Bothriochloa decipiens
TGATCAATGTTGAGGGTCAGCAGGAGAATGCAGTCAATGCGGAAGTTGAGGGGCAAGTTTTGGCCATGGATGACCTTACTGATGCATCAGATAATGAGCCTGAACAACCTCTGCTACCCATAGCACCTATGGAGATTTTACCTTTTCCCAACTTTGAGAACCTGCATCCTGTCATTCCCTGCCTGAGGATGAAATCCAAGTTGAAGATCTTCTAGGGTTCCTTAATGATCCAGTCAATAGTCCTGCTCAACTTTTTGAGGATAACATAAATGTTGGTTTTGCTAGAATTTTGCAGCCTGATGTTGATCTTGTTCTCAACAACTAGGTGGATCTAAGTCCTGCTCTAAAACCCAATCCTGAAGCTATAAGACAGTGGGTATGGCACTTTTCAAAAAAATCTAGCTCTCTCCCTTCAGTCATTATTCCTAACTCTTAGATGAATTTCTTCACCTATTATCTCTTGCAGCCTCCCTCTTTTGACTGGGCTAATGATTTTCTTCAGTCACCTGCTGGGGCTTACTTCTTAGCTCCCAATCAAGGTAATGCCACTGCCTTCCCCCTTTCAAAAACGTGTCCTTCCAATGCTCTGCCTAGCTGTCCCTCTATAAATTACTCTGGTGTCATCATTGAGGACTTGTCGGATGTCTCTGATTCTAAATTTCCCACGGGCAACGCTGATGTCTCTGAGCCATCACTCCTATCAAGTCTGTCAATATTTTACCACTAATAGCTGTCATGAGGATACCCAGGATGGTCTTTTATTCAGAGGGGTGTCGGCGTATGCAGGAACTCGATGGTAAATGCAGAGAGACAATGATTTATATTAGTTCGGCACACCGAGAAGTCCCGATGCCCTACGTCCAATTTGGAGTAGATAGTTGCGCCCTGTGCTCATGAACGTGAGGTCTGTTGTGTTATTCTGAGGTTAGGTGCCAATCTAAGGAGCCCTGCCCTCCTTTATATAACCTAGGGGGTGGGATTCCTAGTCAGTTACATCATAGAAGTCCTAGTAGGATTACAAACCAGTCCTAGTAGTATTACAGGAAATGAATTCTAATTGGATTAAGTCTTGTCCTCTTTTCTCTGTGGAGAGCCCCGTGGGTACCCCATCGACAAGCCCCTGAGCATTTCATGGTTGAGCTTCGAAAGCTGGTTTGTTGTAGACTTGCTCTAGGTTCTTCTGAAGTGAAACCTTGAGATGGTCTCCTTTTAGTTGGTTCATCTTGACTGATGTGCACTTTTTATGGAAAAAGTGCACTCAGTGAGTGTAGCCCCCGAGCCTCTTTCTTATTGGAATAATAGAACATTAGGCTAGAGGGTCCTTCTGGTCTTATTGCTTGCCTCTGAGTTCTTTTTGCTTCTGAGGTGAGTGCAACTTTTATGAAAATTGCACTCACTGATGTAGCCCTGAGCCTCTTGCTTTCTAGAATAAAAAGCTACAGGGTCCTTTGAAAAGTTTTGAAGGTCTTCTTTGAGGGTATGTACTCTGCAGCCCTCGAGCCTTCTCTGGGTTCTTTTCCATAGAAAAGAAACTGGGTGAAGGGTCTTGATTGTTGTAGTCTTGAATTCTTGTATTCTTGGTCCTCTGTCGTCGAATTCAAGCCCCCGAGCATTGTTGAAGTGAAGGGGAGCTCTCGAGCTTGGTGTCTGGGTTCTTTTTAAACTTGTCTTGATATTTGTCCCACCTCTTCTGGGTTATTTTTTATGAATCCGGGTTCTTTCTGAACTTATCTTGGGCCTTGATGCATCTGCTGCGGGTTGTTTTTTTTGACAAAACCAGGTTCTTTCTAAACTTTTCATGATTTCTATCATCTTATCTCATCTGGGTTGTTTTGGACGTTTCCTTATTGTCCCTGTTCCTACAAAACTCTATAAAAAATCTTTGGATGATAAAATTGGATATATGCAAATGAAATTTACTCCTTTTAAGGATACTTAGGCTATTTTAGCCTGGGTTACTCTTGAACCCCGAGTCATCGGTGAGTTGTTTCATCTTCTTGCGCAATCTTCAATTTGTCTTGCTCTCATGAGTAGTTCTTAGGGTGGTGCTACAAATTTTTTGCCTCATGCATGGCTTACCATGAACCCACTCTTTCACAAGTAGTTCTTCAGGGTAGTGCCACAAGTTTTTTGCTTCTTGCTGGGCTTACCATAAACCCACTCTTTTACAAGTAGTTCTTCAGGGTAGTGCTACAAGTTTTTTGCTTCTTGCAGGGCTTACCATAAACCCACACTTTCACAAGTAGTTCTTCAGGGTAGTGCTACAAGTTTTTAGCTTCTTACAGGGCTTACCATAAACCCAAATGGTTTCTAGGATTACCAGGAACCTGAGGGTTTAATGGCTCTAGTGGACGGGTAATGCCCTAAGTTTTTAACTTAAGGTCACTCCAATCTCTAGGCCTAGATTACCCTGAACTAACAAGTTTTTACCAGCCTTTCGGCTAGGCTTACTATAAACATCTAAGGTCTCCTTAGAACCCAAATTATATTTAATTTTGAATACTAAGAGTTCCATAAGTATTACCCTTAGTATTGAGGGCGTCAAGTTTCACACCTTAGGGTGAGGCTTACCCTAAAACCCTTATTACAAGTTTCATGGGATTACTATAAACCACGGAGGATTTTTGATATTTCGAACATCGAGGGCCCCACAAGTCTCATCCCCGATGCCAAAATGGGTTTTTAGGTTTACCTAGAACCCTCAAGTTTTTAGGCTCTCTGCAGGGATTACTTTTAACCCCAAAATTTCATGCATTGGGGGCCCCATAAGTCTCATCCTCAAATGCTGAAGGTGTTGGGTTTCACGCCTTAAAGGCGAGGCTTACCCCGAACCCTTAGTATAAGAATTGTGGACTTTTGAAAGAAGTCGATGCTTGATCAATGAACCCATGATGATGATGGAGTACTTCTTGTAGGCTGGGCCGGGTAGTGCCATATGCTCCAGGTGGGTGTTTATTCCTTTAAAGGATGAACTCCTAGGAACAGCAGTTCTTCTTTAGTGGTGTTATTTTGATGACTTGCTTTATATCTTGATGTGTGAACAAACTAGTTTGGGCCTCTTGTGTGTCATTGTATTGAGAGTTGGAACTGTTGGTTTCTTAGCAAAAGCAGCAAAGTCCCCAAGTGCACAGAAATACCATTGTAGCACTTCACCCGGTGATCCACAGGGTATCATAATTTCCATGAGGAAACGGTTAAGTGCAGAAGGTTACTAAGCTAGTTTCCTAGAGGAGAGAGATAGCTAACTTGGATAATAAGGTTTTCTAATGGTCAATTCTCCAAAGAAATAGACCCGAGCCACTAATATCTTACTTCAGGCACCGAAGCTCACTTGGTTTTTCAGGCGATACCGACCTACCGGCAATACCGGCCTGTTTCTCTATGCCGAACCTGAACGTGGGGGATTACAATGGATAGATAGGACTAGGTCACTCCGTACTGCCTACCCCTCAACAGTGGGGAATAGGGCAAACGAAGGTAACTCCTAGCTTAGACACCACATCTACGCTATTCGTTACAACTCTAGCGTTGGCTAGGAACTTCCGTCTTTATCAGGAGTCCTCTACTAGAACTTCCGCCGAAAGGATGAACGACGAACCCGTTAGATAGAAATGAACAAGGATAACTTTTCTAAAAGGAATATGACTAAAAGGTAAACACAGGTTTCTTACTTCAAGTAACAAAGCACCCGTTAAGGTACAAGCGGGGAGGGAGCTGACAACTCCGCCACTCCTCCACTTGGAAGACGATGCTCCTAGGAACCTCTGAAGAAAGCTCCGCTAGCTTGATCTCACTCACTCCCTACTTAGTCTAGCTAGAAGCTAGATAGTGGCTCTACTCTCCCTCTTGTATGCTATGCTAGAGTGTGTGTGTGAAGAGGAAGAAGAATGGAATTAGAGTGTGTTGGATATGAGAGATATGGAATGGAGGTGGAGAGCCTATCCTTAAGTAGTGAGTGGGAAGGTCGGTTTTGAGGCCCAAATGACCAAAACACCCCCGCACCACTAGTCCTCGGCATTGAATGTACCGCCTCACCGATGATTGGGCCAAGCCGCTCTGTCTGTGTGTCGGTCAGACCAGGTGGGTCGGCCAGCCCACCCAGAGCTAGTCTGGTGCCCATCTTTGGTTGGTTAGCTCTGGGTGGCATCTGGACTTGGGCCACGGTGTGGTTTTGGATTGTCACATCTTGGTTTGGCCTTCTCCTACTACTTCTCCTTGTTTTGCCTTGGGCGAAGAATTGAGATGTGTGAATTATTGTTATTTCCCTTCATTGTTTTCCTAATATCATGTATTTTCATGTATGACCAGAAAAATAAGTGTGTACACCAAAACTATAGAATTTGTTAGTTTAAAACTCCTATCTATATTGTTTTTGGTGTATTCTATACTAATGTTGGTGGGGTTAGAATTGAGTTAAGAACTGTAGGGTTATGAGGGTGCTACGCTAGCCAGAAAACAAAACTTTTCTGCCTCATAAACCAGGATCTACTGCTAGTTACAGGACACGGGATTACCACTTGACGCGCAAATGCAGCGGAAGACGACTTGATGTAGTCATACGCATCGCAGCAGGCAGTGTAGTTGCATGGTCGTCCGTCACGTCAATCCCCTCGCGTGGTTCGTCCCAGTGCTCCAGATGCAGCACCTCCGAGGTATCCCACACGTACAGGGAAGAAGCGATGCGCCTTCGGACTGCTAGGTCTGTGAGGAGCAGAAGGCGTGAGCGTGGGGAGGGCGATGGCGGCTGTTCAAGGCGTGTAACCCTCACCGCGCGCCCTACCCCTTGCTTATATAGGCGTCCCCAATGAGCTCACGAGTTGGAGGCCCATTAGTAACCCTGAGCCTTGTCTAATTCGGGTCCAACCAGAATTAGGCTTCCAGCCCCTTAAGCGTGCGACCCTATGGGTTCACGCACACATTGACATGGGCCGAGTACTCCTACTCGCCCAATTGTTGACAGCGGACTCTAGCAAGGCGTGACAACTCCTACGTGCATGCAAAGATCATATCAGACGAACGACTACGACCATATACAAGTTATTCCCTTTGCCACTCGATATATGGTTCAACTCGTGGGTTAATACTTAACCCAAGCACGGCCATGCATTTGTTGATCTAATCACTTGAGTGATTCAGTGATATCTCTCTCGAGTAGAGAGGGGCAAATTCCATCTTGATTGTCTGTGTCTCATAGCATGCTTTTCGACCACCCGAAGACCAACTTTATAACTACCTAGTTACGGAGTAGCGTTTGACAGTCCCTAAGTAGGCCATTTCACATCTTGAGTACATACCATAATCTCAGGTCTAACGACATAACGTATATGACATGAATAGAGACTTTCTCATATTGGGTCAGTCTAGCCTACATGTCTCACATGTGCCCACATTATTAGTTTGACATCTCCATGTCCATGACTTGTGAAACATAGTCATCAACTAATAGATGTGCTGGTCTAATATTCAAGTGTGTTCTCACAAGAACACCGACCAGGGACAATTTTAGAATAACCATTCAAGTAATTGAGTTCCACAAACAATTCACATAATTGCCAATCAATACAAGTTGTCTATAATGGATATTCAATGAACACTTTATTAATCATGGATACAATCGGAATATCATCATCTCATGATTAGCTCTAGGGCATATTCCCAACAGTCTCCCACTTGCACTAGAGTTAATCTCTTAGATGTCTAATCCCCATAGACCTCATGTGTGCCTCATGCTTAGGCAGTGGAAGAGCCTTTGTCAAAGGATTTGCTATATTCAAATCCGTATGTATTTTACATTGTTTGATCTCTTCTCGTTTTACAAACTCTCGAATGAGATAAAACTTTTAGAGTACATGTTTGTTCTTCTGGTGATCCCTAGGCTGCTTAGCCTGTGCAATTGCCCCATTGTTATCACAATGTAAATTCAATGGGCCCAACGCATTCGAAAACACACCAAGATCAATGAGGAACCTCCTCAACCAGACACCTTCCATTGCAGCACCAGAAGCTGCAATGTACTCGGCTTCTGTTGTAGAATCAGACACCGTCTCTTGCTTGGAACTTTTCCAGCTAACTGTACCACCATTTATTGTGAACACAAAACCTGATTGAGATAGTAAATCATTCCTGTCAGTTTGGAAGCTAGCATCGGTGTAACCATTTACAACGAGCTCCTCCTCACCTCCATAGATTAGGAACACATCCTTAGTCCTTTGTAAGTACTTAAGAATGTTTTTAACCAACATCCAGTGACTCTCACCAAGATTGGCTTGATACCTGCTCGCAACACTTAGAGCATAGGCTACATCTGGACGAGTACATATCATGGCGTACATGATGGAACCAACTGCTGAAGCATATGGAACCTTACTCATGCGGTTGCGCTCAGCATCAGTGGAAGGACACTGCTTATCACTATAGCCACACCATGTGACACAGGCAAGAACCCTTTCTTGGACTGTTCCATGTTGAACCTCTTCAACATCTTGTCAATGTAAGTACTCTGGCTTAATCCTATCAGCCTTCTCGACCTATCTCTATAGATCTTAATGCCCAAGATGTATGTTGCTTCTCCTAAATCCTTCATAGAAAAACTATTATTCAGTGAAGTCTTTACAGATTGCAACATAGGAATATCATTCCCAATCAATAGTATGTCATCCACATACAAGATCAGAAACACAACAGCGCTCCCACTTTCCTTCTTGTAAACACAAGGTTCTTCTTCATTCTGACGGAAGCCAAACCCTTTGATGACCTCATCAAAATGAAGATTCCAACTCCAAGATGCTTGCTTTAACCCATAAATAGATTTCTTAAGCTTGCATATCTTTCCAGCATTATTAAGATTAACAAAGCCTTCGGGCTATATCATATAGACGTCCTCTTCTAAATACCCATTTAGAAAGGCTGTTTTAACATCCATCTGCCATATCTCATAATCGAAATATGTAGCAATTGCTAGAATGATCCGGATAGATTTAAGCATCGCTACCGCCGAGAATGTCTCGTCGTAGTCAACCCCTTGAACTTGTCAAAAACCCTTTGCGACAAGCCGAGCTTTATAGACGTGAACATTTTCGTCCATATCCTTCTTCTTCTTGAACATCCATTTGCACTCAATGGGTCTAACCCCATTAGGCGGGTCAACCAAGTTCCAAACTTGATTGTCTCCCATCGAATCTATCTCGGATCTCATGGCACTTTGCCATTTCTCAGAATCTGGATCCATCATAGCTTCCGCATAATCCGTGGGTTCGTCATCATCTAACAATAACAAATCCCCATGCAATGTGCGAAGTCTTGCTGATCTTTGTGGTTGTGGCGGTGTCTCCACTGCCACGGGTGTCTCAACTTGCTTTGCTATAATAGCATCACTCGTAGAGTCAGTGCCTACTGGCTCATCTTGAACTTCTTCAAGATACACCTTTTGTCTATTCTTTTCTGTTTTGAGAAACTCTTTCTCTAAGAAAACACCATTTCGAGTAACAAACACTTTGCCCTCTGTTCGGTTATAGACATAATACCCTAAACTTTCCTTTGGATATCCCACAAAAAAGCACTTGTCCGATTTGGGTGTTAGTTTATCTGATATAAGTCATTTGACATAAACTTCACAACCCCAAATTTTTAGAAAAGACAAACTGGAACTCTTACCAGTCCATATCTCATATGGTGTCTTAACTATAGACTTAGATGGTACCCTATTCAATGTGAAAGCAGCTATTTCTAGAGCGTATCCCCAAAATGATAAAGGTAGGTCCGACTGGCTCATCATAGACCGAACCATGTCCAACAAGGTCCGATTACGTCACTCAGACACGCCGTTTCTCTGAGGCGTTTCGGGTGGCGTAAGCTGTGGAACAATTCCACAAATCTTAAGATGAGTGCTAAACTCATGACTTAGATATTCGCCTCCACGATCAGATCACATGGCCTTGATCTTCTTGCCACGTTGATTCTCTACTTCATTCTAAAATTCTTTGAACTTTTCAAATGTTTTAGACTTATGCTTCATTAGGTAGACATATCCATATCTACTAAAGTCATTAGTAAAAGTTATGAAGTATTGAAATCCTCCTCTAGATGTCGTGCTCATTGGTCCACATACATCAGTATGTACAAGTTCCAACAAGTTAGATGCCCTCTCAGGAAATCCTTTGAATGGCGCCTTGGTAATCTTGCCTAGCAGGCAAGCTTCATATGTCTCGTATGATTCAAAATCAAACGAAGTTAGAAGACCATCATCATGGAGCCTCTTCATGCAATTCTCACTTATATGACCCAAGCGACAATGCCACATATAGGTAAGACTTAACTCGTTAAGCCAAGGCCATTTAGCAGTAACATTACAGACAGGTGCATCATCAAGATTTAAAATAAATAATCCATTCACAATGGATACAAAAGCCACAAAATGTCATTCTTGGAGATCACACAACCATTGTCTTTACTCGCAAAAGAATAACCATCCTTCATCAAACATGAAGGTGATATAATGTTTCGAATTAAGCTAGGAACAAAATAACAGTTATTTAGTTCCATGATAAATCCTGATGATAGGTGAAGTTGCATCGTCCCGACGGTCAACACAGTAACTCTTGCATTGTTGCCCACACGGAAGTCAACCTCTCCCTTTTCTATGCTTCTACTTCTTCTCATTCCCTACATCGTATTGCAAATATGAGCAACCGATCCGGTATCAAATACCCAAGAATTGATATATGAATTAGCGAGAAAAATGTCTGTAACATGAATGACAAGGGTACAAGTAGCAGTAATACCTTTACCGCCGCCATCCTTCTCTAAGGATGCCAAGTACTCCTTGCAATTCCTTTTCCAGTGACCTTTCCCCTTGCAATAAAAGCAGTCCAAATTTGCAGATGGTCCAGCCTTAGCAGTAGATGGGTTTGGCTTAGAGATCTCATCTCTAGCCTTGCCCTTCTTCTTGCCCCACCTCTTAAACCGAGGTCTGTTCTGGACCGCCAACACTTGGCTACTGCTGGCACCTTTCTTGATGTCAGCTTCTGCTGTTTTCAACATACCACACAGTTCACTCAAGCCTCTCTCCGCTCCATGCATATGGTAGTTCAAGATGAAGTTTCCATAGCTGGGCAGAAGAGACGAGAAAATAAAATCAGTGGCCAACTCTTGGCTGATTGGGAAGCCTAGCTTCTCCAACCTTTGAGTGTAACCAACCATCTTGATTACATGTGGTCCTACTACTATGCCCTCTGCAAGCTTGGTTTCCACAAGTGCCTTAGAGACATTGAACCTTTCAGTCCTGGCCTGTGTGCGGAACATCTCCTCAAGCGCCAGGATCATATCGTTCGCTGAGTGATTGTTATTGAAATGCATCTGCAGATCAAGTTCCATACAAATAAGCATAAGGCAACTCACTTTAAGATCAGCATCGCATGCTTTCTTGTAAGCAGCTCTTTAGCAGGTGCATTTTCACCAGGCTCATCTAGTAATGGGGTGTCTAGAATATCTTCCTTTTTCTCAGCCCTAAGAACAATTCTCAGGTTGTGGATCCAATCCGCGTAATTTGTTCCATTCAACTTATCTTTCTCAAGAATTGTACACAAAAAATGGTTGATTGCGAACGGCCATCTACAATAAAAGTAATGCAAAATACTAAGATAATATATCCATGAAGGAGTAAATTATATCAAATAGAATATACTCCCCTAAAATCAATATCCCTCAATTGATACTTAGTGATTCAAGACCCACAACTAACATCCCGACAAGTGAGCTTTAGCATCACCGCTGGTCGGTATGGTAGATCGGTCAGCAACACCTTGCTAATCATATCTCATATGACTCTTGTTGTTGGGCTAGCACCCCTATGCCAAGCTCTCAACTTTTCCATGCTTCAAGATCCCTAACTGTTAGGATGACCTTGTTCAAGTAACCAAACCTTCTTGCAGTAAGTATCCGATACGAACCTGCCTAGTCGAGGAAAACCAGTGGCACCCTAATTTCATAGAACCACCACTGATTGTACAAGACTTATGACAGTGCAAGGTTTGGGGAAGCATTTAACTTAAACATTGCTGAGGGATTATTCTACTTCACTACCGCACTCATGTAGAAAAAACATAATAGCATGTGAAAGTAGAACAAATAATGAGAATCACATTCACACATAGTGACATGGTATGGCCCTTTAATGAATGGTGATCTCCATCTCCATCATCTTGCCCATCATGGTGATCTCCATCTCCATGATCCATGTGTGCCATCCTTCTTGTGATAAGTCCTCCAAGAACTATCTTATCACAGGCTATACTAATTACATAGTCGCGTAATCACAAGACGGCGCGCAGGCCAATACATTAAATGGCAACACATATGGCTCCAGCCGTGTTGCTTACATGACACGCAGGCCATGAAAGAATTAACATATACACATGGGCCATACCAATTCACAACATACCCTGCAAAAACAAGTTAGGTGTAGAACGATTCTATGCGCTATGACAGATAGCAACGACAGATACCAAACCGGATTACATAGATCACATCTATGAAATTGCTATGAAAATCTCACCAGATTGATCTCATCAACCTAAATCCGAACCATTCGGAGTCCCTCTATTTTCACTAGATCAATCTCATTGATCTATGCCCAACATGTATGGTCTTACGTATATCACTTAACTCAGATGGTGGATTAAACCGACCGGTATGAGTAGATCGTTACACGGCCACGCATCAAGAGCATGAAAACAGATTGAGTTTCCATCTACCACCCCATTTCACAATTGATCTAATCAAACTATGCAACCAAGACTTGCAGATCACATCTACTATCTCTGCATATCATCTATATGCCATCAACAGAACCTATAACGAGCAGCTACGGCTCTGATACCACTGAAGGGTTATGAGGGTGCTACGCTAGCCAGAAAACAAAACTTTTCTGCCTCATAAACCAGGATCTACTACTAGTTATAGGTCACGGGATTACCACTTGATGCACGGATGCAGCAGAAGATGACTCGATGTAGTCGTATGCGTCGCAGTAGGCAGTGCAGTTGCGTGGTCGTCCGTCACGTCAATCCCCTCGCGCGGTTCGTCCCAGTGCTCCAGATGCAGCACTCCAAGGTATCCCAGATCTACAGGGAAGAAACAATGCACCTCCAAACTGCTAGGTCTGTGAGGAGCAGAAGGCGCGAGAGTGGGGAGGGCGACGACGGCTGTTCAAGGCATGTAACCCTCACCACGCACCCTACCCCTTGCTTATATAGGCGTCCCCAATGAGCTCATGAGTTGGAGGCCCATTAGTAATCCTAAGCCTTGTCTAATTCGAGTCCAACCCGAATTAGGCTTCCGGCCCCTTAAGCGTGTGACCCTATGGGTTCACACACACATTGACATAGGCCGAGTACTCCTACTTGCCTAATTGTTGACAGCAGCCTCTAGCAAGGCGTGACAACTCCTACGTGCACGCAAAGATCATATCAGACGAACCACTACGACCATATACAAGTTATTCCCTTTGCCACTCGATATATGTTTCAACTCATGGGTTAACACTTAACCCAAGCACGGCCATGCATTTGTTGATCCAATCACTTGAGTGATTCAGTGATATCTCTCTCGAGTAGAGAGGGGCAACTTCCATCTTGATTGTCTATGTCTCATAGCATGCTTCCCGACCACCCGAAGACCAACTTTATAACTACCTAGTTACGGAGTAGCGTTTGACAGTCCCTAAGTAGGCCGTTTCACATCCTGAGTACATACCACAATCTCAGGTCTAAGGACATAACATATATGATGTGAATAGAGACTTTCTCATGTTGGGTCAGTCCAGCCTACATGTCTCACATGTGCCCACATTATTAGTTTGACATCTCCATGTCCATGACTTGTGAAACATAGTCATCAACTAATACATGTGCTGGTCTAATATTCAAGTGTGTTCTCACAAGAACGTCGACCAGGGACAACTTTAGAATAACCATTCATGTAATTGAGTTTCACAAACAATTCACATAATTGCCAATCAATACAAGTTGTCTATAATGGATATTCAATGAACACTTTATTAATCATGGATACAATCGGAATATCATCATCTCATGATTAGCTCTAGGGCATATTCCCAAGAAGAACCGCCAACAAACTCCCCCACACTTGGTCCTTTGCTCGTCCTCGAGTAAAATTTGAAGGACCAAGATGGTTTATCTTTCCAAGATGTTGATCAGTATACAGATTATTCCAAGCTTCACCTGCATCTATGAACATTCATGGTGTCTACCAAATTATCATAGAGTTATTGAAAGACGAAATAGCCTAGATTTAAATCAACTTACTCTCCTCTTGCTTTAGGAGCTTGGGTTTTGAAAATTTTGCAAAGAAAGATAGCTTAGCTCCTCAGATGATGCTCTCAAATCGCTCTTTGTATTCTTATTTTCTTTCCTCACCAAGTAACCATCATACTCATCCTACCTCTATTTTGACAAGCTTAATATCTAGAGTTCATAGGTGGGGATGAGATGCACATTTACCTTGAATATGTTGCTGCATCAAGCCTTGGATACTTGGAGGGAAGGACATACCCTTAGATTGAATCATATGCAAGTGTGTGTGTATGCGTAGATAGATAGACCTTACTTCTAAATGTTTTTGGTACTCCTTGTATCATGACTCTCTTTATTGATGGATGAATAATT
The DNA here is from genome assembly GCA_023333625.1 of Bothriochloa decipiens. NCBI lineage: Eukaryota > Viridiplantae > Streptophyta > Magnoliopsida > Poales > Poaceae > Bothriochloa > Bothriochloa decipiens. The sequence continues at coordinate 50,278,504 of CM041632.1, forward strand.
ATAACAACAACAACATAGTCTTTTGTCCCAAGCAAGTTGGGGTAGGCTAGAGATGAAACCCAAAAGAGACATGGAAACAAAGAACACATAAAGGGTACAAGAAAAAACATTACGGTTTAGGCACATTAATTGCTAGTCTCCAAGCGCTCCTATCCATAGCTAAATCCTTAGGGATATTCCACTCCTTAAGGTCTCTCTTAACCAACTCATTTCAAGTTAGTTTATGTCGACCTCTACCGCTCTTTACATTATCGACCCGTTATAGAACCCCACTATGCACCAGCGCCTCAGGAGGCCTCCGTTGGACATGGCCAAACCATCTCAACTGGTGTTGAATCAATTTTTCCTAAATTAGTGCCACCCTAACCCTATCCCGAATATCGTCATTCTAGACTCTATCCCTCCTTGTGTGCCCACAACACCATCGTAACATATGCATCTCTGCTATACTCAATTTCTGGATATGTCACCTTTTTGTAGGCCAACATACAGCACCGTATAACATTGCCGGATGAATCGTTGTCCTATAAAACTTACCTTTTAACTTCTGAGGCACCCTTTTGTCATAGAGGACACCTAAAGCATGACGCTATTTCAACCAATCGGCTGAAATTCTTTGCCTAACATCTTCATCAATGTCGCCATCCTTTTGTAGCATCGATCCTAAATATCGAAAAGTATCCTTCTTGGCTACCACTTGCCCATCAAGGTTAACGTCTCCCTCCTCATTCCTAGTCACACTAAAATTGCACCTCATGTATTCGGTCTTGGTCCTACTAAGTCCAAACCCTTTCGACTCTAACGTGTGCCTCCATAGCTCTAACTTCCTATTAACCCCTGCCCTAGTCTCATCCACTAGCACCACATCATCAGCAAAGAGCATACACCAAGGGATATCACCTTGTATGTCCCTTGTGACCTCATCCATCATCAAAGCAAACAAATAAGGGCTCAATGCTGACCCTTGATGTGGATGAATAATTATTTGAAGAAAATATGGGCTATAAAAGGAATTGTACTTTATATGAACGGGAATATGTACTTTCTTTCCTGTTTTATTGCTCGGTTTTTTCTCTCATGCCCCTTGGCATGGATTTTCTTTTCTCTTTTTTTAGCATAGCCCATATCTCTGTACTGGCGTATGAAAATATGAATGAGATGTCATGATAGAACAAGGAGTAAAAGTTTGAATAAGAAGAATCTCAGTGAAGAATCATTTGAGTTGAAACTCATTAAAAGGGAAGAAGAGGGGTATTAGAACTATCATAAAGGCATACTTAGAAAAGATTTTAAATAAATAAAGTATGCATACAAAGGAAACCTATGCCTATTCTTATAATCAAGGGTATTGGATTTAGAACTTGAAATGTTTTGAAGAACCAAAATGAGATCGATAAAATGGACGTCCTATATGCTTCAGCTGTTGGAAGCTTAATGAATGATTATAAGTAAGAATTTACCCTCACATTGTTCATGTATCCAGGATATTTTGCCAGAAGTCCAATCCAGATATAGATCACTAGAATGGAATAAATAATTTATTAAAAAGATCTGTAGCCTCATATTGAATGAAAAAGATCAAGTACTCTCAAGTAGTTGTGGGTACAAAGTTGAAAGTTCAGTGAGATTTTTTTAGTGAAGATCCACAATCACTAACACTCGCTAATGGAGCTTTATTGTGGAAAAGTCCAAAGAAATGATTATGATATCATTTGTGATGCAAAGATTTGAAGCAGCTTATAAGGCTACGGGATAGGCGAAATGGTTAAGAGAACCTATACCTAGAATAGATAATGGTTGACAACAGCAACAACCATTTAAATAAGTTGACTCCTGAGACAACAGGTCAAGTGTGCTGCCAAACACATTGACCCTTGAGCTATATGTTGTAAAGGAGAAAGTCTGGAATCATGTTAAAAGTATTGAACACATGAAGAAAACAAGCAAGTACTTGCGGATCCGCTTACCAAAGGCTTACCACCCAGTGCGTTCGGAGAACACACAGTCGACATGGGTCTATGGTATAGTCTATGATTTTTAGACAATAAGAGGGCCCAGAGATAAAAGAATCTGTTTTAGAACAAAGAGGTGTATTATAGCTATTGAATCTATTGGGTGACTGACCGTGATGATGGAGCATGCTCTATGCACTGATCTGTAATAGAATGGGACCGAAGTAAGAAATATTGAGAATGATGAGAATGTTGAGAGATCAAGGGGGAGAATGTTGGAATTGATCTCTCCACCAGCTGGCCCAACGGCCAACTGGACCCTTGACCTGCACCCTGATCGGGGTGCCCAGCCCAATGCTTGGCTGGTGGGCCCCCATCGCATATTGCCTATAAGAAGAGGTGGAGGCCACTGGCTCTGAACACGATGTTCAACACAGCTGCCACACTCCCACCAAGAAACCCTACCGATCAGGGAGGCGCTGCCAGCGACAGGAAGCTCCACCAGCGTCGCCTCTGCTCCATCGCCCGTCGCTGCCCGTGCGCAGACTACACCAACGAACCAGTGGAGCTCAACTCCAACGATGGTATGTCTCTCTACTCCATCTTCCTCGGTCTCTCTCTCTGATTCGTGCACCATGGTGGTGCACAACGAAGTTCTACTTTGTTTATCTCAATTGCAAGAACACACCCACTGATCTACACCTAGAATGATCCTAGAAATCTATTTGGGATGATAAACATGTGGAACATCGTAGTGCACCATCCTGGTGCACAGATCGGAGGAAAAGGGTTCTGGGGATTTAGTTTAGGCACATACCATCGGGCGTTGAGGTGGATCCAGTCACAGGTTCATCGAGGAAGATCTGCGCACAGGGCAGCAATGGACAGTGAAGCCGGTGGTGCAGTGGCGGCACCGGTGAAGCTTCCCGCCGCTGGCAGCACGTCCTCTCAATCGGACTAGGGTTTGGACAGTGGGGGCGGTGGCTGTCAGGTGAACCTCATACCGTGTGCCCTAGCCCCCACCTCCTATTTGTAGTGCTGTGTGACAGGGGCCCACCAGCCATGTCATTGGGCTGGGCGTCCCCGATCAGGACACGAGTCAAGGCCCAATTAGGCCATTGGGCCTAATTAATGGGAGATCAATTCTAACGTTCTTCCCCTTGATCTCTCATCATTCTCATCATTCTTTGATTTCTTATTTCAATCTTCAATTCTAATCTTTCTTACTTCTGTCCCATTCCATTATAAATTAGTGTATTGAGCGTGTCTCATCATCACAGCAATTAGTGCCATTAGACTAACAGCCACAACACAATTTCTCTGTTCTGAAATGAAACTCTCTTCTAGGACTTTTGTTGTCCGGAAATCATAGGTTATACCATAAACCTATGTGAACTGTGTGTTCTCTAAACACACTGGGTAGTAAGCCTTTAGTAAGTGGATCCATGAGTTCATTCTTATTACTTGTATGTTCAATACCTGTAAAATGATTCCGGACTTTCTCCTTTACAACAAATACATTCATGTCAATGTGTTTGGCAGCACACTTAACCCGTTATCGTAGGAGTAACACACTTAAATGGTTGTTGCTGTTGTCAACCATTATCAATTCTAGGTATAGGTTCTCTTAACCATTTTACCTGTTCTGTAAGCCTCATAATATTCCATTGCATCATTCATGATATCACAATCGTTTCTTGTAACATCCAAGATGTTAATATGTAATTAAAATCTTATTGAAGTGTATTATCAAGCATAATCATTGAGCATCATGGCAAAAATGCATTCATATTTTAATTATGTCTTTTATGTGGTGCTTTGTTTTATACATGAAATGATGAGTTGGTTGATAATTTAAAAACTACTTTCAAAAACCCTGTTTTACCCCCTTTTCATATTTCAAAATCTCTAAGGATTTTTGAGATACTCTAAATATATGGTTTGTAGATCTTAACAAGAGCTACAATAACGGTATTCAGTTTTTCAAGTTTCAATAAAGAATTTCAAATAAATTTGAAAATACAGATTTTCAACACCTGTTTCATTTTGATTTCAAATCCATATTCCAAAAAACAATGCATATTTTAGAATTGTATAAGAAAAATGTTTGGTTTGAAAAGTTGAGCATTCCATACATTGGAAGATTTTCAATTTATTTAGCAAAATCAAAAGATATTTAAAATGTTTTTTCCCAGGGTTTTTGTCCCCTTTTCAAAATTTATTCAAAATTCATATTTCCACTCAGAATCTGAGAACCTTCCTTTTGAGAAAAGTGTAGAGCATCCAATTTTGATTACTCCATATATTGAAAGTTTTTCAAGTTCTATTCAAAATGGTGGAGTAATTTGTAATTTTCAATGAGTGGTAGTTATGTAATTTTTATGAACAGTACTCGCGCAAGCTGCTCCTCCGTTCTGCTGCCGCATCGTCGCCGTGAGCCATTTGGCCGCGTCTTCGAGACCTCCCGTGCTGGCAGCTGTGTGGCCGAGCTCACAAAGCTGCTGGACGCCTAGAAGCTGTCGCGCCCGCCTTTATCTTGCCCAGGAGGCCGCCATCCCTCACTCTGCCAGAAATGGCAGCAGGAGCAGCCCAACGCCACCGCTGTCTGATTTCGTCGCCGTTGTCGCGTCTCCATTCAATTCCTCGTGAGCACAGCTTTGCCATCGCCTTCTCTAGCTCCTCAACCCAGTCACGTCATCCTTCAACCAAAACTGGGGGCTTAGCGAGTCGTATCGCCATGACCGCATGGCTGTCAGGCTGAGCATCGGCCGCCGCTCGCGCTCCAGCTGCTCCGCGTCGTTCCACTCTCAACTAGCACCACCAACAGCTTCACCTCCGCCTCCTGCAGCTCGCGTGCGCTCTCGCTAAGCCTAGCCACCGTCGGAGCATAGCGCCATCGTGCCGCTCTGCCACCGAGCCGCGGGCTCGCGTGGCCATGCCACCGCGGGACGCCTTAGGTCAAGCCGAGGTCACCTTCGGGCGCGGCTTGATGCCTACATGCTCCCGTGCCCCTTCCCCATCGCCGGGAGGCACCCCATTGCCGAAAACCGCGAGCCCGACGAGCTTCTGTATCTCCAACTCACGTCAAGGACCTCAGGCAAGAATTAGAGAAACTACAGGGGCCTAGCTGCGAAGTCAATGACTCAGGTGAATAGTGCCTCGAGGACCTGTTTCTGTATACTTTTCCAAATATTTAAAAATTCATATCTGGAGTTTGGCAATTCTGTTTTTGGTGAACCAAATTTTGTTGTTCTCCTTGTGATGCCTAGTTTTTATTAAAAATACGAAACATACCATGTTTTATAAAAAATAATTAGCTATGTTTTATGTCTTTATTTTATAATAGACAAGAAGGAAATTCATATATTATGCTGTGTAGCTCCGTTTCACTTGAAATTTTTATGACATATTTCTGATGCCATGTTTGTGTTATGGTAAAAATATTGTGGTCATTGGATGTTGTATGCTTTATCTTTCGATTTATCTTGTTTGTTGCTTATTAAATGGTTTATAATTATAATAAAATGTATAAATAGAAAATGTGGTTCCTTTACCTTTGTATGATGTTGCTATGTCATATTAACATGTAATATGGCTATGTGATTTTAGAATATGAAGAGTTTTATATTTATCTTGTGTAATGCTTTTAAAATAATTAATAATTAATCTTGTTATGCTTTCACCAATGATTGCCGTGCATCATGTCATGAGTTCATCATGCTAAAGCATGCATCATTCCATTACGTGTAGTTTTCGAAAGTGAGTTGAATCGTGGTGAACAAGCTTCAAAAAATGTCATCCACCAATGGTGTTGAAGTCATCCATAATGGTGCCGGTATCGTCGATCCACGGAGTTATGTCAAATCTGACATTTGGAATCTAACTTCTCTGCAACGAAGGCAAGCCCCGCATGCATTCAAACCCTACCCTTATTTTATAAAAGTTTTATCATTTTAGTTATGTTATGTTGCATTAAGTAATAGGAGTTGAGTGAAAACCTACCAATTGCATTACCTGTCTTATTTCCATAATCCTTGTTACCTGATTTTAGAAAATGCATACTAATGCTTAGCCCTGCCTAATTAGTTAGGTTTTCAAAAAGTAAAAGAATGAAAAAGATGAGGTTGGCTTTTCTTGATGGAATCATGATGGTACTTAATAAATTGAGTCTGGACGGGTAACTTGCATTGGGAAATAAGTCCCTCTATAGTGTTTTCGTCTGTTGATGCCTAGGACCCGTTCGTTGACTTGGCCCTTGGATCATGAATTTAGTACTAATCACATGCTAGTGGTAAGCCCTACTTCGGAAATTCTTTTACTAGAGCGGCAAGCCCACGCACTGGGAGTGGAGAGATGGTGGGAGTACAAGATACCCTCGTGGAACAAGGTTCAGTATTGGAGGTGTACGTGTGCTCTCGGGTGGCGCAGAAACTGTTCTAGTCTTGGAGGATCTAAGTGAGGGTTGATATATGGAAGCTTAAGTGCTACATATGTCATGTGGTTAGGAACCCCAGCTAGGTGAATAAGCGATTTGAATCGTCGTATACTCCACGAGTAAGGAGACTTGATCTAGCACCATCAACGTAGTTAACAAGTGGAAAGTTGAAAAAGGAAAAGAATGAAGTTGTATTGTTAATCTTGATCTAGATTAGAACATTTTACTTTCTGTTATAACTAATGATGAATTAAAACTTGATCCAAAGAGCTTTTCTGCGAAAGTCCTTGTTTCTTGCAGCCTTATCTTGTACCTCTGTCCTGCATTCCTGAGTCTTCACCCCTCTTTTTGTCGGGTCAGTCTTGTTGAGTACTTTAGTACTCAGGGTTTGTTGAACCCCTATTGCAGGTGCTAATTGGTGTTCAAACCAAGTTCATGTCGGTGGACTCGATGTGATCTGGTTGTCCTCTCCCGACTTAGGTGCTCTACCTAAGTTGTCTTCTGTAGTTCTACTCTGCTTCCGCAATTGAAGTTAAGTTGTAAAAGTTAACTTATTCATGCTTTGTAAATTTAATGTTATTATTCTTCCGCACTCTGATATATATATTTTGTAACAAATGTTGTAATGTTAGAGCTACTCCTTTGTTGATCTTGGTATGAGTTGTTAAATGTGGTTTGATTAGGGTCCTTTGAGGGCACCCGACAGGGCTTTCTAAGTTGTATGGAACGCATGCATGGCTATTAGAGGTCTTTGAGACAATGATAGGTGCATGTGGGCCATATAATTTAGGAGGTTCTACCATATTTCTTTGGAGCTTTTCCACAATAAAGCTCCAACAACGAGTGTTAGTGATTGTGGATTCACTACTTATCTCACTGAACTTTCATTCTTTGTACCCACAACTATCTGAGAGTACTTGATCTTCCTTATTCAACATGAGGCTATAAATCTTTTCAAGATATTCTTTATTCCATTCCAGTGATCTATGTCTAGACTTAACTTTTGTCAAATCATCTCAGATACATGAACAATGTCAGGGTAAGTTCTTACTCATAATCATTCATTATGCTTCCAACAACTGAAGCATATAGGACGTCCATTTTATCAATCTCATTTCAGTTCTTCAAAACATTTAAAATTCCAAAATCTATTACCCTTGACTATAAGAATAGGCATAGGTTTTCTTTGTATGCATACTTTATTTCTTCATAATATTTTCTAAGTATGCCTCTATGATAGTTCTAATACCCCTCTTCTTCTCTCTCGATGAGTTTCAATTCGAATGATTCTTCACAGAGATTCTTATTAAAATTTGAGGACAAAACTTCTTTTTCTCTATCAGTAGATTAACATCACTACTAGTAAGCAGGATGTCATCAACATATAGAATTAGGAAGTGAATTTCTCATTCATAAACTTTGCATAAATGCAATTATCCTCTACATTCTCTTTAAAATGAGAAAGAGTCCATAGGTGCAGCCTAGGCCAGGTTTACAATATTAATACATGCTGGCCTAGACTTGTCTTTACCTGATAGTGTGCTTTTGCATATCTTTTGTTTGGGTCTAGACATGGATGCCGCCCTATGCTTTGACATAACCATTGGAAGGCCATTTTATATAAAACCATGACGGAATAGAGGAAAGTCCTTGATTACATCCTAGAGAAGCATGTTTCTCCTGTCATAGTACCCAAATCCCTCCATACATGGGCATGTCAAGTTTTGAGGAGCCCTCATCAGCCAAATCCCTTCCCATACCATCCTTAGATTCGTCTATTGAGCCCTCACCCGAACCACGAACACCAAAGGAAGGAATTTGGAGTTCGCTATCAAAATTTGAGGATTATGGTAGAACTTTGAACATTTCTTGGCACAAAAATCTAACATTTGTTTCTAAGGTAGTCTCCTCTAATGTGAACATTTAAAGGAATGGTTGTTTGAAGGTGAAACATTCTTCTAAAGCAATTCAGATTATTTCACATTCCACGACTATATCTTGGGGACTCCCATAGATGCCCTACACAACCTCACAGTTGGGACTATCATCATAAATTCCTGCAAAAACCCTTTTTGGAGTGATATGCCTCTAGTCCCGACTGACAAACTCTTCAGAAGTCCATCAGGACTCATCTTTGAGTATTGTAGGATTGTTAGGGCCATGCCATTGGAAATTAACAAAATCAAAGTTTTTCTTAGACTTCCTTATCTATGCCATCCTCGATTTTGATCTTCTCATAGGGCACCCTCTTGAAAATCTTTAGAAAAAGGGAAGAAGGGAGCCCTAATGAGAAGTTTGAAAGATTTACTTCTGCCAGCCCTAGTTCTTGCTCTAAAACCCAAAGGCAGAGCAAAGCAGCTTGTTCGAGCTGGCAAAGTTTATATTCCCCGTTCGTTCCACTTGAGCTTTCTTTTCATCCTTTTGATATGGGACGTCCTCCTTCACCCTGACTCGAACAAGATGCATGTCCCTCTGGCCATCAAAACATTGTTCTCGATAATGGTCAAGATTCAATGTTCATCCTCCATGATATATCTTTTGAGAATGAAAACTTATGTGCCATGGACATGCCCGAAGCAACAACCCTAGAGACCAAGCAAGAATCCACTAGCGAGCATGTGACCTCTCCTTTGAGGTCCCTCACATTTCATGCTCACTTAGGGTCTCTAGAGTTTTTTTTGCTTTGGACCACCTACTTCTATGAGGATCGCAACCATCTCTTGATTCTAGTTGTTAAAACTTTTTGAGAGAATGTTTGTGAATATACAAATCCCGTAGTAGTACGATGATGACAACCTTGTAGCTCAAACATTTATGCCCATGATTGGTGGTGAAGTTGGGGACTACACCCCATTGATAGCTGCAAGAAGAAGTTCCCACGGTCAAGCCTAGGACCATAACTTAAGCACTACTGGGAGATACCCTGGATTACCTTGAAAATAAATATATATATCTGCTTCTAAATAAAGGCAAGGACATATTTCCAAGTTAGTATGCACCCTCGGGTTTCCTGTTGCTAACCATTTTAGGTAAAGAAGAGCATAGGTCATACAATGCTTAAAACAACATCAGCCCTGATGCTCTTGGGTGATGAAACACACTCAAAAACAAAGGAGACCCTGACTCTACACTTGACTTTTAGACAAAAGTCTAAGTGTGGGGGAGGACGGTGAGAAGCCCAAGTTCCACACACCCCAAGTGGCCATTCAAAAAAATGATGACAAAAGTTGATGTCAGTGGCCTTGCCAAGAAAAGACAAAGAAGAAAATGATATATATAAAAAATGGAAGAAGGAAAGTCAAAAAAAGGAGGAGGTTAAAAACAAAGAGGTTAAAAAAGAAGAGAGAGACATACAAAAAAATAGAGAAAATGGGAGGAGAGAGGAGGAGCAAGCTGGCCACCACATCCGAAGAAAAATACTTATGGGCTGACGGGCTCCACACCATTTGCTTCTAGAAGCAAAAAAGGGCTCACCTCCAAACCGTTGCTAGTATCATTAAGGCCCATGGCCCATGCGCATCAATGTGTGTGTGGCCTGGCCATGAAGATCACCTAAGGAAAGCCATCATGGTAGCAGCAGCAACAACTTCGTCAATGCCTCATACATATATGCTGATGGTAGATATACTCAGGTATGCAAAGGTAATGTTCACCAATTTACTTGCTCATATTTGTCTCCATAACCTGACTCTTCATGCTTCCTTAGTCTATGTTATAACCTCTGGTTTGGGTGTAGTCTTATAAGGTACATCCATAGGTCTTTTTAAATTAAGCATGGTGCTTAGGTTAAAATGACCTCCTTTAATCAATTTTTGACATGGTGTTGGGACTTGATTAATGAACCTAGAGTTATGCTTTCATAAATAATAGAAGTAATTTATGATGGAGATAAATCAAGGCATGTTTTGAGGTCCAACTTTATATTAGCCTTGCTTGAGTTTTAATAAAAAGTTGGTGAACAAGTTTTTCATCATAATAAAAAAATATAAATATATACAATAAATTTAATAAAGTATAAATGTTATCACAATAAAATTCTTGCTCCCTGGTCTTGTAGTCAGTAGAGCCCTTGTTTGTTTTTGTTTCTCTTGTTTTGTTCATAATAAAGCAGGTACAAGAATAAGTGTGGGGGAGATCTCTCAAGCATACCTAACACACCTTCGAGATCTCCCCAACACAATGCGCAACATTGAGCGATTTATCATAAGAAGGACCAAACAAACAGGTTGAAGAGAAGATCGGTTGAACTTTTGGTTCAACCGACCCGATCTTTGATTCACATAACTCCTTCATCTTTAATGATGGTTTGTGTAAATCTACCCTCACATCTCCCAAAAGTTTTGTAGTTTAAATTTTATTAAATAAAAAAAGAGAGACAAAACTTTTTGATTCAAAATCTCCATGCTATCCTTTGATAATTTGCATACTCCTTATTGCTCGCCAATATTCCTATAGCTTGTGAACAACTATCATTGGGACTCCATGTTATCTAAATAATTGGAGTATGTGATATAGCTAGACAATTTGAACCTTGCTCTTTTATGATGGACATGGGATTTATTTTACAAAATCAAAATAAAATAGCATGCTCCTCAATGATAATGAATTTCCTATCAAGTCCATATGACATGTTTCATTTATGCAAACCTTTAGTCATATACTGCTTGTCGGATCATTGAGTTGAGTCAAATTGTTATGACCTATGTGAGATTATGGTCATGCACCCATGATTGAGATTCACGCGCACCCACCAATAAAATGCCAACTCTTACACTAAGAGTTGCACACAACATGCACCCCCTCGTCCACCAAAAACGCCAACTCTTACCCTAAGTGTTGCATATTCTTCCACCCAATAAAAATGCCGAATCTTACCTGAGAGTCGTGCATTTGTCATCCACCAAATAAAAATGCCAACTTTTACCCTGAGGAGAGCTGCGCATTTGTTATCCATCATATAATTACTCCTCGCATTCCATCATGACATCTCCCCATTCATAGTTTTTATTAAAAAGAGATATGGGCTATGTAAAAAAATATATATATGCTAAGGGGCATAAAAAAGAGAGAAAGAGAAAAAAACATACATGCCAAGGGGCATGACAAAAAAGAGAAAGCAATAAACAACGGGAAAATCCAAAACCCCGTTTAAAAAAATTTGAATACTTCCTTTTATAGCCCATACTCTTCAAAGAATCATCCATCTATCAATAAAAAGAGTCATGATGCTTGGAGTACCAAAAATATTTAGAGTTAGGAACTACCCTGTATTCCACATACTTGCACATCTCAATCAATGTGTATGACTTGTATCTCTGTGTGGTTTGGTTTTTGACTTGACAATATATATGATACAAGTATGCCCACTTTCATACCTACTAAAACTCCACTCAAAAGCTTTAGAGATAGGTTATGAAAAGAAGGCACCTTCTAAATGCCTTGGTAAGGGCCAGACATATATATGAGCGATTTGAGTGTATCATCTGAGGAGCAAGGCTATCTTTTCTTTTTCAAAAATCTTATGAAAACCCAAGTTTCTGAGCTGACTGATGCAAGGGGATTTGAATCCATGTTGTTCCATTATTCAATTACCCAAGACAATGTGGTAGAAAATTTGAAGTTCACAAGTGCAGATGAAGCTTGGAATATCTTGTATGGACGATATATATCAAGGAGATGACCCATCTTAGTCCCAAACCTTTACTCAAGGACAAGCAAAGGGCTAAGTGTGGGGGCTTGTTGGCGGTCCTTAACTCACATTTTATATCGCCAATAAGAATATAAAAGACACACCAAACTTAGTAAATAGGGCTTTACACTAACATATTCCATGAGTTTTGGTGATTGTCACTTACAGGAAGGCAACTTTAAAAATACATACAAATGGCCCAAGAAAGACAAGGAAAACCATGAAATGATAAGGACCATGCCTAGATAAAATGGCCATAACTCACTCATCCGGACTCCATTTTGGGTGATCCACCAGGCGTTGGAAAGCTAACAATGATATCTATCACGTCACCAAATTTCAGCCTATTTGGCCCAAGGATGCTGGCATGCGCTAGGGAAGGGGCGCGCACCCCTACGCGGGGTCTGAATAGGACCATCTACGGTGTGGCGGTCCATCACAATGCAAGGAGGTTGGTTCTAGTGTGCACTTGTATATGGAAGGTGTGAAACCATCCTATAGAGGTCAGTTTGCCCCTTTCCATGTGGGGATGACCCTTTTGCATAGAGCCTCCTCCTCTCCACCTATAAAAGGAGGGCCATTCCCCTCTCATTTCATCAACACTCAAGGGAGAAAGAGCCACCACAAGCTTAGAGCTAGAGCACTACTCCAAAGGGCTATGCCCTAGTAGCTATCTAGAGCTAGAGAGTGAGATGTGAAGGTGAGCGGGGAGGCGCCGGGCTTGTCAACGCCTCCCCAACCTTGTACCTCTGCGGATATTCTACTTGGCTCCTTTACGGGATCTTGGCTAAGTGAGTATTCGTGTTTCCTACATATTCATAAAGGTCTTTTGTTTAGCTTAGCTTGATCTTCTCTTACTTACGGGTTCATCATCCGTCCCCATGATGGACACTCTAGTAGAGGGCCCTGATAAAGATGAATAACCCTGCGTAACGCTAGAGTATAGTCGCTAACGTAGACGTGGTGTCTAAGTTAGAGTCTACCTTTGTTTGCCACGTTCCCCATGGTTGAGGGGTAGGCGGCGGGGAGTGACCTAGTCCCATCCATCCTTTGTAATCCCCCATGTCCGGGTTCAGTGTAGAGCAACAGGACAGTATCGCTTGGCAGACCAGGCGCGCTCCGTTCCCCGAAGTAAGCAGGTAGAACTCTTGCAACGTTATCCTTAGGACCCTAAAGCTATGGGAATCCATCTCTACCCCTTTCTATCTCTACCCTTGTGTTGTTCCTTGGGTGAACTAGCTAGGAGAAACACCTCCATTCCCTATGGAAAATACGATATCCAGAATACTTTTGGGTGAAGGCTTTCGTACGGTTGCGGATTCCTACATACATTAAGAAATACCAACATGTATGTTGGGTACTTGTGGTGGAGTGAGGGTTTCCATCATGTCTACCATGTAAATAGTCCTCCTTCTATGGTTTCTTTTATGGTATCTAGTTCTTCATCTTCTTCTGTACTAATGACCTCAGTGGATAAGTAGTCGAGTTCTTTTCCTTCTTGATAGGGTAATTCTTCATAATAGATATTGAGGCGTGTTTTTTGGTGGCAAAAGAACCCAGCCAGTGTACTATGTAGTATTTTGATATTACTACCATGATTAATCCTTATTGAGCCCCTTTTGGCATGAAATTTTGCATTTTCTATTTCTTTTCTTCTTTCTCTCTGTCTTGAAGGTTGTAGAACAGGATGATAATCTTCGAAGAGTTGTTCCTTGCACTCTAGTTGTGCATTGGGCAGCCGCACTACTTTTTGACATATTCCTCGAATCAGATTAGAAGTCAACAGTTGTTCTAGCTTCTCGGCAAGTTGAGTTTCTTCATCAGAATCAATCTTGATGTCATCGAGTTCTAGTTTTTCGAGTAGGTGGCTTCGGAGCTTGCCATCACCATCAACCTCGCATATTCAGGACCCAAAGACAAAGGTAGTCCCCATCGAATAACTCATCTTGATGGTGTGGTCCACCAAGGTCTCAAGAAAAATTCATCAAAATCCCTTGCCTGGTGCGCTAGCTATCGATGTTTTACCACCGATAGTCTGTCTCGGGGGTACCCGGGACAGTTGTTCGGGCTTCGACGAATCACGGATCTTGGACCCATGTTTGTACATGCTTGCGGGGAGGTAGCCTTCATCTTGCACATGCTTGCGGGGAGGTAGCACAGGGGCTGTTGTCGTCGATTAGCTCCGGCTACAGGCCCACTCCTGCACCGCCACCTCCTCCTCGTCGGAGTCACCATCATCGAAAGCATCGTCATCAAAGCCGAGTAAGATGGGCTTGTGGCCGACGGCAAGGGCCATCGCCTTTGCCCTGGCATCATGGCACGCGACGGGGAGCTTGTAGATGCATGCCAAAGCCGCCCATGGACGGATGGACGTCTAGTGCGCCTCACACACCCATTCGAGGAGCGACTCAGTGACAGAGACCAGCGGGTCAACATGAACGACAATGGCGAAGAAGCGTGGTCTCGGCAAGCCGTTGCTGTAGAACTGGCTGTGCCATCACCATGCCGATCTCCCTCCTCTCAGTTGTGGATATGTCGCTATCGGGAGATTTGTCATGGCCGCAGACATGAGATAAGATAACCGAAGTGAATGAATGGAGCGATCCGTGAAATCCATTGGAGCCCTAGAGGGTCAGCCGCTAATAGAATGGAGTAACAGGTGCTCCTATACTAATTAGATGGATCGGTGGATCAACCATGGTTCGCTTCGTGGATCAAACATCCCCATCTTTAGTTTTGTGTGTGTACATGCTGACGGGTTGGCTTCGCTAATTTCAGTGCATGCGAGTGGGCTGGGCTAGGTGCGCCAAAATAATCAATCAATTGACTCTACGATGTGTTTTTAGCGACCGATCGTTTGAGGTAAACGGCAAAATATATGTAGCGACCGATGTACTGTCGGTACAAGTAAAAAAAGTGACCGATGATCTGCTACAAATATATACCGACCGATTGTTAGATATTAATATTACGTTTTAGCGACCGTTGTCCGATGCTACAGATTGGCTGTGGTATAGTAACTATACTTCTAATTTGAATTTAGATACAGATATCGACATTGACGTAAATAAATCTATACACAAATATTCAAATATATATATATAATATTTGTCAAAATAAACTAAAAAAATATAGAAGGAAAAGGGAGGCTGCACAACGGAAAAGAAATAAAGAGACCGAAAAGATGGAAGGGGAGGCTCGCTCGCTCTGCAGCCTTCCGTGACAAGGGGATTTTACATTATTTTTTCTTTTAGTTACTTTCCTAAATTATTTAATGGCTTAGGTACCATAGCGTTCCCCTAAAGAGATACCTTTGATACATGGACACGACTGCATACCGAAGAAAGCTTTAGGCTTATCCGGCGTGTAGCCGGAGGCAAAGAATAATCCTTCTCCATTAGAGAGAGGAACATTAACAATTGGTCCCGAACAATTTTGTAGTCGGATATTGTGAAGCATACATCTCACACATTGCAACTGCAGGCAAACTATATATGTGCCCACACAGCCGAAGAAATGTTTGTAAGTGCTAATGATCGAGAATAGGCATATACACAAGCATAACCAACAGTGCCAATGGCATCGGACACCACAAACACAAAGGAACCTTCCAACCCGCTCATCGTGGCGAATGCGGCGGTGCAGCTGCATCCAGAGCTGATAATGGCTGCAAAGCGCGGGGACTACAACAAGCTAGATGATCTCATGAGCAAGGATGGTGGATTGACGCCGCCTCATGTCATCCTCGATATCGACATCGAGGATGATGTTGACGAGCATCACTATGTGCCGGATTCTGTCCTCCATGCCATCACGTCTGGCGGGGACAGCGAGGAGTTCTTGTTGAGCTCAACGATGGTCTATCGCAAGGCTCAGCACCTCTTGGGCAAGTGCAATGCAATGGGTGACACGCCCTTGCACTGTGCTGCTAGAGCTGGGAGCATCAAAATGGTCTCCCATCTCATCGACCAAGTGAGGCGCGGCGACAACGGCACAGCAAGGCTGCAAGTGGCGTTGAGGAAGCAGAATAATAAAAGGGAGACAGTCCTACATGAGGCGATCCGCTGGGCTGATGAGAAAATGGTCCAAGTGCTGATGTCGGCGGAACCCGAGCTGGCTCGTTTTCCGCGCGCCAACGGCACCTCGCCGTTGTACCTCGCCATCTTGCTAGGATATGATGATATTGCAGAGCAACTGTACCAAAGGGACAATCAACTATCTTACGCTGGACCAGATGGCCAAAACGCTTTGCATGCTGCGGTTCTAAGGAGCGAAAGTAAGATATTTTCTACTTCTCTACCATAAATTCTTGACACTTTGACTAAAATACATACGATCAAACCTTTGAAACTTTAACGGTCAATCAATAGCTTTTAATATATTTTTTGGAACCTAAAATATTTCATAATCACAAATTTTTGTTAGATGTTGTTATTTATTATTCTATTCTCGTAGAAAGCCATTCGTTGGAGCTATGCCTTGAAGACCACAAAAGCCAACAGCATCAGGGTAGTACTTTACAAATATTTATTATCAAATCACTCATTTTGCTCATCAAATTAGGAATTAAATTTAGTATATAATAATAAAATTATATAAATTTGCTACCACTCCACACTGTTCCTTGGATTTCTTGCTCAACTTAGAATCGGTTACGCAGACCTCCTGAATACTACATGGCCCCCTTAAAGTACGGGCCTATTATAGTTATGTGTCCACCATGAGCCGTATTAGAACTGTAGCACAACATTATGTCTCTTGATAAAATACCAACACTATGCTCATGCCTCCACAATCTCCTTTTGGAAACCTAGTTTTTTCTCTCGATCACGCAAAATATTTACGTGTCTTTGTATTACAAGAGGCTGGCTTAATGATTTTAACAAAGCCCATGCCCTCCCCAACACGACACGACGTTAGCCTATTACTCGCTGTAGGAGTGCCTGGGGCCGGCCTGCACCCACTGCTCGGCTTGGT
>CM041632.1:50295956-50317062 GCA_023333625.1 Bothriochloa decipiens
TCTTAACAGTTATTTATGCCCATCAAGATGATTTTTGGGGCTCACCAAAAATTGTTTGCATATGCCCCAATAAAGAGAGGCTCAAGACTAATATGGGTATGACCAAATCGTGGGCAATACCAAAACGTTTGCAGTGTTGTGTTTGGACTATATACTTGCCATATCTTGCCGAACCGTCCAACTTTTTGTACGATTGTATGACATGTGGGCTCCACATATCATTATATTTTTTATGTTGAAATATAGTCAACATATATCTTGTTTTGATTGTCAAGACTGTAAATATGCAAACGGATTCTGAAATAGATTTTAGGGCTTGGACATTGGTAATCTACCTTTGTTGGGTTCCGTGCAGACATTCTTTTCATGCGACGTTGCTTCTAAGAGCCGGCAGCGGCTGCTGAATCCTAGGTGAGCATTTTGCTCGCCAAGGATTCTCGCCCGTGCCGCAGTGTAGTTAACTTGTCACGCGTTGGCACGCCAAATTGGCGGTAGCGAATCAAACAGTCCAATTTTCAAGGGCACTGTTGGGGGTGCGCCCCGGGACCGGAGGGGCTTATTATCTTCGACTTGTGTCTGACTGATAGTTCCAGTATATCTATCTTGTTCATGTCTGCAGGTTCCAAAGAGAAACCCCCGGAGGTTAGATCTCCGCCGGAAAGCCTCCGCGGAGGCCATGGAGCCAGTCGACGGCAAAGGTCCGGTGGCGATGGCCGTTGCTCAGGCGGAGGCACCTACCGGAGGTTAGATCTCCGCTGGGAAGCCTCCCCGGAGGCCTTGGAGCCAATCGATGGCGGAGGTCCGGTGGTGATGGCCGTTGCTCAAGCGGAGGCTGATCGACGGAACCTCGACTCCCCCGGAGGCTCTGCGCGGAGGAGGCGGCAACCCGAGACTGCCTTCATCGGGACGTCGCGCCGGGCCGAGCTGGGGGCTTGTGAAAAAGTAGTGGGCTCAATGGGCCTCTTACAGGTAGTGATGGGCCGTGGCCCGCGGCCGTGTCCAAGAAATGGTGGACCAGCCTACCCCTA
Source organism: Bothriochloa decipiens (assembly GCA_023333625.1). Taxonomy (NCBI): domain Eukaryota; kingdom Viridiplantae; phylum Streptophyta; class Magnoliopsida; order Poales; family Poaceae; genus Bothriochloa; species Bothriochloa decipiens. Next base: position 50,296,985 of record CM041632.1, read on the forward strand.
GGAGATCCACGTGTAATAGGGTCAGTGTCTAGGGTTTCGAAACTCCCATTGGGGGCACGCTTATACTTTAGGTCTTGAGCTGGGGAGCCACTATTAAAGGCCATGCTCCTTGTGTAATTAGGGCGGTTGTCCTATGGTAGTTACAGCAAGTAACTTGCCCTAGGGACCACTTGTACTTCCTCAGTAATTTATCGTATCCAGAACCTGTCGGAACCGTGTTCCAACAGTTGGCGCCAACCGTTTGTGTCTGGCCAGAGATAACACCCGTAGATGCCACCAAAGAACAGGACCTCCATCAGGAGACGTACTGCCGCTGAGGTAGAGGTACCTCAACCCTTTGCTCGTGAGAGACCAAGAAGAAACATTCGAAGCACCTACGCCTCGCGCCGTAGGATGGAGGTGACGACGAGAACAACAATACCGTGCAAAGGGGGACCGGACTATCCAGCATCCGCCCACCCAGAACCAAGAAGATGAATTGGCCAGACTGAGAGATGAGATGTGCTGCATGGAAGCCAAAAGAGACAGGTTAAGGGCATAGCAAGCCACCACCTAAAGAACAATACAATCATCGCGTCAAGCGGACAAGATAAGGCAGCAAATGGCCATTCTGCAAGCAGAAATACAGAGCATGCAACCTCTGGTAGCAAGTCCATCAGAGACCGCTCAACCAATCATAGCAAGTCGTTCCCCTACTATAAATGCGCAAGCTGCGCACACCATAATTCCAAGCCTAACCACACCATCAAGAGTTTTTGACCCAAAGTCACCACTGTCTGAAGGTCTACAGAGCTCACCATGGCCTCCAAGTTACAAACCTGTGTCTCTACCAAGATTCAATGGTAATTCAGATCTGAGACAGTTTATAATGATTTTCAAAGCTGTAGTAGCCTCCGCAGGAGGCAACGATCATGTAATGGCTAAATCATTTGTGATTGCAGCAGAAGGAGATGCACTAGCATGGTACTCAATGTTGAAGCCAAGCACTGTATATTCATGGGAGAACCACCAGATACTAGAAAATTTTAAAGCTTACACGAGCAAGTCGCTAACATCATCAGACTTGTTCAGCAACAGGCACCTCAAGGGCGAACCCCTTAGAGACTATTATCAGAGATTCCTACACCTCTGGGCTAAAGCACCGGACATCCCTGATGGGGTAGCCATAGCGGCAGCAATCAAAGGACTCAGGATCGGCCCATTCGCTAGTCACTTGGCAAGAAAGAAGCCAGCCACAATGGCTCAGCTACACGAGGAATTCAAAAAATACTGCAGGTCTGACAATGACCTCCGCAAAAGATTAGAAGAAGCGGATAGTCAAAGTAAACAGTTCTCAAATAATGGCAACAGAAGAGATAGCAAGAACCAACAAAGACAACAATACCAGAACCAGCAGAAACAAAGTCTTCAATTTGCAGAGTAGCCAGCCTCCGAGTGCTCAGGAAAAAAAAGAAGCCAATTACGAGCAGAGAAATCAAGGAGGGCAGGGCTACAACAAAAACAACTCCAAGAACTGGAGCAAGAACTAGAAACCAAAGAAGCCATACTGCCTCTTCCATGGAGAGAACAAAGGGCACGTAACACGGGATTGCCCGGAGGCCCAAGATACATTTGACAGGATGAAAAGCAAACAGTCACGACTGCAGCCCCAGCAGCAAGGTAGCAGAGAGGTAAATCACACTCATGGTTCGCAACTCCATCAGCAATACAACCCAAGTTTCCTAGGATACGGTCCAGGACCACTACCGTAGCAAAGCCTGGCCCACCAGTACTATCCAGCATCACTACCGGCCTGGAGACTAGCGTATCAACAAACAGGGCAACACCACTGTTACACTCCGCACAGGGCAGAAAGCGGCCTAACTTACATCAACCCAAGACCCCCACATATAACATTCATCGAATAAACGCAGGTGCAGACACCTCCGACAGACCAGCAAAGACAGTACGAGGCATTACCGGCGCCTCTGCAGTATGCCCCATTACTGTCAGTGGCACCAAAGGCAGAGCCTCCAATGGAGAACCAAATAAATCCACACTCCGCCTTGCCAACCATTGGGATGATACTACCTATAGCCAGAGGCTCAGTGTTAGAGTTCGAAACCAAAAAGAAAAAGAAGGACCACCTCTGGCTGGTAAACAATGGGGCAGTCCAGGGTGCTTATAGATCAACAGAATGGTCCAAGATGCCAATAGAATTTATAGAGCAAGACCTCCAAGTTGAAAGCTATCCACATGCAAATGCCATGGTCATAAAGGCAAACATAGCAGCCTAGGAAGTAAGCAGGATACTCGTGGATTCCGGGAGTTCAGCAGACATCATCTTCACCAACCTATTCGACCAAATGAAACTCAGCAGGAGCCAGCTGCAGCCACCGTACACCCCACTGATTGGATTCAGTGGAAAGAAGATCAACGCCCTAGGCAAGATATCACTACTAGTATCATTCAAAGATGGGGACTATGCCAGGACAGAGTACATCACTTTTGATTTGGTAGACATCTACTACCAGTACAATGCGATACTGGGAAGAGGATTCACAAACAAGTTCAATGTGGCAATACACATGGGGTACCTCTGCATGAAGATGCCAGCATTACATGGAATCATCACAGACGGGGTAGTCAAAAAGAAGCAAGGAACAAAGAGAAAGCAATCTAAAAAGCACATAGAAACATCAACACCGTAGTAGCAGAGGAGCCTCCGAACATGCCTACGAGAAACACCAACATGGCAGATCAAGAGGACACAATAACATTACCATTGGAAGAAGCAGTCCCTAACAGGAAAGTAACCATAGGTGCCAACCTATCAGAGGTAGAGAGAAAAGACTTGTTAGAACTGCTAACAAAGAACAAGGACGTATTTGCATGGTCAGCATCAGATCCCCAAGGAATCAGTTGGGATGTGATTGAAACACATCCTCGACCTCAACCCAAATGTCAAACCTAGTAAGCAAAAACAGAGAAAGATGTCCGAAGAACGCATAATTGCAGCAAAAGCGGATATGCAAAGGTTATTAGATGCTAAGGTCATCAGACAAGTCAAGTACTCAAACTGGCTAGCAAATGTTGTCTTAGTGCCCAAAAAGAATGGCAAAATGAGAATGTGCATAGACTTCACAGATCTCAATAAAGCCTATAAAAAAGGTCCTTTGCCATTACCCAGGATAGATGCATCAGTCGACAAGGCAGTAGGATGCAAGCGCTTTTCTCTGTTAGATTGTTTCTCAGGATACCACCAGATATGGCTAAGAAAGGAGGATGAAGAGAAAACAAGCTTTACGACCCCCTTCGGCACCTATTGTTTTGTTAGGATGCCAGAAGGTCTCAAAAACGCAGGATCAACATTCTCAAGAATGATTCAAATTATATTGCGAGCTCAACTTCGGAGGAACATTATAGCCTATGTTGATGACTTAGCATGGTTAGCAAACAAACTGGAGATCACTTGGACAACCTCAGGGAAACATTCGCCAATCTCAGAGAAGCAGGGTTAAAGCTGAACCCAGAAAAATGTATCTTTGGAGTAAGAAAGGGAAAGATGCTCGGTTACATTGTTGGTCCAGAAGGGCTAAGCGCAAACCCAGATAAAACAAAAGTAGTGTTAACAATGAGGGAACCAGAAAATAAGAAGGAAGTACAGCGACTGACAGGAAAAATAGCAGCACTCAACAGATTCATCTCAAAATTAGCATAAGGAAGTCTACCATTTTTCAGAACACTCAAGGTCTCGGACAAATTTGAATGGGGCAAAGAGCAGTCGGAGGCATTCCAGCAGCTCAAAAACTACGTGACAAAAGACCTTAAGGTCATAGCGCCAGATACAGGGGAAACCTTGTTACTATATGTTGCAGCCTTCGCAGGAGCAATCGGCACAATGCTAGTGCAAGAAAAGAAAGTTGACAACAAATGCGTACAACACCTAGTATACTATGTATCAGAAGTGCTGTAGGGGGCAAAACTGAACTATTCGAAGGTCGAAAAAATAGCATATGTAGTAGTCACAGCATCAAGGAATCTTAAACACTATTTTCAAGAACATGAGATCCTGGTCCCAACAGCACAACAGCTCGCCGACATCCTAGGCAACAAAGAGGCATCAGGGAGAATCGATAAATGGGCAACAGAAATATCTCAGTTTAGCATCAAGTTCATCTCAAGAATAGCAGTCAAGTCACAAGCACTCATAGACTTTTTGGCGGAATGGACATCTCTGCAGCACACAGAAGACAAAACGGAGGCTTCAATATGGATACTATACACCGATGGCGCATGGGACATCCAAGGTGCAGAAGCCTCCGCAGTACTAATATCACCATCGGGCATCAAAACAAAATACGCAGCAAGGCTATGCTTCAAAGCAACCAACAACGTAGCTGAGTATGAAGGAGTAATCTTAGGGCTTAGCAAGGCCAAGGCACTAGGTGCAAAATACATCATGGTCAGAATCAATTCGTAGATAGTAACAGGACAAGTAGAGAAAGACTATGTTGTCAGAAACCCAGAGTTATCCGCATACCTAGAAGTAATCAGGGGTCTGGAAAAAAGATTTCAGGGTTTTACCCTAAAACACATCCCAAGGGGGGACAACACGGAGGCAGATGAGTTAGCCAAAGCAGTGGCAAATCAAACGGAGGTACCCAAAGGAACCTTCTTCCAAGAATTGACATCGCTAGCTACTGTAAAAACATCTAAGGCATTTGTGGAGGTACTCCTAGTAAACACGGAGGATTGGAGAAAAGCAATAATTGATCATATCAATGGAGTCCATGTGACATCAGATGAAACAATTGCGGTAAGGCTAGCCATACGGGCAAGGAATGAGTTCTATACAAGAAAGGCATAGTCCAACCATTGCTTAAGTGCATCACTGAGTCAGAAGGCAAAGACCTCTTACAAGATATTCACTCTGGAATGTGTGGATCGCACATTGGGCCCAGAGCACTCTCAGCAAAGGCAATCAGGCAAGGATTTTACTAGCCAACCCATATCAAGGACGCATTGCACATAGTAACAACTTGCAAAGCATGCTAGAGTTTTGCACCGTACCAAGCATCTCCGGGAGGACAATCACAGCTAATACCTCCGGTCTGGCCACTTCAGTGATGGGGAATGGATCTCGTAGGCCCATTACCCCTGGCTCAGGGTGGAAGCAAATATGCAGTAGTGGTAGTAGAATACTTCACAAGATGGATAGAAGCCAAACCGCTTGCAACAATCACCTCTGAAACAATCAAAAAATTCTTCTGGAAAAACATAATTTGCAGATTCGGGGTTCCAAGGACACTCACAGTCGACAATGGAAAACAATTCGATTTAGACAAGTTCAAAGAATTTTGCAAGAGCATTGGCACACAAATAGCCTTCGCATCAGTCTATCACCCAGAAAGTAACGGAGCAGTAGAAAGGTCAAATAGAATCATATTCTCAGCAATCTCCAAGACACTGCTGGATCACAAAAAGGGCAAGTGGGTAGAAGAGCTGCCAAAGGTGGTATGGTCTCACAACACAAATGTATCAAGAGACACTGGGTTCACTCCATTCAAGCTACTGTATGGAGAAGAAGCAATGATGCCAGAGGAGATCAAACACCAGAGCCTCCGCGTAATAAAACAGAACCTCACAAAAGATAAAGAATACACCAAACAGATGACCGAAGCATACAGGCTAGAGGCAATCGACAACATCGAGAAATACCAAGACCAAACCAGAAAATAGAGGGATGGAAAAGTGGTCACTAAAAACATTAGAAATGGTGACTGGGTAATGAGGCGGAGGCCAAACGCTTAAAACATAGGGAAACTACAGCCAAAATGGGAAGGACCGTTTGTAGCCAAGCGAGGCGGAAGGAAAGGGTCATTCTATCTACAAGATGCAGAAGGAAGAACGTCAACTCACTCCTAAAACATTGATAGCCTTAGGAAATATTACACATAGATTGTAAGGACTCCTTGGTATTATAAGCGGAGGTCCGTAGATTTAAATTTTCGTAATTTACTTTTTCCGCAAAAATGGCTTGCACTCTTTTTCTCACAAAAGGGGCTCCAAATCAGTGGTGAGGTTTTTAATAAGGCAAGACCGCATGTAATTAAACTCTAAACATATAAAGAGGACCCCAAAAAATAATACCCAGAACAGTCGAAAGCAGCCAGCACTGTGGCTGCAATATTTGACAACTATGCATGATTTACAAGGTCACTTCATGCTGCTATTAAGAAAAATGAGAAGGCATGAAGCAACCTCCGCAAAATGCTAAAAGTCCTTGAAAAAGCCTTGGCATATCAGGCATCGAGGCAGGCAATCGCAACCACAAGTTGCAAAGCAAACCGGGGAAAGACCTGTGAACCAACTCAGGCACCGGTAGCGCAAAACGCGAGCAACATCACACTCACTAGCAGTGACCTCCGAAATACAATGCTGAAACAAGCGGAGGTAACTCACACATAGGTATGAGTTCTGTCAAACAACCTCCGCATCATACACCTTCCAAAGCGAAGGCAATATAATCACAAAAAAAAGAGTTCAGGAACCGATAAGATCATTTATTATTCCAAAGCGGATGCAATACGTAAAGCAAGATCATTTATTATCCAACTTTATGCTTACAACAGATAAGGCTCATTGTGCCTTGATCATAACAAGAACAATGTGCAAAGCACACATATTTAATAGCTAGACCAGAAAGCACAACCTCCGGGTCAAGATATCAAGCCACTCCACCCAGTTAACCTACTACCACAAGACATGGAAGTGGCCCGGAGGTTGCCAATACTTCAGCATAAAAAAGAGCAAAGAGTGCAGCCTCCGGAAGTACATCTAAAGGTAAGCAAACTAAGGCTCCCTAAAAAGGATGCCCTGGCGAAGGCAAGCCCTGATCAGTCATGGAATACCCCCTATCGCCTCCCGGCTGCATACCACCCTGTGCCTCCAGAAACCCAGCCAGTTGAATCAAGTCCAGCAAATGCTCGGTACGAAGAGAAGGAGGTGAACCTCCAATGCCAGCTTGTACATGACAAACTCCACAATCATCTGTCAGCACACCACTTTGCACCTTCCATCGGCAAGCAACCACCGCATCCAAAATCCTTACATCAACCACACTAAATAAGATCACAGCCAGTCGCCATCTTTGAGGATACAAAGGAAATATAGGTAGGGTATTGTTAAAAACAGAAGCATCATCATCTTTAACCATTGGCAACAGGTTCACTGATGTGGCTATTCCATTACGAGTCCTTACACAGTACCAACGCAACAAAGCTCCTATGGAGCACCATTAGTTTAATATACACAACAAAGCAGCCTAAATGACCAAGGGGGCATAGATCTTTTTATAAGGACCTCCCAAGCATCATTAAACCAGCTGCAGCTACCTATCATTAAAGGAAACAAGCACAAAATTAGTACCTGTGTCATTTTGTCTTAGCAAGCAATGGACAAAATCAAAAACAATAAATAACAAAGATACGCAAAGTACACAAGGGGTACTATAAAAGAGGTAGAGCTCAAGGTCTGCACGCCTAAGCATTAGGAAAGGGACAAACACAAGCAACTCCCTATAGCCAAAATCCGATTAAGGGAGATGGAGACAGATGTGCGCATATGGACAAACAAAAATAATAAGATACCACACAAGAATTCGTAAGGGGGTTGGCAAAAGAAATATCCCAGAGACAGCGAGGGTTTTTGGGATAATGCCAAAGAAGTTTGCCGACAGTGCAAGCCAATCAAGATCATCGCCTGAACAAAGTCAAGGGGGGATACCGCGTAAGAACTTGTAACGTCCCCTCGTCTCTGCTAAGATCAACCGCGGCTCACCTCCACAGATCAAGCATTGGGATGCGTGGAGGCATAGTCGAAGACCACAAAGTCAAACACAGCAATAGAAAGGTAATACACAACAAAATCGACACCAGCACTGGTCGAAGAGAAACAACGGTTGTAATACTCACCTTATGTTAACAATAAAGTAAAATTATTAATACATAGATGCACCTCAAAGTGGTTACAACCTCCGAGGAGGAAAGCAGAAAACACTCCCGGAAGCCACAACTGCAATCTAGCACGAAGGCCTCCGACTAATTCAAACAAACCTCCGCAGCATAGCGGAGGTCGCAATAAACAAGTTCACAAATGACAGTTCCTTCGCAACACTCAACCTCCACGCAAGTAAGAATAATTACAAAGGTCCAGTTGGACCATGCCATGCAAGAGAATGAGTAAAGCTAGAGCGCTTATCATCTAAGTTGCTAAGAACAAAATCAAACATGTCATCCACCGTGCGCCTAGGAAACGCCGACTTCCAATAATCCCACAGCTCGCCGCTAATGTAAACATCATCATAAATTAAGGTAATAGGCTCGACCTCCTGCACAGGCCCTGTAACAACCTGAAAATTCGAACTACAAAATTTTTCGACAAAACCCTGAGTGATGTGGTGCGACATTTCATCATCTACCCTTTACATATGCATCAACCCTAGCATGTCATGCATGGCATTCATATGTTGCAAGTTAAATAACATCTCATAACAATGCTCTATGTTCGCTTGTTACATTTTAATGTTTCGTTTGTTTAATCATCATGATGCATTAAAAGAGTGAGTTGGATTTTTATTTGGTTTATGTGTTGATTATTAAAAATGACAACATAATATTTATTTTGACAAATAAATATTAAGGGAATAATACCCTAGAAGTATTTGGGCCATGTATGCTCACTATTCTGTAACACAAAATAAGCACACTGCATATATATATAAGTATATATATAAATATATTTGAAAAAGAAAAAGAAAAAGAAAAGAAGGAGACCGGCCCGAGCAGCCCCGTCGACCCGGCCTGCATGCGCTCGACCCTCCGCTCGAACCCCTGCTCGTCGCTCGACCCTGCGCTCGTCGCTCGACCCCGCGCTCGCCGCTCGACCTCCTGCTCGCCGCTCGACCTTGCGCTCGTCGCTCGACCCCGCGCTCGCCGCTCGACCCCCTGCTCGCCGCTCGACCCCCTGCTCGCCGCTCGACCCCCCCTGCTCGCCGCTCGACCCCGCGCTGCGCGGCCCAACCAGGCCGACGGCCCAGCAAGAGCCGCGCGCGTCCGCGCGCCGCACCGAGCCTCCGTTGCCAAGGAGTCGCTGACGATGGGGCCTCGAAGTGGGACCCACGTGTCATCGCGCCCGCTGAGGTCACCCGACCGGCCGTGCGTGCTCGCGTCAGCACTGTTCCCCGGCGTCGCTCCTAAGCAACCTCTCTCGACCGCTCGATCCAGTGTCGCCCCGCATCGACGCGCGCCCGCAAGCCACCTGGACTGACCAGCCCGCATAAAGTTCCCACGGCCGCAGGCAATATTCTCTGCGCGCGCGCACGCACCTGCGCTGTCGCCGCAGTGGAACGCTGCCGCCATAAAGAACCTCGACACCCAGTGTTACCTAGCCCCCTCTCGCTGTTCTCTGGACCCAATTCGAACCCCAGCTGCTGACTTGGACATCCCTTGACCGCTCGATCAAGCAAAGCTGTGATCGGCCGTCCGTCTGCTACCTACCACCGCGTCCGCCCTATAAAGCAAGTACCCCGGCATCCTAGGGATTCCAGATCGCCGCCACCGCTCTGGTGGAACCCCATTCCTCTTTGCCAGCCTCGAGAGGAGAAGAGCTGAAGGGAGGAGGAGGGAAGGAGTCGGGGAAGAAGAAGAAGCCGCCGCCGGAGTTGGGGAGGAAGACCGTCGACTCGGAGCCGCTGCTGCTGCGTCGAGGGCAGGAAGGAGGAGCAGTACCGCGAGCCGGAGCCGCTTGGACTTGTACCGCACCTCCATCCTCTTCGACCGTCGGTGAGCACCGCCATCGCCGCCCTCTCGAACCCTCCGCCGTGCTGTTGGCCATGGCGCTCCGCCGTGAGCGCGTAGGCCCAGGTCACTACCGACCTCACTGGACACACCCGCACACACACACGAGACTAGCCGAGCCCCTCGGACCACGGCATCGGGAGGATGCCGAAATGGAAGCCGCCCAGTTCATCGCCGCGCGCCAAGCTCCGCCGTGGCAAGATCACCCAGTCGCCTTTCTGTTGAGCCTCGACCTCCGTTGTTTCCGGATCCGCGCTCGCCTTGATGAGACGGACCCCGTGCACACCCTAGCTCTGCGTTTGCCTCACCAGAGCATCGACCCGAACCACCTTGTCATCGACGTGTCAGTACGTTGCCGCTCCAGAACGCCGTCGTTCACCGTCGTTCCTGCCACCATCGACCACCCTCGAGGAGCAGGAAGAAGCCGGGAAGCTCCGCCGTGATGAGCTGCATCGAGTGGGCAAGATGGAGACCGTGGACCCTCTCGGAGTGCCGTTGCCGTGCACCGAGGACCTGTCGAAGCTCCGCCGTGGGAGTTGCTGCCCGTGCGGACTCCGCCGTGTGTTTTGGTCACCGCCGGCACCTCGAGCAGATGTTGCGTGACTCCAACCGTCCGTCGACGCCACCAATTGGAGCTGTGGTGACTCGGTGTGAAGTGTACATCGAGCACCGTCGCCATCGAGCCACCGTCTGCCGTCGAGCTCGACACGAAAGTGAAGCTGTCGCCCTGAAGCCCATCGACGTGACCGTCGTGAAGTCCCGAAACCGATGGGCGGGTTAATGGCACCGGAGAACCTTTGTGGCACCAGGAATCGAGGGTTCTTCCGCCGCCGATCGTCGAGGAAGAACTCCACGTTCGAGCCGATCTCGTCCGAGACAGATCACGCGCTCGAACAGATCCGCGAGTTCGACCCTTCGACAACCGACCCTCGAGTTTGACCCTTTGACAACCGACCCTCGAGTTCGACCCCTTCGACAACCGAACCTCGAGTCGACCCCTTCGAAGAACCGACCATCGAGTGGACCGTCGGAGGACATACCCTCGAGTTTGACACCTCGACGCGTCGACCCTCGAGTTCTACACCTCGAGCACCGTCACCCTCGAGCCGCTGTCCGACGTAAGGCACGTCGCCGGGACCAAGCCCCCGACTTGATGACCGCCTACGTGTTCGCCTTGACGACCCGAGGACGATGCACGAGTTGGCGAAGTCCTGGAGCAGCCCTCGCCGGATGTTTAACCTCGCCATCACCCCTCGAGCGCATAACCCTCGACAGCGAGCACCGCTGTCGAAGCAGAGCAGTTTTCCGTCTTCGAGCATGCCCTCGAAAGCAGTACCCTCGAGACCGGAAACCTCGAGATCGCATCCTCGCGATCGTGTCCTCGAGACAGTACCCTCGAGACAGTACCCTCGCGATCGTGTCCTCGAGACAGTACCCCTCGAGAGCGTACCCCTCGAGAGCGTAACCTTGAGACAGTACCCCTCGAGCCCTTTCTCTTTTCAGAAAATGGTTAAATCTTTGAAAATTCATATCTAATTCATACGAGCTCGGAAAATTATGATCCACATATCCAAATTTTCTATAAATCGAGCCCTATCTATCTAGGCTATGTTTGAGTGTATTTGGATCTTCTATTTTGCATTCGTTCTTTGTGCTAATCTATAGGGGTCGCTTCTGCGACCGTTAAATCTCGTTACAGGCTCGAGCGAGGACAAGCTTGACGACAGTGACTACCAGGAGAAGTCCGACAGCTACGTCAGTGAAGGTGCCACACACCACCCAACCTCGTAGATCCCATTACGCATGACAATTATAGTATGGCTAGTGCTTTAAATTCATGTTGCTATAATGCTATGCCTGTGCTAGGACTGCATGATAGAGTATTTATTTGATGAGCCCTACCTTGTTGTAAACTATCACCTGCTTACCCGCTGTTATGATAGCCACCTGCTTATCTGCTATACTTATAATTTCTATACTTCACTCGCTTACATTTTGATGCGACGTGATGAACCCGGGAAAGGCCTGGAGGGTGCCAGGCTGGATGCGTGAGTTGATGTTTCAGTTGAGCATATGAGCTATTGATGTTATATCCGGGTTTGGGGTGGAACTTACGGCAGGGAGTAGGGTGAGGGTTGAGTCGATCGAGCCGGGATCTACGACGAGCTTTTGGAGCAAGTCTTGCCAGGGAATGGTTCTAGACATTCCCATGAGAGGAGCCTGTGGCGAGCTAACTGAGATGTGATGGTGGTCCTTGGGTGTGATCCTCGGAAAGGTGGAGCCCGGGATGAAGGTGCCGTGGTAGCACGTTAAAGATAAACCCTGATGAAGATATCCCGGTTTGGTCAAATCTAGGAACTGTTGCGCTGGTATCCGGACCTAGGAATCTCTTGCTTTCCACTCGCTCTCCATGGGGGGGAGACGGCCGAACCACTGGATAGGTCGATGCCACTACTGCTAGGCGAGAAGTAATAGGAAGGTATATGCATGGGATGGAGCTAACACCTTACCGAGACAATCATGGCACCCCCTTCGGGAGTGGGTACATGGCATGGCATCCTCTTCGGGAGCGGATACATGCTCTCTTCACAGTTCCAGTGATCCAGTGCTGGATGGTAGAGTGGCATCGCCTATGGCAGTAGGCGCCCGGAATCTGCCTAGGTGCGCGCGTGCATCGATGATGGTTATCTGGTGGATTAGTGAAACCTCTGCAGAGTGTATGGTTGATCGATCGATACATATGCCGAATCTTCGGCTATGGACCTTTCCTATGTTTCGTATGCACCGGACTAGTGAGTGGAGTGTTCTACCTTCCTCTGAGTGTGTTTTCCGGCCGTGAGCCAGTTTGAGGGCTGCGGGCCGCTGAGGCAAGCCAAGAGGGAGTTGGCTTGTCGACCAGAGTCTGAGAGGGTGTTGGAGATGAGATGAGATGAGATGATGCTACAGTTATGGATGGATATAGATGAAGGGAATGGGTTTGTGTTTAAAACTTGTTTATTATACTTTTGTTTTATATACTTGAACTTGCATAGGAAAACCCAGCCTTTATAGGTTCCTTTTGAGATACCCTTATTTTGCACCCACTTCCACAAAGCAATGCATAGGGTGGGAGTGTGGCCAGTACAAATCGTACTGAAAATTTGGTTTCAGGTTCAAGGAGTGAGTACTCATCTGGGGAGTACAGCGATTGAGGGTTTCGTGCCTACGCTCAAGTTGGAGAGAAGAAGATAGCTTCCGCACCTCAAGCTTTTATTGTTATGCTGCATGAACTCTGATTCCGCCCTATGGCGATGTAATAAGTTATTGTAACTCCCTCTATTTGCACTCTTTTGTTCGATGTATGGATTATGGATTCAACTGTTATCGGGTAATGTGATTTAAATGGTCATATTACACTCCGACACTGTGGATTTCCCTTCGTGGAAATCAAGGTCGTTTCAGGCCCCAAACTGCAGACCTGCACAGGACGATTCTGCCATTAATAATTTACAAAACCAAGAGTAACTTAAATTATTCCTTACACGTGTGCGCCGGCACTAGGTCAGAAAAAGACAAAATGTACACAACCACAAATCAAGATGAATTTTTACACCTCCTCTTCAGCGGTCATTAGTCCCAACCCCATCCGAGCCCTCGAAGATGCTACCACTTGCTCCATCATGGCATCAGTCCCAGCACTTGTAGGAAGAACTTGAGTAGCGGAGGCACCAGCGTCGGCAGATCCCTAGGTGCGTGCAGATGTGCCGCCAGAACAAGTTGGGCCATCACCGTTGTGCTTTCCATACTTCAGTTGCTGAGAATGGCAAAAAATAAGAGAAGAAAATCATCAACACAACTCTTATAATAAAATAAGACAGTAAAAGCTAACCATACATACCATTTCACGAGTAACATTAGCCATGGCAACAGTTTCTGACCTGCCAAACTTGGACAAGAACTTCTCTATAAAGCTACGCACGGTGGTCTTAATAAATTGATCCATTCTGCCAAGTTCAGCAGGATTCTCTAGCTCAGGACAATCAAAATTTCCAATTTGAACAATGTCCTTGGACATAAAGAGCTTGCATAGACAGTGGCGGAGGTCTTCACACTAAAATCAGAGACTCCGGTCATAAACTCATTAAGCTTGTTGAGGTTCACCTTGATCTAGGAAAAGATCCTGGAAGTAGAAGCCTTAGGATTAACCGGGGTCGCCATACCACCAAAAGCCCGGACAGCAGAGACGTAGGATTCAGCCACTTTCAGCCCGATCGACCTGGTGGCAGTTAGCTCCTTCTCAGGTTCTTCAACTTTAGTCGTAAGAGCCACTGTCAACTACCGTTCAACATCTAATTCCTGGCGCAGGAGATTCGAAATCTCAGCAGCTTTGTTCGCCCGCTGATTGGCGGTGGCCTCCGCTTCTTTGGCGGCAATAAGAGACTTCTTTAGGTCATTAGATTGAACCCCAAGAGCTGATAGCTGCTTCTCTAAAGCGGAGGCCTTCTGAGCCATTTGTTCCCTCTCATGGGTCTGAGACTCAATCTTCGCCTTCAAAACCTTGATAGCGTCATCCTTTTTTACCAGTTCAGCGCCACTATTGGTCTCAATGGCCATGGACAAGGCAGCGCTCTGGAAATAGCAACAAAGCAATGCCAAAATCAAATACACAAGAAAGAGAAGGAAAAAATATATATACATAGTTAAGAACGGAGAAAATGAAACCAAACTCACAATAACATGATGATTAATGTTGGCGTTCATCAAAGTTTGAAGCGGCAGCCTAGCCATAGGCTGGTATAGGTCTCCACCTATAGCATCAGTCAACTGGTCAATACCTTGAGCCCAGCCAAGGAGGGCACTTATGCCCTCATTGGGACAACTGCTGGACGGAAAAGACTCAGAGCCAACGACGTCTATCGGAGGTTGCGAAGCCGTAGGCACCGTCTCAGTAACAGCCCCTCCGGGAGATGGTGCATCAGGCATCGGAGGCGGTGGAAGGGCAGTCTGAGTGGCCTCAACAGTGAGGCTATCTGGAAGCAGACACAAAAAAACGTCACACAAGGAAACAAGAAAACATAAAATCTCAAAAAATAGCATATACATGCTCATCAAGCAAGAAAACTTCCCCACCGGAGGCATAACCACAAGAAACCTTCAAAGTCAGGAAATCCACATAGGTTATACTCTGAGTAAGAATGTTACCTTGACTCAAGGTGTAGGAATCCCCGTGAACCTCAGTATCCTCCACTCCAAATTGGGCAGTCTCTGCTGGCTTTTCAGCACGATGAGTCGCAACACCAGCCTCCTCCAATTCATCCTCATCAGAACTGGCATCGAGATACACTCTAGCAAATGGATTCACAGAAAGCTCAAGGGCCGCCATTTCAACATGCTGAGGTAGGGGATCAGCAGACGACAAGATAGGCCGAACCAAAGGCAAATCGGAGGTGTCAATTGTTAAACCATGAGACACCTCCGGGGAAGCAACAGGCGACAGAGACAGTCGAGATGGGCCCTCGGAACCAGGCAATGCCAAAATGTCAGCCTCCATCAGAATCTTGGTCCCCACCTCTGGATTGGCAATGATGTTCACTTCCTCACCATAAAGATCTTCAAAACGTCTTCCATCTCTACAGATTCAGCGGAGGCCTCTTTCTGTTTCTTTGAGCCTTCGCGCGTCAAAGCGCCAGCTTTTCTTTTCTTCCCCTCGGTGGCCTTTGTAGCAGTGCCAACAGCAACCAAATCCTTCTTCTTGTTCTTCTTCTTGATCTTCTCAGGGAGCTCACGTTCAGTGTAGTGAATGCCAAGCTCGTCAAAAACCCTATTGAGGCAAGGCATGATGCTGACCTCAAACCATCGAGCGAGATACTCCTTCTCAGAAACTTCACCTAAAATTTTGACAGCTCTCTATTCTGTCTCTAGAACAAACTGAGCAGCATTTTTGCCTTCAGGAAGTCGAATGCCAAAGTGTGGGCAGGGGATTCCACCAGCAACACCAAAAATGGGAAGATCCAGCTTATGCATCACAAATTTTCTTCTGTTTTTTCCACCAAGCAAAGGCCAGAAGTCAGAAGCAACCATTTCCTCCACAAGGTCCCTACCACCTGAATAGCGGCAAGCTACAGTAAAAGCCTCCATGCATGACCTCCGTTTCTCAGAATCGGTGGACCTGGGCTTAACACTGGTTAGCGGGTTCATCTGTGTCATCACGGAGGCATAGGGAAACCGGGTGACCAGCTTTCCACCCTCCTCAGGCCGGGTAACACTAGGAGTCTTCACATAGAACCAGAAATCCAACCAGTCAGCAGGCTCATATTTCCTCCTCTGACACCAAGAGATTGCAACCTTCTCCCTACTCTTGCCCAGGTTTCTTTTGGCCATAAAGCTACAAGACGCAAATTGAGCCAGCTTGTTACCAACATACCATGGTTGCTTCTGCAACTCGTAGTACTCCACAAAGGTATTCATACTCAACTCTCCGCCATAAGACTCAAGAGCCCAAAGAAACTTGCTCATATTCAGGAAGGCATGGGGAGTCATGTGATGAAGCTGCACTTCAAACCACTCAAGAACATACCGAAGAAAGTTTGTGCTTGGGAAGCGCAGGCCGTAGGTAAAGAAATCCCTAAAGACAACGGCCTCATCCTTCTCAGGTTTCGGAACAGCCTCCCCATGAGGGGGCCACCCACGACCAACAGGAAGGAATCCTTTCTCCTCGAGATCAGTAATCATATCCTAGGTCATCCGGCTCCAACCAAAGGCATAGGTGATCTCCGCATCGGTCGTATCGCCCTTCGGAGCCATCAGATCTCTTGGAGAAGTGTCAACGTCTGACAATGATTCTTCAAGATCCTTAGCCTCCGCGGCAGCCAGCACGCACTGCTCAAAAAGATCTAGGAAGCCTCCAACTTTGACACCTTGGAAACAGGAATAAGGGCCAGAAAACGAAGGATGACGCGCGCTACAGGGGCGTTCAGGTGCCACGGTGGTAGGATGCCAAGGCAAAACTAGATCGGAGGCAGCAACTAACAGAACAAACTACGCGGTGGCGAGCGAAGGGGAGTACAGGTCATTTTCTCTGCCTACCCCCCTTATATAGGCAGCGAAGTGACGTCTCGACCTCTTAGCCCAACGATCACGATGATCCACGAATTGAATGGCAGCAGATGAACCGACCCAAAATCAATGACCAAGATTAAAAACCAGACAACGGTAAAATGCAAAGCCTCCGGTCCAACATTCAACGGGCCAGGGGGTCGGAGGTAAGCACAGCCTCCATGGCCAGAGGCATGTTGATGGCTAGACCCGCCTCCGTTGGACCTAACCCTCAAGGGGGGAATGTTGGGGGTGCGCCCCGAGACCGGAGGGGCTTGTTACCTTCAACTTATGTCTGACTGACAGTTCCAGTGTATCTATCTTGTTCATGTCTGCAGGTTCCAGAGAGAAGCCCTCGGAGGTTAGATCTCTGCTGGGAAGCCTCCGCGGAGGCAATAGAGCCAGTCGACGGTGGAGGTCCGGTGGCAATGGCCGTTGCTCAGGTGGAGGCTGGTCACCCACCAGAGGTTAGATCTCCGCTGGGAAGCCTCCGCGGAGGCCTTGGAGCCAATTGACGATGGATGTCCGATGGTGATGGCCGTCGCTTAAGCAGAGGCTGGTCGACGGAACCTCAACTCCCCCAGAAGCTCTGCGCAGAGGAGGCGGCAACCCGAGACTACCTTCATCGGGACGTCACGCCTGGCCGAGCTGGGGGCTTGTGAACAAGTAGTGGGCTCAATGGGCCTCTCGCAAGTAGTGATGGGCCGTGGCCCGTGGCCGTGGCTAAGAAATGGTGGACCAGCCTATCCCTAGGAGGCCCACGTGTAATAGGGTCAGTATCTAGGGTTTCGAAACTCCCATTAGGGGCACGCTTATACTTTAGGTCTTGAGCTGGGAAGCCACTATAAAAGGTCATGCTCCTTGTGTAATTAGAGAAGTTGTCTTATGGTAGTTACAGTGAGTTACTTTCCCTAGAGCCCACTTTATACTTCCTCATTAATTTATCGTATTCTGAACCTATCGAAACCGTGTTCCAACAGGCACGCTAAATTTTTTTATTTGGACACGTTGGTAACAAACAAAAACGTGCCCTATATGCTTCAAAAGGAGATTGACAAGGTTGGATTTAAACTTTATCTTTTGATCGTGTAGGTTATTTATTTACATTTTATTGGTTATGTGCCATTTGTTGCAACGGACATAAAACATTTCCACGATGTAGTGTATATATATATTGAAGAATAATATATGCACGTACCAGAGTTTTTATTAATGTTTGCAACATTAATCATTCGGACGTGGAAGACCATACCCATACCCTTGAATATTTTTGAGTAAAAACAGCCAGCGCAAAAGAGATATACAGTGAATAGAATAAAATATTCAGGAAGTCACCATTATGCAACAGCACCAAGATATAATAATTCCGCTTCAGGCGATAAGCGCGAAGTGTCGATATCCTTCAATAGTAGAAGACAATGATAATTGAAGACGTTGTCTCAAAGAGATAATGGAAGACGTCGCTTTCTTAGCAGATAAGAATGAAGGACGATGACTCACACACGTCAGAAGGCTGAAGACATCCATGAAGGCAATCCAGAAGGCTCCTCCTGCTCTTTAAAAGGAGACGACGAGTGCCTGCATTCAGCACCACGAACGACCACTACCACCTTCACCACCTTCATCAGCACTTTCACCCGCCCATCCGCTCATCAGCTCACTCACTCCACAAAGACTCCACTCTCATACACCATGAAGCCTACTACTTCAGAACTTGTCTGAGCTAGTCTATTATTTGCACTAATAGTACTAGTCCACTACCACCACTGTACAATACCACCTCTGTAAATTAGAGAATATGGAAGATCACCGACTTTTCGTTCTTGCAAGGTAATTAAGGTTTGTACTAAGTGCCTGGGGTTTCCTGCAAAGAGAAAGCCGTATGTAAGCTTGCCTTGTGAAAATGAATTAAGCTTTTCCATTTTAATCCCAGTTATCCTTTAAGCTTATTCATATGGGGCGATGTCTCTACGCTAGGGACCCTAGAGGAGAAACCTCTGCGTTGAGTTGTTCTCGTGTTAGCCCATGTAGCGGCATTTTAGACAACCCTGTATCCGCAGAGAAGTGTTTCCTTCGGGTAAAACTGCCTGGGGAGATGATAGGGCCTGAGTCCTGTGTGTTCATGGCTGGGGATAGCGAGGGAGAAGAACAGGTTAGCCTAGTTCTATAGCAAGTTTAATAATGCATACGGTGAGTACCGAGTAGGACAGACACAAGCATAGTCACACGACCGACTAAAAGTTTGGTCTCGCCAGCCTTGCAAAGATCCTGAGAATAGTAATTCCGTAAACATCGTACGAAGCCTCCGGGGGAGTCGAGGTTCCGTCGATCAGCCTCCACTTGAGCGACGGCCATCACCACCGGACCTCCACCGTCGATTGGCTCCAAGGCCTCTGCGGAGGCTTTCCAGCGGAGATCTAACCTCCGGTGGGTGACCAGCCTCCGCCTGAGCAACGGCCATCGCCACCGGACCTCTGCCGTCGACTGGCTCCATGGCCTCCGTGTAGGCTTTCCGGCAGAGATCTAACCTCCGGGGCTTCTCTCTGGAACCTGCGGACATGAACAAGATAGATACACTGGAACTGTCAGTCAGACACAAGTCGGAGGTAACAAGCCCCTCCGGTCCCAGGGCGCACCCCCAACAGTGCCCTTGAAAATTGGACTGTTTGATTCGCTACCGGCAATTTGGCGTGCCAACGCGCGCCAAGTTAACTACACTACGGCATAGGCGAGAATCCTTGGCGAGCAAAATGCTCGCCTAGGATTCGGCAGCCGCTGCCGGCTCTTAGAAGCAACGTCGCATGAAAAGAACGGCTACACGGAACCCAACAAAGGTAGATTACGAATATCCAAGCCCTAAAATCTATTTCAGAATCCGTTTGCATATTTACAGTCTTGACAATCAAAACAAGATATATGTTGACTATATTTCAACATAAAAAATATAATGATATGTGGAGCCCACATGTCACACAATCGATATAAAAAGTTGGACGGTTCGGCAAGATATGGCAAGTATACAGTCCAAACACAACACTGCAAACGTTTTGGTATTGCCCATGATTTGGTCATACCTAGTCTTCAGCCTCTCTTTATCGGAGCATATGCAAACAATTTGTGGTGAGCCCCAAAAATCATCTTGATGGGCATAAATAACTGTTAAGA
>CM041632.1:50317462-50329389 GCA_023333625.1 Bothriochloa decipiens
CATCTAATTAGTATAGGAGCACCCGTTACTCCATTCTATTAGCGGCTGACCCTCTGGGGCTCCAATGGATTTCACGGATCGCTCCATTCATTCACTTCGGTTATCTTATCTCGTGTCTGCGGCCATGACAAATCTCCTGATAGCGACATTTCCACAACTGAGAGGAGGGAGATCGGCATGGTGATGGCACAACCGGTTCTACAGCAGCGGCTTGCCGAGACCGCGCTTCTTCGCCAGCGTCGTTCATGTTGACCCGCTGGTCTCTGTCACTGAGTCGCTCCTCGAATGGGTGTGTGAGGCGCACTGGACGTCCATCCGTCCATGGGCGGCTTTGGCATGCATCTACAAGCTCCCTGTCGCGTGCCGTGATGCCAGGGCAAAGGCGATGGCCCATGCCATCGGCCACAAGCCCATCTTACTCGGCTCCGATGACGATGCTTTCGATGATTGTGACTCCGACGAGGAGGAGGTGGCGGTGCAGGAGTAGGCCCTGTAGCTGGAGCTCATCGACGACAACAGCCCCTGTGCTACCTCCCCGCAAGCATGTGCACGCAGTAGCTAAGAAGACATGTGCAAGGAAGCTCAGCGAGGAGTTTGATTGGATCACCAGGGGTAGCAGCTAACTAGCTAGTGGAGAAGAAACAGACACCGGGTGCCATGACACCGGCGAGGACGTCGCCAAAGACTCAAGCTAAAGAAAGAAACGGGAGAAGTAGTCACTGTATGTGCTTGCAGACAAAGGAAGAAAGAGGATGGATCGAACCGCTGAATCTTTTGGTTCTATGGTTATCGATCCGCTGATCCAGATCCTCTATCCTATATTAAAATAGAGCATGTCTACTGGAAACATGGGTGTTTTCTCCTCTCCCAGCATACGATTTTTTTGGCCGTTGATCTCCCATCCAATGGCTCAAGCTGTCGGTGAACCCTATCGCCCACGGCGACCGCCCTCTGTTGACGGTCACTAAAAACCAAATATAACCATCAACTATTGCATAAATGGATATGAAAACAATCACAAAGTATAGGTATAGGGTTTGATTCTAAAAAGTTCCACAAGTTTTGGTGTTCCCACTTGTCTTATAGGTTATATGAATTTTTCAACAAATAAAAATATCTAAAATGATGAATTGGAGTGCACCATTGCGAATAGCTCATCGAGATGATCAAAACAGACATATCATTTGCTATATTTAGAGTCCAGAATGAAAATATATCAATTCCACATCGAAACCACCACTAGAAGACTCTAGAAGCATCCAAAAGACAACTCGGCAAAGGGAAGGCCCACCTGCCACAGTGGCAGGCCAGCTGGCCCCATGGGGAGGCCGGCCAGCCCATCTCGGAAGCTGTTTAACCTCAGCTACCTGTCGATAGGGGACACTACGGGTCCCCTATAGACAGAAGATAACAGACGGTGGGCCCCAACTAGTGGACCCACCGCCTGACAAAGCAAGACACAGAGCAAAGCTACGCGGAGATTTCCTTTTCCTAGACGGATTGTAATAGGAAAGTAACCAAAACTATTAGTTTAGGACTCATTCCTATAATCCGACTAAGATCCAAAGAACCCGCAGCTGGTCCTAAGACTATAAAGGGCTGCTGTGGGTACCCCTTAGAACAAGCGATACATAAGACAAACACAAGTTGTAACAATCCCACGTGATACTCATCAGTACAAGCAACAGGCTAACCCGGACTAGATGAAACGTCCTCAAATTTTCCACTAAGGGAAAATCCACAAAACTGATAATAATGTGAAAATTTGTACTATCACATTATTATACAACAGTTGATAATCAAATCCATACATCGAAACTAGATAAAGGAATACAGTAATAGGGCTTACAATATATATAACATCGCCACAAGGTGGTTCATCAGAGTATAAGCATCCAGAACAGCTGTGGAAGAAAAAAACATTCACGGAAGGATCTTCATGAACCATCTTGAGCACAAGCACGAGACCTTCTAAATCCAACATCATTGTGAAGCAGGTAAATCTGCACACCGCTAGATGTGTGCAGGCCGTGGTCAGCACCGATGAGCTTTAGTGTGAAAAAAGAAACAAGGGATCAGGCGATCTTACAGTTTGGATGTGGTTTTCCTATGCATGTAAGTAGTAATCAAGTTTATAACAACAAGTCAAGTTTTAACACATTCCCATCCCACACACACACATCCACCCACCATCTCATCCATCCCAGATCCATTCCCACATCACCACCACCATCACAATCCCCATTAAGACTCACTCTCAAGTCGACTAGGCCAACTCTCGCTCGGCCGATCTCAGCGGCCCGCAGCCCTCAACCTGGCTCATGGCCGGAATCAACTCTTAGGGGAAGGTAGAACACTCCACTCACTAGTCCGGTGCATGCGAAACTCAGGAAAGGTCCATAGCCAAAGAATTGGCATATGTATCGATCAATCAACCATACACTCTGTAGATGTTTCACTAATCCACCAGATAGCCATCATCGATGCACGTGCGCATATAGGCAAATTCTAGGCGCCTACTGCCATAGAACGATGCCACTCTACCATCCAGCTTTGGATCAATGAAACTGTGAAGAGATCATGTGCCCGCTCCCGAAGAGAAAGCCATGTCATGTACCCGCTCTTGAAGAGGGTGCCATGATCGTCTTGGAAGGGTGTTAGGTCCACCTCATGCGTATACCTCCCTAACACAACTCGCCTAGCAGTTGTGGCATCGATCTATCCAGTGGTTCGACCGTCTCCCCCCCATTGGAGAGCGAGTGGAAAGCAAGGGATTCCTAAGGTCCGGATACCAGCGCAAAAGTTCCTAGGTGTGACCAAGACAGGTTATCTCCATCAGGGTTTCAATTTAACATGCTACCACGGCACGCTCTTCCTGGTTTCCACCCCTCAGAGGCTTTCACCCAGGATTCTCCATCACATCCAAGTTGGCTTGCCATAGGCTTCTCTCATGGGAATGTCCAGATCCATTCCCTAGCAAGACTTGCTCCAAAAGCTCATCGTAGATCCCAGCTCGATCGACTCAACCCTCACCCTACATCCTGCCATAAGTTCCACCCCCAACCATATACAACACCATCACCTCACATACCCATCTGATCCAACAACACACACACCAAGCCTGGCATCCCCGCCAGACCCTCCCAGGGTTCATCACATCGCATCAAAATGTAAGCGAGTGAGGTGTATATATATATAGATATAGCAGATAAGCATGTGGCTAAATAAGCAGGTGAAAGGTTACGACAAGGTAGGGGCTATCAAGTATAATTCTACCATGCATTCCTATCACAGGAGAGCAGATTGTATTACAGAAATGTAAAGCACTAGCAATCTGGTTATTAGCCACATCTAATAGGATTTCTAAGAGAAGGTGCTGCTATGACACCTGTGCTGTCGGGGTAGTAGTGGTACGAGTCATCATCCATCAGCGTAGTCGTTCAGTGGATCCTCCTCTTTGGTGTTCGTGGACTCCTCCTTCGGATCGCTCCTCGTTCGACTCTAAAAATGAGATGTAATAGTCGCGTAAGCAACTCCTATAGAATAGCACAAAGAACCAAATGAATTTCAAAAGATCCAAATGCACTCAAACATAAGTTCATGACGTAGAGCTCGATTAATAGAAAATTTGTATACTTGGATCATATTTTTCTGAGTTCGTATGAATTAGTTATGAATTTTCGAAGATTTATATATATTCTAAAAAAGATAAAAGGCTGGAAAATCCAGGCATGACACATGGCATGATCTGGTTGGCCACTGCTACAGTGGGGTTAGATGATGTGGCGCTGACGTGGCAGGTGATGTAGGCATGACATCATGCTGACGTCATCGTTGACCAAGTCAACGGTCAAGCTCCTGTGGGTCCGAGTGACGTCACTACTGACGTCATTGCTGACAGGTGGGACCAGGCTAACGTCAGATGCCGACATCAGCTTTGACTGGTCAACAGTCAACATGGGCCCTTATTGGGCCGTTAATGGGCCGTTATTGGGCCAGATGGGCCGGACTCGACCCCGACACGTGGCAAGTTATGGTGGTGCCACCTCATCACTTGGATAGGGATTGGGCCCTGTCCTCGTTTCTCTGGTCCGTGGTGGATTTCGCTGTGTGGCCCGCAAGTCATGTATAGGGTTCACATAGACCAGGTGCACGGAGTGATACAGCAGGGCAGTTTAGCCCACGAGTGCGGCTCACGGTGGTCACATGGGTGCGGGGTCTACTGTCAGTCACATGGTCCACAAGGACCGAGTCCATGTCCAACTTGGCAATTCCATCTTCTCTTCCCTTCCTCTGCTTCCTTCACCACGACGACGGAGCTCACCGATGGCGGCAAGATCCTCCAATTCTAGCACCACAATGGTCCATTGGCTCCATCATCTTGCACATCTGCTTCATGGCGGCACGGCGATCTCATCCATGGTGAAAAAGGAAGTAGCTGGGCTCTTGACAGGGCTGGCCACGGCGGACGGCGGCACAGCTGTAGTGGCGCATAGCGGCAGCATGGCAACAAGCCATGCAGAGCCTAATTCAAAGCACGGATGTGCAATTGGGTCCAAGAGGCATCCAAAAGACACACTGGCAGTGACCAATTCTTACGGCGGTGCTCGTGTGCATGCATCGCACACGGTGGCGGTGACACTACTATGACGATGGACAACGGCGAGGTGCCAACGGCCACAATTGGGGCCAAAGGAAGCCTCCTGCTTGCAATTGTGGTCATCCAGTTGTCTATAAACTTGCCGGTGGCATCCAGGGGCACGGTGTGGTCACACCGTGACAAGAGGCCCACGGTGGGTCTCACAGCCATGGTGGCAGCGCTCTGGTGTGACCGCAGCCTTAGCAAAGGGCGGCGTGGATGGGCCTTTCTGTCCGATTGGGGTCATGTGGTGACCAAAGGGTACACCGGCGATGACCAATCCTCACGGTGGAGTTCGTGCGCGGCAAACGCATGCGGCGACGCTCCGATGAGAACGGCGGCCATGATGGCAAGGGCTAAGGCGAGGTTCCGGGCTTCATCTTCTAGGTGGCTATGTGCGCGGGGTCAAGGCAGAGCTCGACGGCTGGTTCTAGTCCCTCTAGCTGGTCGAAGCGGTGGAGGGTTCACGCACCACGGCGGCACTCTAGAGAGCGCATGGCAGCGCTCTGGTGCGTGCACGCTGCAATGGCGAGGTCCAACAGTAGGGCATCAGGGCTGGTCTAGGACCGAGAAGGTGCGCACGGTGTGTGGAATGACAAGTTGGGTATAGATCCACGGTTCAAGGTGGCTTCCTAGTCATGACGGTGCCGGCAAAGCGGGACCTGACCTCGCCATGGAGGGCATGGCCATGGAGGGGAGTGTGGGGTCTCTGGCTGTTTCAGTGTCCTCCTGACACTGTGGTCTGGTCTGGCTGGGTGAGGGCACGTGCCGGTGCATGCGGTGTGCTCCAGAGGTTGATAGAGGCCTTGGTCTTCGCACTCCCGGTGTGGAGCACCATGACCGTGGTAAGCAGGGCTCAAGGGAAAAAAAGGGGACGGTGATGCTCACCGGGGTGGTAGTGGATGAAGGTGTGGTACAACTTCATGAAGAGGTAGATCTGGCGTAGGCATAGTTGTCAATAGCGATCCGCCTGCTCCCGCGTGGTGTAGTCCTTCCAGTGGCGCTGGTGAACCTCCGGCGAGGTCCTCCTCTTCTTTGGTGACAGCCCCTTCCTCCTCCTTGCTTTCTCTTCTCTACTCTTCTTCTCAGAACAGTTGCTGGGAGTCCACAGAGTGATAGCAAAGGTGTTGTAGTGGTTCCGCGTGGTCTACCTGCTCCGATGGCATTCCAACGGCGGTGCTCTGCTCTTGCGCTCAGCGTTTCCGCTCTATCCCTCCTCTCTTCTCTTTCCACTTCTTCTCCTTGCTTGGTGTGCGTGTGGTGGTCTAGTGGTAAGCCGCAAGGCGGCGGAGGGGCACTAGGAACCCTAGCGCTCCAAGGCCATGCTTATAAAGGTGGGCGGCAAGGGAGTGCCACGGTGGTGGTGTGATCTCGACGCGAAGCAAATTGGCACTAGGTGACTCCACGTCTCCAACTCGGCTCCAGCGGGGCTCAGCTATTAGCGAGGTGGGGTGATTTTCCTTAGAGGCCAAGGGAGATAGGGAACAGGGAGGGGACAAACTCATGGCTTCATCTTGGTGGCAGCGCTCGGTAAAGAAGAGCGGGGGTGAGCGCGAGGGGGTCATGCGATTTGCGTGACCCTGTCGGGCTCTGGTCAGTCTAGGTGGAGGCCATCCATCCGTTGGTGTGGTAGGTGGCCGACACGGACGTCGAGAATGGACGGGGATAGGCCTGGAGTCCCCTGGCACGCGTGGGTACTCTACTTGTTTGGGGAAAAGCAGAGGACGGGGCGGGGACCGGACTTATGACAGGTGGAGACTGGTGCGGGGCCCGCTCATCAGCGGCTGGTCCAGCTCCTGTCGACGTGAGGTGGGCAGCAGCTTCACAGGCCATCGCTTGCTGGGCCAGGTGGGCCAGTGCGCTGGCGGGTAAGGAAAAGAGAAAGGAGGGGTAGTAGGCCGGTTGGGCCGTTGTGAGGCCACGGGCTAGAATGGCCTTTTTCCATTTCCTTTGTTTTCTCTAGGCTTTTCTATTTTCTGTTTTTGCCATAATTCAAATATATGAACAAGATAGCATAAGGCAAGATCATCCATGGAGGGCATATATAGTCATAGGGCATGTTAGGGTACTATTCCCCTAGTATTATATTTATTTATGATATAAATAAATATTGTTGGTCTCTTTTATTTAGCACTACATAAATCCAAAAAGATCAAATTCACATGTTTGATTTAAGATGCAACATGAAGGTAATTCAATTGCAACATAGGGATACCTCAAGTGAAACATTGTGACGTAACAATTGAAACATAGGAAGGTAGCATGTGGTACATGATATCAAGGTATAAGGCTTGTTCAATTGAGGGGATTGGTGGAGTATGTAGGTGGTTAGATATAGAGATTCGAGTGACATAGATACGAGATTGTTACATGGGTGAGTCACCTATGCAACATAGATGTTTAACTAATGCAACAAGGAGATACAACTAGTTTAACATATAGCAACATCTAGTGATACATAGAGATATATCAAGGGAAACATATAAGTAGAACTAGTGCCACTTGAGATTCATCACAAGAAACACAGAGGGGTAGCTAGAGTGCATAGGACATAAGATTTTAAAAGGTTAGGCTCTCAAGTAAGATAACGGGAGTCGTTAGAGTATGATAGGTGATTTTGGTACAAGAGGAGTTCATAAGTCTAGCCTCATGTAACTTGGATACAAGGGTGCAACATGGGAAGTTACGTGGGCATCATAGATACTTGACTTATGAACATAAGGTACTAGACAGGGAATGATCACATGTGGCTTAATAACTATATATACTAAGACACATATGATGGTGTTACATGAAAAGTGTAGCACTGAGCATATGTGCCACATGCAAAAGGGGTAGGGTTCCTACATGACAAGCAACAAACATGGGCTTGTTTCAAAAAAATTTTGTTGGTTGCATTTTTTGGTGTTTGTAATTTTTAGGGTTGTTATAGTCCGACCCCCTTATCGGAATCTCGACCCTGAGATTTAAGGAAAGTAGTACTGTATAAAGTGATAAAGTGTAGTTGCTTGAGGTCTGACTTCTTGTTCCTCGTTGCTTGATGTAGTTGCTCCATTGAGTTGCAAGGTAGTAGTGGTTCCTTGCTCGATCTCTCCGTGTCAATACTTGATTGAGTCTGAGCAGGGTTGGTATTGATGTGGATGTTCCAAGTGGATAATGAAGGTTCCAACAAGAGACTTTTCGACGATAGCTGAGTGGTAGTAGTTGTAGATGGTTCCACCATATGGTTAAATAGCAAGGGAAAAGATATAGATCATGTCCTCTTGTTTGGAGGAGTGGGCATTAGGTGCCAGGTTTCAATCCTGGAACCT
This sequence comes from Bothriochloa decipiens, assembly GCA_023333625.1. Lineage (NCBI taxonomy): Eukaryota > Viridiplantae > Streptophyta > Magnoliopsida > Poales > Poaceae > Bothriochloa > Bothriochloa decipiens. Next base: position 50,325,413 of record CM041632.1, read on the forward strand.
GAGGGTTATGGGCCCACCATGCTTCCACTGCGCTACTCTGATTAGTGTAGATGTCGCCCTTGCTTTTAGTCAGCGCAGTCGTTTCCGATGATCTTGTAACAGGCATTGTGACCAAGGTGCTTAAACAGATCCAAGGTTGATGGTCTTACACAGGGTAGGTTATATACAACACTGCTAGCTTTTGTAAAGAGGGATTTTGGAAGCGAGGCTTTCGAAAAAGTTGTTTGCATAAAACCTCTTCAAATGTGAAAGTCATGTTATAAGAGGGGGAAACACTTTTATGAGATCAAATAGGTTTGTAAAACCTTCCTTTTGCTAAAGAGCTTTCAAAGTTTTCGTAACTCAAGTTCAAATACCTTTTTAAAGATTTATTTTGTTTTAAAAGGAAATTTTCTATAGCAGGGTACGGGGATTGTTCAAAATGATTTCCTCTTGAAAATAAATTTCTTTTGCAAATGACTTTGTATTTTGAAAATAGAATGTTTTAATAATTTGGAACATAGTTTGAAAGAGCCATGAAAATTATTTGAATGAAGCATGTTTGAATACATATTTTTAAGGGCTCACACAGAGGGTTTGAAATGTCTTTTCACAACACATTTGCAAAAAAATTTTGAAGACATCTTTCGTAAATCTCTTTGGAATTGCACATTTGAAGAAATAAATTTTCTTCAAATCACCTTTCAAACCCAAAGCTTTTTGTTGTTTTGCAAACATTTCAAGGACCTTTAAAAGGGAATACCCATGTTTGCAAACATTCAAAATGAAAGTTCTTTTCCTTCGTAAAAAAAGTTGGGACGGGATAAGGGAATTTTGAACCTTTTTGCATCCAAATGACTTGTCAAGATGATAGCTTTTTCGTAATTGATTTTTCTTTTATAAAAGAGCTAAGTGTGGAATCACAATTGGCCCAAGTATTATTTGGGGTGGTCGCGATTAAATCCGTGATACCTGCATACGCCTGGTAGCAAGCCATGTGGATGCATCACACATGGGGCCCCAAGTTTTGTAGCGGCACCGTGCATCATGATCACAACTCTACCCAATTAGATACTAGCATCGAACCGATATTCCAAGCTAAAAGGGAAGGGAGCTTTTTAGGGAATGATGAGAAAAGCCTTTTAAAATATTTTGGAAGACCATTTTCTTTTGAAGGCACAATTCCAACCCTTTTTGGTTTTACAATCTTTGCACGAAGGAAGGCTACAACCTTTGAATTTTGAATTATAAATAAACATGTTTGAAACAGTTGTTTCCTGTTTTGGCTTTTAAAACTCAAGAGTTTTAGAACTTAAACCATTTTATAAGCATTTTGGATAAGGATGTTTTGAAATGGTGAGTACGCAAGTTTCACACCATTTTGGTGAAAACATTTGCAGGTTTCAAAAGTTTTCAGGAGGGTTTATTTGAAACCTTGTTCAAAAGGGAAAGTAAAACCTTGGAATCCAAGAGATGCTTGAAAAGAGTTGAAATCAATGCGAGTTTTAAACTCTTTCGAATGACTTTATTTTCAAACCAACACACACCTTTTTGTGCGACGCATAAATAAATGGCTTGAATCATGGTTTTTGTTTTAAAACAAAGTGTGATCCTCTTTTGTTTAAAACAAGGATATGGAGATGGTTTAAATTCAATGATCATTTTGCAAAGCATGGTTTTCGCAATAAGATTTGGTTTTCAAAACCAAGTTTTGAAAGGTTCTTTTGGAGGAGTTGCAAACAAAAACCGTTTTGTAATCATATATATATATATTTCGATAAGATGTGTTGCAACCCATTTAAAAACATAGTTTATTTTGAAAGGGCTTGGCGCGTTGGGTTTGGAAACCAAAACTTTTAAAACTAAATCGAGCCAAGGATTTGTTGGTTCATAAATATTTGATAAAGGTTGGCGTGCAGGGCTTTTGGAAATGATCTTCGCAAATCATTTTGGAAGTAGGCTGGCTTTTCAATTTAGTTGAAGAGTAGCTTTTCAAACTATTTTCTTTAAAAACACAAAACATTTTGAAGCCATTTCCATTTTGGAGTAAAGTCCCTTTTAAAAGGAGGAAACTTTTTCAATCCAAGATGTATGGAGGATAGCTTGAAAAATGCATAGGGAGAAAGCCCCAAGAAAATTTTTAAAATAGTTTGGTAGAGACATGTCGTGGGGTGGTGGAAGGGTGACATATGTCTACTATGATATGATTCCATAGTGGTTCCAGAAGATGGACCAGGGGTGGTCCTTTGTTGCATGAGTCACCGGGATTCAAGGTCATGTGCAAGTGACATGATTTATTAACAACTTAATGTAACATATGGGTGATTTAGATCATTTAAAACATTTAATCCATCCAACACTCAACCAAAGAAGCATAAAGATCCAAAAACATGATAAGATCCAAGCATTCATTACATTAGGTTATTACAAAGTGATGTCTCCAGTCGCTACACTAGAAGACTCGCGAGAACTTCTGCACTACTCACAGGTAGGCTACAAAGGGAACAACTACTCTACTATGTAAGAGAGTCGCGTCGGGTGGGCCATGCAGGCTCCTCATCTACTGGGTTGTTACTTCTTCTGTAAGTCACTTCTAGGGAGTTAATCCAGGCTTCACGACAGGGTAGAAGGGGTAACCATTCATCTCTGGCAACTGACTGTCAGTCGTGAACAACTTCTTCACGTGAACTTGGGCCAATTCCATTTCTGGAGTAGGTTCTGCTTCAGGCACGATGCTGGCATTCATGTTGAGATTGGGATACTTCACCAGGAATGTCTCAGTGTGGGGTGCTTTGTGGAGATGGTCGGGTAGCTGAGACTGTATTTCTTGGTATTCCTGAATGCGACGAGCATCAGTTTTCTTCCACTTTTTGTACAGCTTCTCCACTAGCTCATGCAGGTACAAGGAAACTTTCATGTACGTTGTCAAGTGAGCCATGTTGGACCAACTTCTTTCCCTTAGCTTGGTGATCTCTTCTTCTTGAGCTTTCACTCTTCTTCCAATGCAGAGACTTGACGCCTATAGAGGCACTTGTCGCGTTCCAACACCTGGATGAGCATATCCTGGACAAGTAGGTGCCTCCCTGCGACCCTGAGTGTCTCGTTGTACTCCTTAGTCCAGGTATCTTTGGCCTTGATACATTGTTTCATTTTGTTCTTGGAGGGATCGATGGCGCGGGGCAGCAGGCGGTATGGTCCGGTCTCGAGAATCTTGTAGGTGTCTCTCATCACAAGCTGAAGGGCGAATCGTGCTGCAAGCTGTGTGGCATAGGTGACTGTGTTGTCCATCTTGCAGGCGATGAGGGGCTTTAGTTCAGGAATTTCCTCGCAGGCAAGGATCTGGATAGTCACGAAGTAGCGGTTCATCGGTCCATCAGGTCCATTCTCCCAGTGGTAGGTCCAGATGCAGTTCTCCTTTGGAATGCCAAGCAGCTCGAGGGTCTCACATAGGGCATCGGCGTAGCCATCCAGAGCTTCTTCGGAGAACTAAACCAGTACATATTTCTCCATCTGCATTCACGTCCAGGGAGTAGAGTTAGATCATCGGTTAACAAGGTAGGCTGTGCATAAGGGAGTATGTAGAGATAATTAAAAGGTAGAGATTTTTGTCAAGTTCTAGCTCAGGTAATGAGATTGTTCTGTAAGAATAGAAATGTTATCTGACTTTTATCCCGTTGCCCTATGGCACTTGAGGCGTTGAGGGCGTAGGGCAATAGACGGAAGGGACCGTGTGATGAGGACATGAAACCCTAAGATACGACCATTGATAAGGTGACCCCGGTTCTACATTCGCATAGTGACTTTTGGTGCAACTCACTTGGTTCCACATGTACATGTCACTATTTATTTGCAGGTATAAATGTATTTCAATGTACTAGCTCATCAAAGTCCTGCATTCGGTTCGTCGGCAGCCTGACAATGCTTCATTGGGAAGGCTATAACTCATCCTTACGAAATGCAATTGAGGTGAATCAGCACTTGTTGGAAAGGTTATTTGA